>CAWUFW010000083.1:667500-862500 GCA_963921515.1 Calotriton arnoldi
ACCAGTAGGTAATACACAATATATATATATCTATCTATCTATCTATCTATCTATCTATATATATATATATATATATATATATATATATATATATATATATATATATATATCATGTGATCAAGGCTCTTGAGGAGTCGAAACGCGTAATGGCGGCAGAATAAAGCAGTAAACTTTCACATACAAGTGGTCCGTGTGTTTCGGAGAGGATTTGGAGTGACGACGGCGATCGTGATATATATATATATATATATATATATATATACACATACACACACACTATATATATATATATATATATATATATATATACACACACATATACATATATATACATACACCTACACACACACATATACATACATACACATACAAGTGTCTGTATTATTATATACATATAGGCTGGGCACTTGCTTGATTTATTTTTGGATGCATTTTACTTGGCAATAAAAAGGACGTTATTTTCCAACTCCATGATGTGGTCTGTACCTGCTTTTTGCTGCTGCTGAGGATGTGGCAGTAAGGACTGTGATATATATATATATATATATATATATATATATATATATATATATATATAAACATTTTACACATAGTACTTTTTGGTACTGCCAGCAGTTAGAAATGGAATAGTTCAATTCTGGACATGGCACATATGTCCTATGTCAGATCTGCTTGCTTAAGTTTTTCTTTTCTACAAAACTGAATAAGTTATACTTCTGTAATGCCTTATCTAGTAGAGACTATCTAGCTGCAGATTCCTGACCTTAGAACTAAATCCCAGGCATCAAACTGGATCTGGAATTTTTCTTAAGCACCACCCCTGCACACCAGTAAGTGGTGTTGTTGGCTCTGAGGCATCATTGGCGTCTTCCATGCTGGAAGTGATGTGCACTGTGCCTATATAGGCACCATCCCAGTGCGCTGCCATCAGTTTCTTTTCGCAACTTTCCACACAAGTAGAGCGGAGCCACGAAGAACACCGACCACTGGTGTGGAAAATTAGGGCTCTGAAAGGAGAACAGCCCTGTCCCTAGAAATCCGTTCGCAGAGTGGGGCAGATGGGTGGGTCTGTATGGAATCTGTTGCGAAACAGTCTCTACCAGCTAAGGCGTTACTAAAGGTAAGTAACTTGTTCATCTGATAGAGACTTACAGCCGCAGATTTCTCACATTAGAATAGATACCCAAGCAATACTGTTTGGAGGTGGGTCTGCAAAACAATTTCATATGAAAAAGTCCTACAGGACCGAACAGGCGAAGTGCCCATCCCAACGGACCTGACTGTCCAGGTAATAATGCTTCATGAAGTTGTGCAGAGAAGGCCACGTTGCTGCCTGGCAGATGTCCAGGACAGGGATTCTGCGTATTAACGCAGTGGTCGTAGCCTCTGCTCTGAGCACGCAAACTCTCTGGGGGTTGCTCGTGGACAATGCATAGCAGATCACAATGCAAAGCACGATCCATGGGGAGATGGTCCATTTCTACACAGCCTTCACTTTCTTGGCTCCGACATACCCCAGGAAGAGTTGGTCATCCACCCAAAACTTTTTTGTGGGTTCAATGTAGAAAGACAACGCTCTTTTTGGGTCCAGTCAGTGGAGTCGCTCCTATTACGTAGAGGGATGCGGTGGAGAAAAAAAGGTAATCAGGGTAATGAATTGGCCACATGAAAAGGAGTGATCACCTTCGGAAGCAAGGAAGAAAGCTAGCGTTCGAAGGACCAGCTTGTCCAGGAAGATGTTGAGGTACGGCGGCTTAAATGACAAAGCCTGGAGCCCACTGACAAGACAGGCAGATGTTATAGCCACCAGAAAGTCAGTTTTGATTGAAAACAGCCAGATGGCACAGTTGTGTAGCAGCTCGAAAGGAGTGCACAAGTAAGGAGAGTACTACATTTAGGTCCCACTCATGCATGAAAAAGGGTGAAGGAGGGAACATGTGTTGGAGACCTTTCAATAATCTATGTACAATAGGGGATTTGAAAAGGGATGGCTGATCTGGCAACCGCAGAAACGTAGATGGCTGAAAGATAGCTTTTAAGATTCCTAAGCGGAGCCCTACTTGACAAGAGAAAGAATAAAAGGAAGAAGATGAGAAAGAGGAGCAGGGGGGGGGAGGGGGCAGCCTGTTTTTCTACACCCTATGCCACAAACTTGCCCTAACGGCAGTGGTTTACCATCTTGTTGGAGGGACGCCTGGCTGCCAAGATGACATTACAGACTTTGGGCAGGAGGTCGAAAGCTGTCAACTGTCGCCACTCAATCTCCACGCATGAAGGCGGAGGGTTGACAGGTTCAGGGAAAGAACCCTCCCATGTTGCTGCGACAGAAGATCCTCCTGAAGGGGCAGCCTGATCGACAGGCTGATGGCCGTTCTCAATAGCTCGGTATACCAAACTCCTCGAGCCCAGTCAGGAGCCACAAGGATGACTTGGGACAAGTAGTTCCTGATCTTGACAACTCTGGGCAGGAGTGGTAAAGGGCGAAAAGGCAAACAGGAGGCCCGAGCTCCACTCGAGACCAAAAGCGACTCCAAGCGAGAGCTGCATTGGAAACTTCACCATGCAAAACCATTCATATTGCTTGTTCTCGGCGGCGGCAAACAGAACTAACCAAGGCTCTTTCCACTTCTTGCACCACCTCCGGATGGAAACGTCATTTGTGATCTTCTAGGTATCTTCAGCTGAGTTTGTCCGCCCTGGCATTCAGAGAGCCCAGTTGGTGTCGAACCACAATGGATATGCCCTGCTGTTCCAGCCATCTCCAGAGACGCAGGGACTCTCCACAAAGGGTCCACGACCCCACCCTGCTTGCTGCATTACCACATCGAGGTGGTGTTCTCCTTAAACTCCTGCACTAGCCTTCCCTTAATGGAGGGTAGAAAGGCTTTCAATACTCACACACAAGAGCAACCGATATTCTTAAAGGATTTCACTGGAAGGGAAAAGAAGATCCCCTTCTATTTCAGGAAATTAGTTCACAACTTCTGCACTATCCAAGGATATTTGATTACACGCCTCACTCACTTATTGTGACATGCTTCATCATTGGCACCTATCCACACCCTGGTAAGATGGTACCACCAGGGCGGACTCAACCGTAGATGGAATGGGAGTTTTTAGATAAAGTCAAACTGGACAAGCAGGGATCCAGAAAGGTGATTAGTTAAAAATACCTCCAGGTATACCTCCAAGATTATTATTTTTTTTTTTTAGGGTACCTGGGGTACTGATAAAAATTGCAAAATTATGGGGTTCTATTGTATATAATTATTCAATTGTACCCTCTGTGCAGATCTGGACCATGTTAGAGAGATTCTCGTGGTGCTGCGCCCACTGGAACTGGAGGACCCACTGCAGAGCCCTCAGTGGACATGTGTCACAAGCAGGAGGCTATGAGGCCCAGCAGCCTCAAAGTCAGTCTCACCATAACCAAGGATAGAGGCTGAAACATCGGTGTCATAGGCTGAACATCCAGAACTCTCCATTCGGGAGAATAAACGCAAAGCTGCACTGTGTCCAGAACAACTCTGATGAAAGGGAGTGTCTGAGAGGGAGTCAGGTGTGACTTCGACACATTGATAGTGAACTCCAGCAAATGCAGCAGGTTCACCGTAGTCTGAAGGTGGAAGGCAACTGCCGGTGGACGAGCCTGCCTTCAACAGCCAGTCGTCGAGACAGAGGAAGACTGGCACCCCTGATCTCGGCAGATGAGCTGCAACCACCGCCATCACCTTGGAGAACACACTAGGGGCACTAGTAAGGCCAAAAGGGAGCACAACAAACTGAGTCTTCATGGCTCACAGTGAACGGCAGGTAACGCCCGAGGGCAGGTAGGAACGGAATGTGGAAGTATGCGTCCTGCAAGTCGAGTGTTAACTTCCAATCTCCAGGGTCGAGGGCAGACCATACTTGAGCGAGGGTGAGCATTTCCAAATTCTCCTTTTTTAGAAAGCAATTGAGAGGGTGCAGGTCTAGGATAGGACAAAGGCCTCAGTCCTTACTGGGCACCAGAATGTAGCAGGAATAACAACCACGACCTACTTCAGGCTTTGGCACCCTCTCTATGGGGGAGTAAGGAGAGATGGCCCACTGTCAGCCTGTCGCAAGTGGGCGGCATGGGAGGAGTGGCAGTCACGATGGGGAGGGAGTAGGCCCTCCAAACAATCTGGAAAACCTAGCGGGCGGATACTATCCACCTCCAGTGGTGCAGGTGATGGCAAATCCTGCCTCCCACTGTTTGCACATGATGGCCTGAGGGCAAACTAAAGAGGTTTGGAGGCTGTGGCTGCCGGCAGGGGAGTGGACTGACCCAACCTCTGGCTGCCCGACTCACCTGGTCTACGAGTACCACATCCTCGGCCATGCAAAGGCTGGGGAGCTTGTGTGCCGTGGTGGCTAGGCGGGTAAAGATGAGGCTGGAAGCTACTTCGTGGCCACGAAAGGAGCAGAAGGCAGACTGGGGTTGGCAAGTGTCCATGGAAAGGCCCAAGGACCTAGCCTTAGCTCTGAAATCCTAGCAAGTCAGCCGTGTCTAGCCCACAGCAGATCGTGAACTTAGCTGCATCGCTCTCATCGGTCACGGCTTGAGAGAGTATGGCCCGGGCCTCCTCCGGGACCATAAGCAGCACCTGCACAACTGAATGCCAATTGGGAGTAGCAGCCCAAAAGGCATGCGGTGTTGATGGACCGCAGTGCCAGACTGGGGAAGAAAGCATTTCTTGCCTAAGCTGTCCAGCCTCTTGGATTTACTATACGGTGGGGTGGATGTGCAGAGATTTACATGGGAAGTGGAGGCTTGGACCACCCAGCTCCATGAGGTAGGGTGTTGCATGCGAAAACTGAGGTCCCTATAGCGAGGCAATGGCAGCAGGCAATTGTCCTGTTCACAGGAGCCCCTGTGAGGGGCATGGACCAGGCCCCGAGTAGGACATCCATAAGGGCTTCATTAAAAGGGAGAAGAGGTTCTGAGAGGGTAACTCCCAGCTGAAGCACCTCTGTCAAGACGTTAGTTTTGACCGCCACCGAGGGCAGGCTAAGGTCCAGGACCTCAGCCACCCTTTGCACCACCATTGCAAATGAGGCTCCCTCCTCCGTAGCCACAGTAGGAGGGAAGACCAAGCCAGTATCTGGGGAGGCATCCAGTACACTGGCATATGCCAGATCCTCACACCAGTCCATATCGAGGTCTAGGGGTTGGTATTCTTCAGGGTCCAAAGCCCCTCCCAATCTTCCCCAAATCCTAGCCAATAGGAACACGTCTTAGTCTCCAGGTTGGAGAGAATGGTTCAAGTTGACGTTGGACTATGCCCCTATGGCTCAGTGTAGTAAATAGGAATGGGGACGGTGCTGCTGGAAGGCGCCCACGGCGTAGACAACGGGATCTGCGCTGTGGAAGGTCGAGGTGGCTTGACTGGCGCCAGTCCAGAGATATCTGTGCATCCAAGGGCCCCTACAGGTGCGGGAGGGCGGACTCGCCGGTACAGAACCAGTAGGGGCCACTCCACAGCCTGCGGGGCCCAAAGGCACTCCAGCGGGGATGGGTCGCCAAATTATGAGGTGCATAGCCTCATAAAATTTGGGAAGTTGGGCGGGGGTCGCTCCGTGTCTCAGACGGTGCAGGCTGAACAGCAGAGCCAGGACTCTAGTGACGACGCTCTCTAGTCTCATCCAATGTCTTAGATGGACAGGGTGAAGTCTAAGACCTCTTTGACTTCTTACTCTTCTTCTTTTAGTGGGATGACTTCGACGAAGTTCGATGGTTGCGACCGATCGTATGACCTTCCTCTAGACCGGGATTGCGACTGTCGAAGCGTTGAGCTGCAAAGAGTTTGAGGGATCGATCCTTCAAGGCCTTGGGGTGCATGGAGGCAGAATATATTCAGGTCTTGACATCGTGGTCGCGCTCAAGACACCAGAAATGACCTGGGGCGGGTCCGTCGCAGACATCTGCCGGTGACAGGCACTGCAGAGTTTAAAACCAGCCTTACTAGTAGACAACCCTGCCACATCAGCAGACAAGCATCAAAAAAATTTGAAAAAAGTCAAAAAAGCACAGTCAAAAAGTGACTGTTGGGGTAGCTCTCTTTGGATCTGTGCTGACTGGTGCAGAAAGAAAAGAACTGATGTCAGCGTGGTCGGGTGAGCGCATATATAGGCACTAGACATCACTTCAGGCATGGACGACACCAATGATGCCACGCGAAGCCGAACAATGCAGACTACAGGCACGCAGGGGTACGGCTCACAAAACATTTCTGGATCCAGTCTGATACCTGGGGAGTTAAAGAATCTGGCTAGAAATCTATCAGATAAAAAGATGTTCTTAAGGAGAAGAAAAAAAGGAAAGGAACAGTCAAGGGGACAATTCATTTCAGATTTTTACAAGACAATTTTGTTATTTTAAGATAACCTGTGAACCTGGACGAGGAAGGGTCTCAGCCAGAGACTACTTGCAAACTCACCAGGGTTCAAAAATATTCCCCCAGTGTCTTTTTTTTGCAATGAGAGGTTAGTTACAGGAGAAGCTATAGCCAGCGCTCGCGCAAGATTACAAGACAGTAGTTTGCACCAATGGCGTTGAAGAATGTTTGAAACCGGGGAGTGGCCGGCAAGATGGAGGGCTAGATGTAGCCTCGCAGAGCTCTGCCCCATTGATCAAATCCTGAGGCCCCTGGAACCCATCGGACCCCCAAATTGCAACCTGTGCCCCAGTGAGGGGTTGGATGCCATCAGACGCCAGAATCTATGTCCCATGACCACTTGCTGGGCCATGGCACAAGCCAGTCACTGGGCTGGGGTGAGGCACATGGAGGCCCTATGCAGGACTGCGCGCTGAGAGCGGTGAGGCCTCGCTTTGCACCGCAAGAGGAATTCTGGGTCTTTCTCGTCAGGCGGCAGGCTACTAGAAGCGTGAGAGCGCCCTGGGCTACATCCCTGGTTGAAGCCGCATGCGAGGTTCCTGGCGTGAAAAGGGAGTATGGGCAGCTAGGCACTGGGCCAATCCTGGGTTGTGCAGCAGCCTCTGGAGCAGCTGTCAGAAGCTCCAACGCAGAGCTCTACCCATGGGGGACAGATCGGGACCGGAGATGGCGGTCGCATGGAGGGAGAGTGAGGCAATTGCTTCCAACCCACCCCTTTGGAGATGAACTGAGGACGGGGGATGCCAGGATGGTGGCCTGCAGAGGGAGAGGCAAGAGAAGTAGGCAAATAGGACCGCGCCTTGTGGAGCAGGCCCCCGTGGCAGCGGATGAAGCAACACTGAAGGACATTGCCTCCCCTCTTTCTTGTGTGGGGTGCTGCCGGTGAGTCATGGCCATTGAGCCAGTCTGAAGTACAAGATGCCACGGTGCCCCTGGTTTTGACGGGTGGGAGGTTTGGGACCCTCGCGGGAGACCCCCTCTTCTTCCCCTGGACTGGGACGAGGACTGGACATTGCAGAGGCTGGGGGAGATGCAACTCGGCCCCCAACCTCGTGCAGACTCAAGAGTGTGTATGAGTGGAGAGACCCCTGAACTAGGCAAAGGACAAAGACCAGGCACCACCTCGCCAGGCCAAGATAGATCATTATACCAAGGCGGTCAGGACCGGAACGTAATTCTTAAAGAGGCGAGACAGAAAGGGGACATCAAATATGATGCCTCAACAATCATGCTGTTCCCAGATTACTCAAGGGAAGTGCAGAAGAAAGAAAGACATTTGATGCAGTAAAGGCCAAGCTTCGATCACTGTGAAGTAAAGTGCCTCTTTTTGACATGCTCACCCACACTTTTTGCTCACTTGTACCGATGCTTTTGATTGGAAGTCCACTGGGTTCCTGCTAACCAGGTCCCAGTGTTGGTGCTCTTTCCCTGAAATAAGACAAATTTTAATTGTAACCCAATTGGCAAGGACTTCAGCACCTTTGTACGTCCCTGGTATATGGTACCCCTGGTACCCAGTGCATGGGTACTAAGGAGGGTCCCTAAGGCCTGCAGCATGTATTATGCCACCTTAAGAGACCCACACACAAAATGAATGTACACTGCCATTGCAGGATGCTTGGAATGGTTGAAACCATTGTGTACACACAACATTGTCCACTACCTATGGGCAATGCCAAAGTACACTGCATGTCCTATATTTAAGTCACCCCTACAGCAGGACTTAGAGCCCTAAAGCAGGGTGCATTATTGTACCTGTGAGAGCAACTCTGCATGAGCAGATATGCCCCTGTGATGCCTAGTTCCATTGCTAAGCATTGCAAGTGATCAGGAAACCAATTTAAAGATATGTACTGGAAAATGGTCATCACGACTTACCCAGCTACATAATGGCTTCACTGAAAATGATAGTGTTTGGTATTAAACACCTCATCTTAATAAATCAATACTGATTTAAGCGGACATGGACCATATAGGTGCCCCCTCTAACCCTACTAGTCTCTTAGTGTGTTGGCTGACTGGTATCTTAGCGCCTGCCCCCACAGACAAGTTTCTGACCCTCTGCAAGGGAGAGCCTGCGCTTTCAGAGGTCAGGACAATGCCTGCTCGGCAGAAAGTGTTCTCACCTCCTCCAGCAGGATAGCTAGAAAATCAGCATAACAAGGCCAGAGGCTTTAAAGCTTACCCCCAGACCTGGAGGATGCCACCCCCTGCCCGGAGGCCCATTTGGAACCAGAGTAGGTGGGAAATTAGATATTCAGGAGGCGTGTTTCACGCACAGGCTAGTCACAATGCTAATGCGAGCTACCTGAAGTGGACAGCCAAAGAAGGGGTTTCACCATCTTGTTTTTGGTGAAAATAAAGAATTCTAGGTCACGATTATGCCCATTCCTCACAGGAAGTGGTCCTACAAGGGGTGTAGTCACCTTAGTGGTAGGTAGCCCATTGGCTACTATCATATACTCCCTAAATGCCCAAACATTGAGTATTTAAAGGTCCCTGTGACACCAGAAAGACATACAGAGATTTGCATACCTGGGAACTGAAAAGGACAAAAGAAGAGCTGACCCAGAGAGAACTAAGGACCTCCACCGAAATTGGAGTCAAACCCTTCCTGGCTGCTAGCTAACTGACAATAGCAAAGACTAGGCTTGTCCTGAGGCTGTGCATCATCCCAAACACTTAGAGGACAGCACAGCACTTCAATAACCAGCGATCATCTCCCTTGGGGTGGAGGAGCCATCCATCTGCAGACACCAACCGCATCTGCACCGGTTCACTGTGTTGTTGGCCATTGGGCCCACCGAGGGAGCAACACTTCAGGAGGAGGTTTTGTGGCTCTTGGAGGTCAGCCCGGCCTCTCTGCCGAGTTTCGAGGCAATAAATCCTGCAGGAGCCCCCCTGCACCAATGCCCTGAGAAACCGAGCACATGCACCAGCCAAGGCCTGTGTCCAGTCAGGGCACCACTGCTGTGGAAAACCTTGCTGCACGACGAAGGACTTCAGGACCAATGAGATCCACGACCAGAGTGGCCCTGCTATCTTGTTTCTCTCTCTTCTGCAAAACAGACGGAACCATGAGTCTCGACCTCCAGTGGCCAGCCAGCCAAGAACCTCTGCACCAAGCTCCACAGCCTGGGGCCTTGACTCCTGACTGCGTCCCCTTGGACTAGGGGTCCTCACGATCTGAGCCGCCTTTGGGTTGACCAGGGCATCCCCGCAAGTCCTTCTTTGCAGTCTTTATTTCAGGTCCCCATTGACTTCTACGGTGTAGCGCTCAAGGCTATCATCCCAACCAGCACTTTTGCACCAGGACACCCCAAGGCAGGCAACCTGAAACTGCTGGTGGTTCTTTAGACCTTGGTCCGAACTTCGACTGCAATCATATGTTTGCTGTGTATGTTTTTCCTGCCATAGGCTAACATTACTGCGTTCGAGGCTCATACCTCAAAAACAGTTGAGTATTTTTGTTTTTTTATTGGTAAAATCAATATCTCCGAAAGTACGAAAGTTATTCTAAAGCTCCTGGTGTCTAAATTTATATATAAATATATATATATTTTATATTGGTATCGGATTTCTTTTTAAAGGTGTGCATCATTTTTTGACTGTGTGTGTGCAACAAATGCCTTACACTCCCCTTTGATAAACCTAAGCTGCTCGACCAAACTATAGGAGGCTGGCTCAGTATTTAGTGTCCACCTATGGTGAGGCACTGAGTCCAGGAAACCCTTAGAGACAGTGTTTAGGTCCCTGAATTCCAAAGCTCTCAAGGAGTAGCCGTGGAGAGCAGCTAAGGCTTATCCAGGAGGGTGTAAAAAAACTGTATGTACCACTATAGTCCGTCAGTAAGCTTTTCACACAAGAAAGAATCACACCAGGTGAGTAGAAAAATACTTTATATTTATTACTACATACTAGACACTAACTTGGTATATCTCTTACCCGGAGATATCAATTACATACAAAGAATACTTAGACAAGAGGTAAGTAGCACAGAAAACACATAGGGCCCCACCGGGGGCAAAAACACATACTAAAATAGTGGAATGCGGAATGGTTACAAAAAACGGGACTAGTACCCAAGGTTGGAGGACCCCAGGGAAAACAAGGAACCACCCAAGGGGAGTAGTTGGGGACCCCCCCCCCCCCCCCAAGGCGCCCGGGTGTAAAGTGGTTACACCGAGTCAAACTCCATAGGCCAACACAGGGTTAATCACGGTTGGAAAATTAGAGTTCTAGGACTCTTCCCAAAAGACCCCGAAGGAACCACTTGGGTCAAAGAAGGTTGCAGCGTTACCCCACCCGTGGATACCCAGAAGATACGGATACCTGCACCATTGAGCGTCTCGTGGACCAGGAACCAGGATGAAGAATCCAGATGAGAAGAACCTAAAAGCAGAGGGGACAGAGTCCAAACCACTCTGGGGTAACCATGAGGCACAGGAGCACAATTCCAGCCCTGATTGGAGGGTGTTGATGTAGCATGGAGAAGAAGAAACAGCAGCTGTGAAGACAAGGCGATGTTGCAGAAGCCCAGGAGCCTTTCACGAGCTGTCCCACGCCGGTCGACGAGTGCAGGAAGGTCAGTGGCGAGCAAGAGCACCAACAAGCCTTCGCAAACGCAAACAACGGTTCGTGGGAGAAGATGCTTGGTTGCGGACCAGCAAGGTCTGTGGGACTAACCCAGCAAGAATAAGTTAGCACACAGGAGAGCCAGCAGGAATAGTTGCAGCCCCCTCGAGGACCCTCTGGCAGCAAGCACAGGAGGGCGCAAGGAAGCCTCGGCAGAACACAGGAGATGAAGGCCCACGTTGCAGAGGATGCAGGCAGGACGATGTTGGAGCTGCGCAGTGCACGGGCTACTTGAAGATCTTCCGTGAAGACAGCCAACAAGCCTTGGTGACGACAAACAGACGCGGTGTACAGGGAGGCAGTCTACCATGGCTGGAGAGGAATTACAGTCTCCCAACTTGCAGGGAAGACTGGTCAGGCCTCTGGAGAACCAACAAACCACCACTTGTGTTGCAGAGCTGGGCAATATCCGTGGGACAACAGTATCAGCAAACCGGTCGTCTAGGTGCCTGCAGATGCAGAGAAGTGACTCCTTCACTTCAAGGGACATTCCTTCAGGCTATGATGCAGGCTGAGTCCTTGGGGGACTCGTAGGATACACGGCCACGGAGTTGCAGATCTTTGGAAAAGCACAGGGACGAAGATGCAGCAGGATTCTTCCTACCAGGAGGAGTCTTGTCGTGGGTCCTGGCTTGAAAAACAGCAGAGTTCCAGTGTCCACCAGCAAAAGAGTCTTTAAACAATCTTCTGACGACAGGCAGTCAGATCCAGAAGTACTTGTCGGGACGAATCTAAGGACCCTCCCCTCAGGAGAGCCCTTAAGTAACCCTAAAAAGGGGAAGGACCTTTTCTCTGGTGACCCACCTATCAGAGGGGGTCAGGGACGCTACTCAGTTGTCCTAAGCAGTCGGATGCTCTCAGGGGCCAAGATTCAACATGGCAAAATCAAGTCGCCACCTAGAGGAGCTATGGGGCACCTCCCTAGGGAGGAGCTGGACAAGGGGGTGGTCACTCCCCTGTCCTTTGAGTAGTTTCAGGCTAGAGCCAGAGCCAAGGACTATTGAACTGAGCCAAACTGATTTACGCAAAAAGTGCACCAAATGTGCCCTTCAATGTAGTCTGGTGGTGCTCGGAAGACTACATCACCCTACCTAATTCTAAAGGAAAGGTGGTCACACCTCTCCGTTGCAGGAAATCTTTTGTTTAGCCTCCACTGCCCGAGCAAAGCTCATTACCAGGAGGGCAGAACACGGTCTAGGGTCTGCAGCAGCGCGGGCTGGCAGTCAGACTCTATAAGGCTACACTGGTAGGTATTGGGGAGTCCTCCAAAGAGCCCCCCAGTACATGGCATCATGCAACTAACACTGGAATCTGTGTAGTTGCATGATTCCAACATGTTTGATACCAAACATTACCAGGTTCGGGCAGCCATTATGTAATTAGACATCTTGACTTGCCAGTGTCCACAGGTGGAAGAGATAGAAGAGGTAGAGCGCCAGCTGCGGCACTTGGAGGATCCCAGCCGGGACCAGACAGATCTGCAGGTTCTCAGGAGAATTGAGGTGCTGCACACCGAAATACCCTGATCTGGCACAGAAGGAGGCAAGGCAAAGCATGCTAGCTGTTCACCACAAGGGATAAGACAGTTGCTGGCGTGGTTGAGTAAGAGAGAAGCAGAGGCCCATTGGGTGGAAACCATTACGGCCTCCTTGGGAGAGACCTACACAACTGACGCACTCATAGCTGAGGATTTCACCCGGTACCTTACAGCATTCTACAGGGTGTGTGCACTGCTTGATGCTGAACACATTAGGGACTTCCTTGATACAGTGGTTACCCCGGTGCTTCGGGCTTTGGATTCGGAATGGGGACATCTTACTCCCTGCGGTCCAAGCCACCATTGCAAGGCTTAAATCTGGGAAGACCCCAGGGCCCAACGGGCTCCCAGCCAAATTCTTTAAGAGATATGCTGGTATACTGGGACCACACAATTGAAGAAGCCTGCTGGTGCAAGTTGGTAGCCCAGATTTTCGTATCGCCACCGTACAGCACCAGAGACCAGGACACCATGCTCAAAGTTGCACCGGAGTCTGCTAGACTCGTGAGAGTCAAAGTGCAGCTTGGTCACCCAAAACACTAGTTAATAGCCCAGGAAAGAATTTGGCTGTAACCTGCCAGTGACGAATGGACTCCTACCAGGTCTGAGACGACTTAGAGGGATGTCGACTCCTGTGGCCAATACCGCCTCACCCAGTCTCTTGACCGAGAGGTAGCCATAGAACAGCCCCTGTTCACTGCATCATATCCACAGCATACTTAAGCATCTTCAGCATCATGCATCCACTTCCCTAGAAATCTATGGTGAAGAGATAAAAGTGCATGCAACTCGCTGAAGACTGCTTCTTTCGAAGTAACTGTCTCTATGGACCTTGTTGGGCTTCTTGACTGGCTCCCTGCTGGAGCTGGTCACCTAATGTAACGAAGTAAACACATTGATACTTTTTTTCTATAATCAATTGTATTGATTTTTAGAAAACAAGAAAGATTAGCATTGAGAGCACAAGCACAGATTTGCACAAGAAACATAAAGGGTGCCAATAATAATGCACGGCAAGAATACACTTACACAGGACAGGAATAACAATTTGTCAAAGGCAAGAGTCCCTCCGCCTGGGTCCCCATTAGCCCATCTGATCTGACCATTTGCCCCACACTCTCTGGTATTTGGCCGGACATCCCCTGGCTTCAAACAAGGGTTTCTCCTGAGCGGCGCACCTGTCCACCCTCTCAGCGCCATTTAGTTATTGTGGGGGGGTTGGGCTGTGACCAGGCCATGGCAATGTCCCGCTTGGCCACCATAAAGGCCGTCCCCAGGAACAGTTTGTCTGCTCGGGATCCCCTCCAGGCCATCCATAACGCCCAGGAGGAGGTGCATAGGGTCGCGGGGTACATGCCAGCCCAAAATGTGCGTGAGTTCGGTTACTATCTTGTCCCAGTATTTCTGGAGCCGGGGGCAAGACCAGACTACATGGTAAAAGTCTGCAGGTTGGTGCCTGCAGCGTGTGCATTCAGGTGAGACTCGCAGCCCAGCTCTGTGTAGGCACTCTGGGGTAAGGTATGCAGTGTGAAGATAATAAATTTGGGTGAGTCGGAGTTTGGCCGAGGTAGTGACAGTTTTGGCAGCCATAAAGGCGTCCCGCCAATCCTCGTCATCTAGGGAACCCAACCAGCCCTCCCATCGGGCTCTAAGCGAGTCCAGAGACACGGGGCTGTTGTTTGTGAGGGTGCGATATATACGCGAGATGCCTCCCTTCCCAAGATTTCCCATCATGACTTGCGCTTCAGGTGGACTGAATTCGGGGAGCGTGGTGCCTGTCGAGATGTGGGTGTACAGGGCGTGGCGTATCTGCAGATATGTGTAGAATTGCGAGGCGTGCAGGGAGAAACGGTTCTTTAAGTCCTGAAATTCCGTATGTGGTCTCCCACCCACATATCGCCCAGTTGGGAAATGCCTATTTGGTCCCATTGCCTGAACCCTTGTAGTGCCACCACTTCACCAAGCCAAGTGCCTTGCCAGAGTGGCATCTGCTGAGTCAGATTGGACTCCCATTGCATATGACGTAGAGCTGAGCGCCAGCCCAGTAAGACTGGTAGGGTCACCGTGGGGAGCGCCCTGGGGATAGGGGATCCATACACGAGTGCCTGGATTCGGGGAAAATCCAGGTCGCGAAGTTCAGTTCTGTACGCTAGATCTGACCACCCTCCGGTGAACCAATCATGGAGAACCAACAGCCGCGTGGCCAAATAGTATAGGTAGAGATCCGTCATGCCCATACCTCTGTCGAAGGACTGAATACGGCACCGGTCAAGAGCCATCCGCGGTCTTCCACCCCCCCACAGAAACCGTGTGATCATGGCGTCGATCTCTCGGAACCAGCTTCAGGGATAATGGACGGGGGTATTTTGGATAACATACAGGAACCGGGGGAGGATCATCATCTTAAATAATGCCACTCTTTCAAGTGGATTAAGTGGCAAGGTTTGCCAGCGGTTAAGGTCCCCCTTGGCCTTTTTGATGACAGAAGTAATATTCAGTGCCCATTCCAGCTCCGGAAGCAGAGCAACCCATATGCCGAGATATTTGAACGACTGACGCCTAATAGGTATGTTGGTCTGCCAGTCGAAGCATTCCCTGGAGGGGTGAAGAGGTACGAGGGTCGATTTGGCTGGATTCAACCGGAGACCCGAGACTTGTTCGAAGGCTTGGAGGGTTTGAAGACAACTAGGGCCGGAGCGAGCCGGGTCTGCTATGAAAAGCAGGACGTCATCTGCATATAATGCAATTTTGTCTACGTGATGGCGTCTCCACGTCCAGCCTTGAATCAATTCGTCCGTGCGGATGAGGCACGCCAGGGGCTCCATCGCCAGGGCGAAGAGGAACGGGGAAAGGGGACAGCCTTGCCTGGTGCCTCTTTGGATGGGGAACACCTCAGATAGGGTTCCATTAATCAACACTCTAGCTTTTGGCTCAGAGTACAAGACTCGTACAAAATTCCGAAATTGCTGGCCCATACCCATTAGTTGGAGCACCTCGTCGAGGTAGTGCCAGTCCACCGTATCTCGAAGTCTACGAGAAGGAGCGCCAGATAGGGGGTGAGTGCCTGGCGATTTGCCAGTGCTAGGTGGAGGCGCCTTAGGCAGTGTCTGGTGCTGCGAACTGGCATAAAGCCGCATTGGTCTGGGTGAATCAGTTTGCTTAGGAGCGGGCGCAGGCGTTGGGCCAAAATAGTAGCGTAGACTTTGATTTCGGTGTTGATTAGGGAGATCGGCCAGTAGTCCGCGCAGTTGGACGAAGGCGGTTGGGTTTTAGGGATGACCACGAAGGTGGCCACATCTGTCTCCGGGGGAAACTTCCCGACTTCTATCACATGTTGGAATAGAGTCGAGAGGTGGGGAACCAGGAGCTCCAGATAGGAGGCGTCGTATTCCTGAGGGAAGCCATCAGGGCCTGGGGTTTTACGGGACGCCAGGTGAGAGATCACCGTGCTGATCTCTTCCGGAGTGAAGGGAAGGTTCAGATTAGCCGATTCAGGATGTGTCAAGCAGGGAATGTGGACTTGGAGGTGGTCGAGAAAGCTTGCGAGAGTGCCCTCCAGCCTGCGTGCTGAGTATAGGCCAGCATAATACCTCGCGAAAGCCCGTGCGATCTCAGGGGCAGTACGGCAAATGGCGCCTGAGCGTTCATGGATCTCAGGCACAATCCTATTAGCCAGGGGATACGAGGCCAGCCTGTGGAGAAGTCTCCCGTTTTTATCTCCCCATCCGTACACACGGGCGACCGATGAATGCCACAACAGTTTCGCCGACTCTAACGAGATCCGTTTGATTTCTTCACGGACGGCTGTTAATTGCCTGTCGTGAGTTTCAGACTGAGTCGTGGCGAGATCGGTCTCTAGTCGGAGGGCCTGCGCCTCAAGAAGGGTTAGGTGACTATCTTGGGCACGTCGTTGTGTCCGAAGGTGGCTTTTTGGCCACCCCCCAGATGGTAGCCTTACTTGCTTCCCGGAGAATGCTTGGTGAGGACACCGATCCCAGGTTCGCGAGGAAGAACTGCTGAAGCTCCTCCTTGACGGTTTTATGGAACTCTTCGTTTTGGAGGAACCAGGCATTGAATCACCAGATAGGGCGTAACCCGTCGGGGGAATCGCCGGGGTGCATGAGCAGTGCTGAGTGGTCCGAGATTCCTCGGGGAAGGATGAACATAGAGGTCACTTGTTGACAGTCTGGGCCTGGCATGAAAAGCATGTCAATGCATGCGTGAGAGTGGTGCGCTGCCGAAGTGTGTGTGTATTGGGAGATCCGGGGGTTCCAGATCCTCCATACGTCGCAAAGGCCTAGAGTGGTCGCCCACTCAGTCAATTTCTTGGCATGGGCCAGTCTGGAAGGGATACCTGTACTGTCAAGATTGGGCAGCATGACCACATTGAAGTCTCCCCCAAGAACCATCTGACCCCAGGGTAGGGTGGAGATGGTGTGAGTGAGATGTTGTAGGGTTGTGGCAAGAGTCAAGGGGCGGACATATATGGACAGGAGATTGAGAGTAGCCCCACCCAGCGTCCCCGAGAGAATTACAAATCGCCCTTGTGGGTCCCTGGTAACCTGAGAGGGAACACAGGGGAGGGACTTTTTGAGTAGGATTGCCACTCCTCGGGAGCCCCTACTGAAGCCTGAGTGCCACACCCTGTCGAAACCATAGCGTGCCAGAAAGTCACATTGGGAGCCCATGAGATGAGTCTCCTGGAGCAGGACGACATCAGGGGAGTGTCGTTGGGGGTGTTTCAAGACTGCCGTGCGCTTGATGCGATCGAGCAGGCCGTTGACGTTCCAGGACATGGCCCGGAGAGAGTTATATCTTTGATTCGTGTGCGCCATGAGAGACAGATGATGCATAGGGCATGGTGGATCGCACCTTGTGATGTGTCCGGGGCTGGGCGTAAGGCCGACACGAGCCCACGGGGCAGAGCCGAGTGAGGGTGCGGTGCCTGTGTAGGAATCTTGCGCCGAAGTGCTGTGTGCTGTCGAAAAGGAAGGTTGCAGTGGAAAACGTAAAACCAAACAATGGACAACGGTCCTAACCCCCTCTCCCCCTACCCTATACGTCTGGAACTGAAGCATCTGTCGCCCTACAACTGGAGATGAACAGGCTAAGCGATAGCGCTTAGCGCAAGAGATGCGTGGGGGACCCCTCCACCTTTGCCGGATGGGAGTGCAGCATTGGCATTGACTAGAGTTCTACATTACGCTACTGCTGGGTATGTATCTTTGGTGTCCAGGTATTAATGAGTTGTTGTGTCTCTGGTCGATCCCTTGGAGGACCTCAAATTACTGGACTTTGGGAGAGATTCGAGTCTGTGAGCGATTGATCCAGGGAGCTCAGGGGGATGCGTTCCTTAGGGGATCCTCCGAGGTGCAGGTTATTCTAGGTTCTGTGATTCAGTGGAACGTGCATCCCAGAGTTCAATATTGAGCCACCTGGGGACTCAGCTTCGCGACAGTATCGTGTTTATTAAATCATCGGGCTCCGCGAAAGATCAGAGTCCACGGCCTCCAGGTTCGGAGTCCCAGAGGGGCTGTGGTCAAGGAACAAATTGTCGGCAGATCTTGACTGCTGCCGAGGTGAGGAGTTCGCCTGGCTGACATCGGCAGGGATCCTAACAGTAGATCCAGGTGATCTAGATGCGCCCCTGCGGCCTCCAAGAGCCCTGCGTGACTGTGTGCATCTCCTTTGTTGTTTGGGAGGCAGTGCGCCTGGGTCTCGGGGTCCGGCGGGGCCGGGGAGAGAAGCAGGACGAGACCTAAGAGGTCGCTCTTCGGTCAGCCAGGTCCAGGCCGATTGTGGCGAGTCGAAGAAGAATACCTTTTCTTGGAAGATTAGGCCAAGGCGAGCTGGAAAGAGTAGCCTATATTGGAGACCAAGTGCTCTCAGCTTCTGTTTGACTTCTGTGTAAGAACGTCTCTGAGACTGGACTTCTTTGGTGTAGTCGGGGGAAAATCATTATTTTATGGTTTTGGAAGGTCAGGGTACCAAAGTTCTGCGCCTCTCTCAGGATGGTGTCCCTGTCTTTAAAGTTAAGGTGTGGGGCACCAGGGGGTGGTTTAGGCGCGAGGGAACGGTGGGCACGCTCGACAGCAAACCAGGCCGATAGAGCATCTTTGGGCATCCATGATGCTATCCATTTCTCTAGGAACGTGGCCATCTGGTTCTGTTCGTATCCTTCAGGAAAACCCACCAGGCGGAGGTTGTTGCGTCGCGGGCGGTTTTCAGCGTCCTCTGCTCTTTTGTGCAGCACTTTGGTATGGGTCTGAAGGTGGGCTACCTGCTCTTTTAGTTGATGAACGTCGTCTTCAACTGTGGAGAGGTGAGATTCTGCCTCTGAGATGCGGGCTGTGGCATTACAGAGATCCTGTCGGATGAGGCCCATGTCCACCTTGACCTCCCCGATTTTGCCCTCCACTTATGCCTGGGACGCGCTGATCGCCTGTAGAATTGCGGTGAGGTCGCTCCCTGGGAGGGAGACAGTCCCGGCGGTCCCTCCGGCGGGGCCAGAGTCAGATGTGGTGAATTGGTCCATTTTTGTCTGTCTGTGTGGCGGGTGCTTTGGAGCCTTGGTCCTTCCCCATTGTGACCGGGTCAGGTGCGGGGACCGGAGTGATCTCAGTCCCGTGTATCAAGTCTCTGTAGGAAGGGTCCTCACCAACCCTACTGTCGGGTTTTGAGGTCGTGGGACTCAGGGCCGTGGTTAAGCTTCGGGTGGTGCGGTTCGAGGACACCGCCTCGGGTGAAGAGTGGCGGCCGAGGGCAGAGCCCGGGGTGAGCGGCTCACAGGCTCGTATCCTTCAGGGCCCGGGTTCAGGGATGACATTCCAGGGTTCGCGTGGCCCGTATGGGGGTCCCAGACACAGACCGCGACACAGCCACGAGGAGGGACCGCACCCGCTCCGTCAGGCGGGTGCCCTTGGGTTACTCAAAGTGGTCTCAGGATGCAAAAGATCGGGTCAGCATAGGCATTAGAGGCTCAGAGCGGGTGAGGGTTGGGGCCCCAGAAACCCTTCAGGGCAGCCGGGCCAGCTCCTCCGAAGAGCAGGAAATTCTCAGGAGCCGCAGCGCGCCCAGGGGGGAGGCAGGATCACGTTCATCCGTCTGTAGGTCCCCCCGGAACAGACCCACAGTTCCGGCAACTCTACGGGGCCCAAAAGGCGAGGTGGGGACCTCGGTCCGGGGCCTGGGGTCCTTCTGAAGACAGACCGGGAACAGTTGCTGTGCCAAGGACGGGGAGTCTGAGGTAGGAGGGGGCGCAGGTCCCAGCGGGTAGGTGGCCTCCTATAGGATTGGTGGAGCCAGGGGCCAGGACACAGGCAAGGGTCAGTCTCAGCGCCCCAATCCCCTTGGTGAAGATGAGTCACGGATTTACCAGGGGGCCCACTCCGTGCCACAGCCGCTGATCACCCCCTCGGGCGACGCTGTGACAGGCCAGTCCGAACCAGCTCCTCTCTCACTGCCGAGGTAGGCCCCCGTGGAGCCTCTTGCTGAGTGGGATCAAGCGGGAGGTGAGGATAAGATGTGGGTCCTCCAGGCACTCGGAGGCCACCCAGAGTCTCCGGGCAGAGCAGCGGGGCCCTCGCCGTCTCTCGGGCCCGGCCTACTCTCGGAGCATATGCAGGGGAGGGGTGGGGGTGGAGAAAGGCGGCCGAGTCCCAGCCCGGACTCACCCGCAGGTCTTCTATTGGAGGGTGCAACGCTGTGCTCCCTCGCCGCACTGCCTCATGTCCGGGTGGTGGGCCCCCCGGGGTCTCTCTTCCAGGTCGACAGCTCCTGCGCAGAGTCCTGCACCGCAGGAGCCCAGGGGAAAGGTAGAGGCCGCCAAGTGTTCCAGGCCCGCATGTAGGCCCCAGCAACGCCGTCCGGCGCCCAGATCAACAGGCGAGATGGGGGGCGATCAACACTACCCCAGTTCCGCGTTCCTCGCCGGGCCCCACACAGTGTACGCGGCCAGTGAAGCCGCCCGAGCCGTCAAGCCGTCTCGTTGGGGATAGGTTCGCAGGTGGGGGCGGCGGCACTCAGGACGTCCCACCGCCGCGACCAACAGAGCTCCCGGGGCCGGACCCGCCCCAATCCAGCGCCGCAGGCCGCCTGAAGGAGCGGGCGGGTGCAGGGGAGCGATGGCAATCTGCTCAGCCCTAGAGGACGCTCACCTCTCACAGGCAGGACGGTCGGCGCAGCGCTGCAGATCGGCCCGGGACCCCCAGCGGGGTTGGTTTCGGACACTCGGTCCTCACAGGAGCGGGGTCGATTCCGCCATCATGGTGAGTCCGCTGCAGGCCGCACGCTGGGAATCGTAGCAGGGTCTTCCAGTGTCGTTCTTCTCCCGAATCGGAGTTCCTGTGACAGGGGGGAGAAGTTTAGCCCCAGGATGCAAACGCCAGGTTGCTGGATATTGCGGGATTCAGAGCAGATGACAGAGGGGTCCAGAGCACTCTTAGAGTGCGACCGCCATCTTGACGCTCCAAGCCACCCCTCCTCAAACACATTGATACTTAACGAAGTTCTTCCCAAAAATGTTTCTAAGTGTCAAATTTGTTGAATTTGCCAATGCATCTTCGCGGTTGTAGGAAAATGCCCCTTTTTGCATGGTTACCCCACACTTTGTCTGACATCTGATGCAACCTGACTTGATGTGCCTTGGGTCCCTGCCAATCAGGTTCCAAGGGCCTGTGTTCTTTTCCAAAACTGTACCTTTGTACCCACAACTGACATCTCTGGTCACAGGTAAGCCTCTTGTAAGAGGTATTAAGGGCACTGTGATCAGGGAAGGCCTCTAAGGGCTGGTCCATTAACACCCACACACTGCCATTGCAGGCTGCGTGCTTTGGTGCAGAGAAAAGTGAAGAGTCGACATGGCACATATCCCTGTGTAACCCACTGCCTGAGGCCTAGGTAAGCCACCCCTCTAGCAGGGTGCACTAGCCCTCGGGTGAGGGTACAGTGGCATGAGCCCTGTACCCCTAAAGTGTCTAAGTCCATTCTTGGATATTGTAAGAGCAGTAAAGAGTATATGGTATAGGAGTTGGTCATTAAGAACTCCACGGCTCAATAATGGCTTTACTAAAACCTGGGAAGTTTAGTAGCAAACTTCTCAGCACATTAGGCCCACACTGATGCCAGTGTGGGATTTACTGTAAAATGCACACAGAGGGCATCTTCGAGATGCTCCCTGAAAAACGGCTGCCCATTTGCCACCACCAGGCAGGTTTCTGGACCCCTGGGTAGAGGGACTCCGCTCTTTGGGTCCAGAAACAAAGCCCATCCTGGGCAGAGGTGCAATGTCTCCTCCCCCAGGATGGGCTAGGTCCATGAAGGGGAAGCTTCAAAGGCCTGCCGCATTTGTAAGCTGTCCCTTCCATTTGCTACCACCAGCAACTGGCTCCCACTTTGGGCGGGAGAATCAGCATGAAATCCAAGCTAGAAAGAGGTGTGCCCACCTTTGCCAACCCACCCCTCAGGTGGGGGAAGCGAGGTGAAACACATCTCAGTCCCCTTCATCTTGAAGATGAGGGGACCCAGCCAATTAGGGAGAGGCTCATGCCCCCTCCCACTGGAGGGTGGCATAATAGGGGGTGTACCCACCCCAAGGAAGGGACCCATTGGTCCCGACCTGCACACCCCTTTAACGCCCCTAAACTTAGTATTTAGGGGCAACCCTGAACCTTGCCTCCTCAGATTTGAGGAAGAAAGAAGGAAGACCGAAGAGCCGTGCTGACCCAGGAAGAAGAGGACACCAACTGCTTTGGCCCCAGCCATACCGGCCTGTTCCGACTCAGACCTGACTACAGCAAACCCCAGCGTGTCAAGCAGCCCGCCCTGCAACAATCTTTAAGACTCTGTTTCCTGTGAACACCAGCATTGCTCAACCAAGACTCACCTACAGGATCCGGATCCAGGTGGCCCAACACCACGAGGAGGTCTCTCCAGCGATCCTGACCTGGGATCTGTGATTCCGACCTCCCTCAAGCTTCAAAGCGACGCCTGCAGCCTCAACTTCAAGTCTCCCCCCGACCGCGACCACAGCTGGTAAGAAGAACCCGACGCCAAAAGACACCCCTGCACTCGACGTCCCACGGCCTTGGTTGGCCCAACCGATGGTGTCCAGGCATCCACCAAGATCCCAACTTACCTCTTGAGCTGGCGGTTGCCTCCAGGAAGCCTCCCTGCCCAAGCCTGCAGCATCTTCACCAAACCGGAGATCCTCATGAAATTCACAGAGCCCCCGACATCGCCTTGGCACACTTCACCCGAGCACCCCTATGCCACTGGTGGTGCAGCTCCTGTGCTGATTGTTGGTGCCTGCAGTGCTGATCTCTACACCAGGAGCTTTGCTCCTACAGCCGAGTGGCCAGCTCGCAAGCAGCCCCTGACCGAAGGCCCCCTTAGCCCACTGGTTAACATTGGGCCCCTGCACTCTGTACCCGGCCACCCCAGAGCAGCTGGTGGTACAACTTGAGTGCCTACCTAGACCTTGGCCCTAACCCCCAAAACTCCAACTCGTAAGTCGTTTACTTACCTGAGAAACCGCCAACAAGTGTTGAGCTGAACTTTGTATAAAAGAAAAAGTAACTAAACTGCAAACCTTAAAAAGTCTTACTTACCTTGTATTGTGAGATCCCCGGTGTGGTATCTAGGCATACCACCCCGAGTAGTTGATGTGATCTAAAAGCATTCCAAGAGTAATTACTGTGTAATTTAACCTGTTTTGAAAGCCAATACAAACCTGTAACGATTGCAATTTCATCCACAACTGCATTTCCTTGTAAAGTCTTGCACTTGAGAATATATTTCACTTACCTGTGCCAAGTCCTGCTTGGTTCTAAAAATAAAACATAAGTATACCTTTTATATACTTACCTAATTGGTCTGGATTCAGTCTCTGAGTGTGTGCTGTCAGTCTTGAGTGAGTGAATACAATAAATGCTTAACACACCCTCTGGATAAGCCTAACTGCTCGCCCACACTACCAGAAGGAGAGCTGTTAGTACTTACCTAATTTTGCCTCTGCTATACCTCTGGGGACTCCCTGGACTCTGTACACACTAAACTTTACTTTGGTATATTATATACAGAGGCAGCTTCCTACAGCGGTTAAGCGAAAAGGTGCATATTTACTATACCTTGTGAAATCTGTATCTCCGGAACCCTCCCGTGGATTATTTTGAGTTTGGTCTCTAAAAATATACAATACAGTTTATTTATATGACTTGGTGTTGTATTTCTAATGTGTCTTGTGTATTTAGTCTTCAATTGTTTTGGTGATGTTTATACTCATTCATTTGAGTTAGCCTGGCTGCTCAGAGCCACAGCTACCCAGGGATGAGCTAAAAGTTTCACAAACCAAGCATATTGGCCCTAAATAGGTTAAGTGTATTACACGGTGAGGTCACACAAACACTATATAATATACCCCATTTCCTCAAATTCGCTTCATCACCTCATCAACAGTGGTATAATGTCTGCTCACTTTAATGGCAAGACTTCCAAATATTGCCTTGACCGTAGTGCTTTGGTCAAATGCCCCCACACCAAATGGTGTCTGGAATAGAAAATATTTAGAGTTTTGACCAGTAACAACACTGGATGAGAATTTGAGGCAGCAGAACTGTGTAGGCCAGAGCACATCAGTGTTTACTTCTTAATTTGACTTTCTCATGGTATAACCTCTGCCGCTGCTAGCTAGGGTCTGCAAAAAGTCATGTCTGTCTAAATAGGTAGTTCCTATTAAAACATGTAGGACAATTGAAAGTACGAATCTCTTGAAGGTAATCTAGAGATCCTCACCTCTGAATTCTCTACAGTGAAGGCTGTGAATATCTGTCCTGTGCTTCAGTCCCCAATGGACTGCAGAATCACTGTTTGTGATATGTTTGTCCTCTGCTATCATTATCACAGTTTACTTCCTCAGAGGAAAGCTAGCAGTAGGCCTATTTTCTCCAACATTCTTTCACGCTGTGTCACTATTCAGTCATTAGCTTTTAGTGTGTGAGAGGCTGTTTAACACACGTTCCTAACCTGTATCTCTCCTAAATATTATCGTTAATTGGTAAAAGTAGTAAGAAATAACTTCCTGTTTAGAATGTTATTATTTATGTTTGCACAGACTCCAAACTGATTTGAAGTTTGCGGTGCTTTTCAAATGAGACCATTGAAAGGCACCAGATTAGGTGAATATTGTCCTGTTTGTGCTATAATAAGCCACTGTGGTCACCTTCATCAGATAAGATGCCCCACTGTTTAGGTCCACACCAACACACTGCCCCATGATCATGGGAGGAAGTTTGAATACCATGCTCAACATGTTCAGGTATTTAGTTTTACTGTGCGGAAGAGAAAAATGTATTACTTACTACCCATACTCTTGTTTCTGAACCAAAAATGTTGAAGCAATGAGGTTTGTTTCAACACTGACCACTTAAAGAATTGCAAGGGATTTAGTGGAGTAAGCTTTGAAGCAGACTGCTCAGTCTTTAAGGTGTTAATGCATCACAATGTTGCCTTTTCTACTGGTGAGAATTCCGCCACTTTAGGAATGGAGATTTGAAATGAACAACCTGTGATTTCAGAACCTCAGATTCATGTTTATCCTCCAAGAGTTTCTCTATGAGTCTCAAGCCCTCATCCTATGGGTCCAAAGTCCTTTAGCCACTACTCTGAGAGGCCCAGAGGTTACCAAGTCTCTTCCAGTCCATTTTGCTCACTGGCAGAATAAAACAGTACAGAAAGTGAAACAAAACATTTATTCAACAGTACCACATTTTCTGTAAGCCACTGCAAAAGATGAAGAGGGGCCAACAATGTTTGCAATAATGCCCAAAGATTATAAAGGCTATAGGCGATGCAAAATGGAATGTAAAAATCATCTTTCTGCCTTTTTCTCCCCTGTGTTTTTTTTTTTTTTGTCGAATACTGAACATTAAGAAATTGGGTTATTAGTTGTGCAGGATGCAAGGCCTATGCAATTAATGGGTCCACAACTGTCTCCTTACTGAGAACAAAGTATTCCATTACAGATTTGACTCTTTCAGCATAGCGAAGCAGATCAGTCCAAGGCCTACTCTGGTGAGGTGGTGTCGGCTACTAATCTCCATTTACTGGCACGCAATAACACTAAATAAATGATTGTACAGTACGTGCTTTTGACTTTGAAAAATGAAAAGAACATTACACACACACTACTAAATATTACGCATTATTTTATAGATATATACATCAGGCAGATGGAAATATCTTTGGTGACTTTGGTGACTTTCTGAAATCCCATTTGAATCCTAATGGGCCATGACCACAAAATCAGTCCCCCTCTACCTGTACCTACAATACAAGGGGATGTCATTTTAAATAAAACAGGCCAACTATCTTAGTGAGGGGGTCACCACACCAATATACATAGTCTATTGGCTTTGTCAAATACACCAACCTAGGGGAGTTGCCAAGGGAGCTAAGATGGAGGCCGCTCCTTTTTGAACTCCTGTGCCTGAGCGGATTCATGGATGATCCTCAGTGCTGATTGGACCCCTAACAAGCACCCACTGCCCCTAATGCTCCAGCCGATCCCTAAGGCAGTTTTGGACTGGGGAGAGAGGTCTGCCTGCTACGCACAAGTGACAGGGGAGACATCGCCCACTGTGGTCGGGCGGGACAAGTCGCTTAATCTGCTGAGAGCAGTTCCCTGCCTGCAGCCGGAAGGCTAGTGAGTGGTAGCCATCGCTCGGCAGCAGCACTCCCAGTCTGGAGGCCTAGGTGGATTATCTCAGCCCACCTGGGACTCAGCACTTGCTCCTGGGTGGGACCCTGCACCCGGTGGCCCCACCAACTGAGAGGTGCAGTGCAAAAATCCCCACAACAATCAAGAAGGCGAAATGTGACAGTGTGCTGTGGGGGCATAGCCAGACTATCCTGGCCTGTCTGGACTTAGGAACGGTCTCCAGGGTAACTTCCTGGGCTCTGCCCCCATGATCATGCCACTGATGGCTCGCCGCCCGGCAGCCCCCATTGCAGGAGCAGAGGGACAAGGGGGGCTGAACGGCATGGGGTAGCCCACCAATCTCCCCGCCCCATATTATTTTGGATGCTGGTCCCGAGTCCCAGCGACTGAGTGGCTAGACTGGACTTTGGCATAGCCTCAGAGATGGGTTTGTGTGTTTCGCACTTGCAGAGGAGCATGAGGGGAGAGCACTGGGGCGTTCTATCCACGTGCCAGTCTACCAGTCCACGAGGTAGAAGTGACACTGGTACCCACAAGAGGCAGGCAGCATGTACTGGTCCTGGCCCAGAGACATACGTTTCCCATGAACGGATTCCGGCCGGAGACCAAGTTTGCGGACAATATTGGCCCAAAATCGGCACTACATGATCCCACAGTGGAAGGGCTTCCCCCGACTGCTCATGCTGTATGCCATGGTGGTCCAGCGGTGCAAGCTGGTTAGATGTCCTCACTGAGCAAGGCATCCACCCCATACAACTGAATTTTTAGCTGACCCTGAAGCGGGTGATGGGGTTCCCTCGTCCCGACGTACCAGAAGCCCCGTTATCCTGGCAGGGAAGCATGACTGGAACAAATTCGATGGCAAGAGACAAGCCAACGGCTCAAAATACACAAAGCAAATTTGGCAAATTTAAAGCTAGACGTCAAGCGCTGGTGGAACGGTGGACGAGGCAGGGCAGCCCACCCACATCCCCAAGAAGGCTGACACCAACACTAAATTGCAAGCCATCCAGGCCCTCAGCCTCCGGAAGAAAAATTGGGGAGGTCGGAGTTAAAGTTTCCCTGGTTTGCCAGGATCTCTAGGGAGTGACCGAGCGGGTCACTGATGTGGAAGACTGCGTTTCAGAGTTGGAGGACAAGGTGAAGGAACTCACAACCATGTTTTCCTGTTAATCAAATAGGTCAAGGAATCTGGATAATCAGGTGGAAGATGGAGAAAATAGGGCAATCTTCGCTTTGTGGATTTTCATTAAGGGATGGAGGGCTTGCTCCGGAGACCTTCAGAATATGGTGCACACTTATGTAAGTGAAGCACCTTGTACTAATCCAGTCAAGCCTTATGGTGATTTTAGTGGTCTTAGACAATCTTAGAAAGCTCTCCAAGTAGTAGCTGTGGAGAGCAGCAGTCTGGCTTCTCCAAAAGGAGTGTATGCAGCGTTTTTTTTGGGGGGAGTTTTATATAGTGCTAACTCGACTTAAAGGTATCAGAGCGCTTTACATGACCACTAGTTGCGTTAGACGGAAACATTAATTTTTGTTAGGCACGGGGCGATTAAGTGATTTGCCCAGAATTACAGGATGTTGAGTATCCCTGCCGAGACTCGAACCCGGTTATCCAGCTTCGAGGTCCATTCCTCTAGCAGTTAAGCCACATCCTCTCTTTTACCAGATCTAATCATGTAGAGTAGATTAAATGAAAAAGAACCACACAGTGTATATATAAAGATATGTCTTTTTATTACACAACACTCACTAACACCTGGGTATATCTCCTACCCGGAGATATCAACACAAATGCACACAATACTTCAATTGCAATCAGGTAAGCAAGCACAAAATTCAGTGGTCTCTGCGGGAGACCAAACCATCTACTAAAAAAGTGGAATGAGAACTGCAACCGTAGTCGGGACTTGGAACAGGAGACTCTGAAGGATGGGGACACAAGGAACCAACCAAGGTAAGAACCCAGGAATCCCACGGAAGCTGTGTGCAGAGTGGGAACACAGCTGCATACTCAAGAGAAGTCAACGGGAAAGTTGTGGTTGCAGTTTTGAAGAAGGACCCTTCCCAGTGGACCTTGAAGAAACCCCGTGGAAAACCAAAGGTTAGAGTCAACCCACCTGTAGATACCCCAGGAACCAGGATACCTACACCAGGGAAGCCAGGTGCATAGGTGTGAATTGACGTCGGAAACCGACAGAGACCACAATGGAGGGTTTAAGTAAAGATGCTGCTGGTGAAAACTGCGAAAGAGTCCGGTGGAATCCTAGGGTGGATTCTTGAAGAGAAGAACCTGCAAGCAGAGGGGACAGAGTCTATGCCACTTGGAGGTGACCAGGAGGCACGGAAGAGTAATGCCCACCGATGTCGGATGATGCAGGAGGGATGACTTACCTTGTTGCTACAGCTGTGAGGACCAGGCGACACTGAGGAAGACCAGGAGCCGTGCACGAGCTGACCCATGTTGGAAGTCAAGAACCAGGGGGTCGGTGTCCAGCGGGAGCACAAACAAGCCTTGGCAGCTGCTACAGGCGTGGTAAGCGAAGAAGGAGCAACGTTGGGACCAGCAAGGTCCAATGGACTAACCACATGCAGGAGAGTCAGAGCAGGCTCCGAGCAAGCAGGGGAGCCCACTGAAGCAGGAGAAGACCCTCAAGAGGACCCACAGGCCAAAGGCACAGGAGTCGCAAGAGTACCTCAAGCAGCTCACCAAAGATGAAGGCCCACGGTGCAGAGGATGCGGTAAGGACGCTGATCTTGGCAGGAAGAGATGCTGGAAGGTGAAGCTTCTTGTAGCCCGAACATCTCTGGAGTGCAAAGCCAACAAGTCTTGACATTGGCAAGTCTACGTGGTGCACAGGGGTTAGGTCCCAGCGGTTTCGACAAGGGATGCTGGCCTCAAAATTGCAGAGAGGACATGTCAGGCCTCGAGGGAGTTGCAGAACCACCACATGTGTTGCTGAGCCTTTCGAAGTCTGTGGGATGTCAGGAGCAGCGGACCGGTCAGCTTTGTTGCGGTGCCTCCAGATACAGGAGAGTGACTCCTTCACCCCTAGGGAGATTACTTCAGGTATCCTTGATGCCCATAGGTCTGTTGAAGATCCTGGAGGAAGCACAGGCACAGACGATGAAGACATGAAGAACAGCGAGACCAGGTGCGGCATGAGTGTTCCGTGATGCAGTCTTGGTTCCAGCCGAAGTGCAAGTGTCCAGACGGTCAAAGAGTGACGTGGTTTCAGGCTCGAGTCTTGTCCCACAACGAATCTGAGGACCCACCCACAGGTAAGCCCTTTTATAGCCTAAGAAAGGGGTTAGGATGACTCAGGGGTCGCTCCCAGAGGAGGGGCTGGACAGAGAGGAGGATACTCCCATGTCCTTTGTCCAGTTTCGTGCCAGAGCAGGAGCCAAGGGCTTCCAGAACTGGTTCCAAATGGAGTATGCAAGGAGGGCACCAAATGTGCCCTTCAAACAGTCTGCTGGTGCTGGTAAGCGCCCCCAACCCAGCCCAATACCCTAAGTCTTGTCTGGGAGCTAGTCACAGCTCCCATGCAGCTTAGTGGCAAGACCCTGGAAGGCTGTTAGCGGGAGTACTGGGGCTTCCCAGAGGAGCACCCCAGTGCATGGAATCATACCTCCAACACCGGTAACTGTGTTGGGGTAGAATTCCAACATGTTTGATACCAAACATGCCCAGGTTCGGCACTGCCACTATATAGTTACCATCGCGAAATGACGGATGGCCGACCGCACTTACAAAGCCTGGAGAATAGACTGCAGGGTTTGTAGGGGTGTCCTGCTCATGCAGGGGCACCCACACACTTGCAACCCAGCACCCTGCCTTCAGGATTGAAAGGCCTGCCTTAGGGGTGACTTCTAGGTTTTAAGTGTAGTGACCTCAGATATAAGGAAACCTAGATCTGTCGTAAGTGGGGTTAGCACCAACTTACAAAGTCTGCAATGGCAGGCCTGTAGTCACTGAGTGGTCTCATGGGTGGCACAATACATGCTGTAGTCCATTGGAGACCCCTGGTGTACCTATACCCTGGGTACCTTAGTATCATATACGAGGGACTTATAGGGGTACACCAGTAGCCAAATGTGGAGGTACAGAAGTACTTACCATGTCAAATTTAGGGAGGAGGCACAGTGACTGGGGTCCTGATTAGCAGGACCCCAGTAAGACTAGTCAAAAACATACTGACACCAGGCAAACAGTGGGGGTAACCATGCTATAAGGATCCTACCTTCCCACACAAACCCCCTACCCCCCCAAACGAAAGATTTAAGGCTAACCTTGCCCAGATACGTCATTATGTTCTAAGTGGCCATACAAGGAAGGTTCAACTGCACTGGCAATAGATGCTCCCTGTTTTATGGTCCACTGAGAAGTTCCTGCCCTGTAGGGGCTTGAACCGTCTCAAAAGTTGGGGGTGTCTACCTGTCAACTGTTTAAGCAAAGAGAGGCTTGTGGGGTGTCTGAATAGGGAAGTGGGGTCCTAATAGGGTTGGTCCCAACCTCCTCAGAGCACTAGCCACAACAGAGGCCTCTCTCTTCATGGCTGACTTGTACCCTAGAAGTAAATATTTTGCTGATTACAGCTTTTGGTTGATCCTGTCCGGCTGGAACAATGTGGGGCCACTGAAGGGTTGGGACAGTCTTGTCCCAGGTCTTGCTTTGCCCAACAGAGTCCATGTGGGGGACATCATCTGCTAAGAACAAGAGGAATCCCTCAGATTTCTGAGGGCTATCCACCTGGATAGTACTACTAAGCTGGGGGTCCCTAATCTGTGGATAAGGGAATTCCTCTTGGCAGTGGGCCCTGTGGGGTCCACTGACATCCCTGGCCTCTGCAGAACCTGGCTGGCTGACGCTTGGCAGAGAGTGGCAGGATACCGGCTCCAGACTTGGTACTTCCTTGGAAGACTCCCCGGCCCTCAGTGGCTCTGCCAGGACAGGCCTGACCAACCTCCTCTGGGGCAGTTTATTCACAAGAGGTAGGATCAGTTCCCTGAAGAGACTGACCCTCACCTACAGTCTGGGGGAGGAGGACTTTTCATTCTCCCTTGTGCTCTCTGTTGGAGCTGGGTAGGCGATTCTTTCAGGCTCCACTGCTCCAGGGTTTCCTTGTAGTTGGACTTGTGCCCTAGGGGTCACACCAACCTGCTCAGGGAGGCCCATCATCTATCTCTAGATGGGTCCTGAGTTCTACTTCAGCCCATGCGGAAATCTCTAGATCAATGCCCAGCAGGCAATCTACAGGCAGGTTGGCAGATACTGCAACACTTTTAGGGCTAGTTACCCTTCGCCAGCTGAGATGGACTATGGCCATGGGGTGATCTGTTCTAACACCATCACTGTTGGTCACCTGGTACATGTACCCAGGTAAAAGCTGAAGAGGGGACACAAGTTTACCTGTTACCATGATGAAACTGGCCCCTGTGTCCCTACTGGCTATAGCTTTCTGACCATTGATCAGAGGCTCCTGTATGTTCCCGACCAAAGTATTTGGACTTACAGTAAAAGTGGCAAAACCCATGCCACCATCACATACTAAGGTGGCCTGTGCAGGGAATCAGGCTAGGCCAGAATCCACCTTATTGCCCCATGAGAACCCAACTAAATTCTTGGGTGTTCTACTACTACTGGGAGCACTAGGGGGTGTAGTAGTGGTGGTATCCTTATTGCTGGCCTTGGGGCAATTGGAATCCTTTGCCTTAAGGCCTTTCTCTTTGTAGAAATAGCAATAGGGTTTCTTACCAGAGGAGGAAGAGGATTGGGACCCACCCCCAAAGGAAGACTTTTGGGGACCTTCAGAGGACTTCTCTTTAGATTTTTCCACACCTTTCTCTTGGGCCTTGGAAAAATCTTTCTTTGGTCACCACCACCTTGAGACTTAGTCTTAACCCTGATACAAACCCATTTGTCTGCCTTCTTTTCCAATTCCTGGGGAGAGGTCAGATCAGAGTCTACCAGGTACTGGTGCAGTTGCTGATTTGGACAATCATTAAGGATGTGCTCCCTCACTAGTAAATTGTACAATCCTGTGCAATCATCTACATTACTTCCATGAAGCCAGCCTTCCAGAGCCCTAACAGCACGGTCTACAAAGTCAACCCAGTCTTGGGTGTGTGCCTTCTGTGTGTCCCTAAACCTTGTATTGCTCAGTGGTTAAACCAAACCCATCTATGAGGGCACTCTTCAAGACTGTGTAGGTGTCAGCATCTTCCTCCTTGGCAGTGAGAGGTTTGTCTCTACCTTTGCTAGCAAAGGAGAGCCAAAGGATAGCTGCCCAGGGACCTTCTGTACTTTACAGGCACTCTCCAAGGCAGTGATCCATTTATGGATATCATCCCCCTCCTGGTAGGGAGGGACTATCCTGCTCAGATTCCTAGAATCTAAAGATGGCTCCCTATTCCTAGGTTCACTAGTGCTGCCACCATGGGACTCTGGTCCCAAATTCTTCCTAACCTTCAGTACTTCCAGGGTCTCCTTATCAAGGGCCAACTCCTCCCTCTTGAGCCTGTGTCTAGCTCTCTCAAGTTTGGGCAGGTGGTATTCCCTCTCTAAGGAACCCTCCCTCTTGCTGGAGATGGAGGTCACTATGGAAGCATTAGAGGCATGGGAATTGGCAGAGGAGGACCTAGACCTCCCCTGAACTCTTTTCACCCTCCCAGGAGGAACAAATGGGAACCTACCTCTAGGTGCCTCCTTCAAGTCTTCTGAGCCATTCCCTGGGAGATCAGAAGTTTACGGGTGTGGGGTCTTGAGACTCCTCTTGGTCAGGCTCAGAATTGGGGTCACTGGGTTGAACCACCCCGACCCTTCTTCTTGAGCATCCCCCAAACCAAAGTTGTCCTACTCTTCTGGCCTTCCAGGATTCTGGAGGTCATACAGCAGGAGCATCTCTAAGAGTTGCTCTTTGTGGGGGGTTACCACCTGTCTTTAAATTACTGGATGCAGCCAGGGTTCTACGTTCCTGGAACTTAAGACCACTGTATCTAGAAGATTGGAACCCATTGGATTCCCCAACTAAAGACATGGTAAACTAGGGGTGTGGTGTTGCACCTACCAACCGTAGTGGAAACTAACTTCTAAATGATTTGTAGAAAGGGTTGAGCTAGACCCTCAACTAACAATCCAAAAAGTTCAGTAGAACTTACTACTTTACAAAAAGTATTTATATGTGCCTAATGCTAGTGATGATTTTTCTTCTACCCACACCTAGATTAGCTGGTAAAACAGTGCAGGCTTAAATTCCAACCGCTGCACACCAATGCAGGAGGCTGACTCCTACACCTTCCTTGAACAACAGATTACACCTTGAGTGCCGGCTGACTGTTTGTCCACCTGCTTTGTCATCGAACGGGCCCACACATCCCTAGCAGAGAAGCCCACTCCTGGGGCACTAATACAACCTCTCATAGCAAAGATCTTCAACTATAGGGAAAGGGGACACGATCATGCGAGACATGTCGAGTGGGGGACCTAGTCTTCCAGTCTCAATGCATAATGATCTTCCCCAATTATATTTTCTGGGTGCAGCAACAGAGGAAATCTTTCAACAAGGTCAAGCAGAAACTCCGGGTCCACAAACTTCAGTGTATGTTCCTGTACCCAGCGAAGCTCAAGGTAATCCATGCCTCCAAATCATTCTTCTTTGACACACTGGAGGCCGCCTGGGACTGGACAATGGAACAGTGACACCCCCGGAGCAATTAGACCCTCCCCGGGTCGCTGGACAAACCGGCGGGTTACGGCCAGGTGGCAGCACGTGGGGGCCCATAGGGGGTCCGGTAGAAGGTGGCAAACAACATCCAGGTGGCAACAATCCTCAGACTGAGATGATGGTCTGCCCAACCAAGCCCATAACCTTGACACTACCGCACCTCCAAGGAGGTCGCCATCTCCTCGACTCCAAGACAACCACAAACTGGAGAACACTCGATTGAGGAAATCCGTATTTACCCGTAAGCACCACTGTATGCTTCACCAAGCTGCTACTGCCCGGATCATGTTGCATGTCTTAATTAAGACAGACATCTACTTTTGTTTGAGAGGTGATAGATGCTTCATGGGGGGGTGGGAGTGGCTTGGGTGGTGGTATTTGGAGAGGGGGGCGGGGATAATGGGGGACGGGAGGGAGGAGAGGGGTGGAGCCATTTATGTTTGCCTGACTGGGCTTGCTCCTGTTCAAGGGTTTAGTTGTGTTTGTAACAATTCTTGTACAGGTCGACAAATGCCTCCTACTGCACCATATTGCTTCACTCACCCTGCACTAGATGCCGGTCAGGGAAGTGAGGCCTTCACTCACTACACAACACTTTCCTGAATTTCATGTAAGAGTCTACACTCATTATATGGAATGTAATTGGCCTCAATGACCTATTAAATGCACTTCGGTTCTGAGCTTTGCTAAATTGAACTTGACAGCTTTTCTGTTTCTTCAGGAGACTCACTGGTTTGGGAATAGTTGCCCCATCCTGGCTTGCTACAGGTAAGACAGGGTGTTCCACTCTGAAAATACCAAAGACTCCCTTGGAGGTGGCGATCGGTATACATAATGCCTTCCCACTAGCCATATCCCGAGTATGGCACGACCCCTTAGGCAGATATATTGTGGCGGAAGGTACCCTCAAAGGTAGCCCCATCTCCCTCCTCAGCGTGAAGCAGAAAATGCTGTGTTATTATGACTGACTGGAGAACCAACATTACATTAAGCTTCGTGGTGTGTGGGGGGAAGCAAATGCCCTCTAAGCACAATGTTTAACAAGCACAACCATAAAATTCTATTGGATGCTGTAATTTTATAGTGCCACATACAATAGCATTACTGTGTTCTAAAGTACTTAACATTGAAATTTAAATATGTAAAAGAGGATCTTTTTGTTCGAGTATTAGACACAAACTGGGGGCCGATAGCCGGGATGAAGTTGTTCAACTGGCTCTCTGGTCACCTTCACGGATACTGCATATAAAACATTTGATGGTGCTCTAGCCTAAATGCCAGGCACCCCTTTGATGGCAATTAATTTATCAAAGAATCACATATGTGTGGGGATTCCCTTATAGGAAGGAGCTCACAGGCCAACTGATTAAAGTCAGGATTGCAATGCAAGTCTCAGTGAAGGAAGTCCAAATATTTATGTGATTGTTATAGTTCAAACACAGCTACTAAACAGCTAAGTGCCATTGAGGGGGAGAAGATGACAACTGAGTTGGAATGCGACAAAAGAAGGAAGGTAGGAAACAATAAGAGGGACTGAGAAGTGCGGAAGAGGTAAAGTGGAGTGTGATTTACAGTGATGTACTGTGTAGTAGGAGGGAAGGAAGTTTGAGTTTTAAAAGTTTAGAGGTTGAAATAGTTGAGAAATGCACAACATTATTTTTCAAAAGCAGCAAGTTAACTGGGCGATTAGCCATGCTTCTGTGCATTCTAAGAAGAGATTTGTGAGACCAACATGCTCACTATCAGTTCCTGTTTAATAATGTGCAGTTTTCACACTTTAGCACAAAATACGCATTTACACTGAAAACAGAAACTCTGACTTTCATCTGTTACCATTCATATACAAAAGTCAAGTATCAATGGGCTCTGTAACTCTGCGTTTTCAAAACGTGCCCCCTTTCAGGGCACAAAAATATGGCATAAATCAGCCACTTTCTTTCTATCCAAATTTTCATACACATAACAGTTAGACACTTCAACTTTTTAGCAGTAAGTTGCATTCACGAGACACCCATCCTTTGGTTTATGACCTTATGTCATAAAATATTAATCATGTACTCACTGAAAGCCATAAAGTCACTAACATTTTTAATAAACGCGGTGTGAAACACAAAAGGAATGACCCAGTGTTTATGATGATATAAACAAGACAGAGTACCCCCTGCAGTGGGCCACCGACCCGGTGCGTTACCTGGGTATATGGCTCAGCCGGGATACAGACGAACTCTGGAGGGCTAATTACAGCCGGGCCATTACGTGGTTGGTGGAGTGGATCCCGACCTGGACCAGACTGCTTCTCTCCGTGGTGGAACGGATCGCTATCATGAAAATGGTCTTTCTGCCCAAATTCCTTTATTTCCACATCAACCTTCCGCTCCCACTTACTACACACTTCTTGCAGTACCTGCGCTCCAATCGGATATTCCTAGTCTGGGCAAGTAAGCAGCCGTGGGTTATGTGGGAGAGGCTTACTCTGCCATTCCAACAGGGACGCATGAATGCGCCGGACATGACCCTCTATGCTTACTGTGCACAATACATCCATTTCTGGCTCAATCCCATGTGCTTCCAGTCTCACACAGCTGTGGAGTCAGATCTGGCAGCCCCTTGCGATTTCAATCAACCAGTCTTTAGGCCATCACAAGCAGAGATTGATACAGTGACGTGTGCTCGCTGGGCGTGTGATGGCATGAGGAGTTGTGCCCAGCATATACGCTCCCTCTATCCTGCTTGTGTGCAATGCCATGCTCCTGCCATTGCAAGACAAGGGCACTAGAGCGAGGGCCCTTAAGCGGGCATCATTACATTTGCGGACTTATACCCCAATGGCAAATTCCTACCACCATTCAAGGCGGACGAGCACCCCGTCCTACTGGTCTAGACGTCCTCCTTCACCACCAGCTCCATGCTACATGCTGTGCAACACGACACGTTCCCCACTACATGCCCCCCAGACTACATGCACTAAAACACAGGTTAACGAAACCCTCACCTCACAAACTGATCACTCAATTGTACGCAGAGATGCAGGGCAAGACACCTGGGTGCACAGACCACAGGGTGCACTCTGGCGGCTCACGCTGCCTGGGAGTTCGACACGGACCCATCTCTCACTGAAGCGCAATGGACATCTTGCTGTGGGCAAACTGAGGCCCTCTCACCTAACTATAGGTTTTGGCTTATTCACTATAAATTCCTGCACAGGATTTACCACACTCCAGTGCAACTGCTCTGTGTGGGATTAGTTGATTAAGCGCACTGCCTGAGACACGAGGGCCCACAGGCCACATTCATTTATCTTGCATGAGAGCGCCCACGCAGTATACAGGAACCTAACCTAGATAACTGGCCATTCGCCACCACAGACACCCTTGGTCAGCCTCATTGGCTATGGCAAGGATGTGTTCCCCTTGGAGTTCGTTATCTCATTGCAATGCTGCTACTCATAGTGTAGCCATACACTGCAGCCGACAGCCTTCACCAAAAGCTGGGACCTGGCTGAAAGATGTGGTATACTGCCATGAGTAGCTTTCCAACTACTGGGAGCTCATGCCACCAAGACATTTGGGAACTATTGCTGACCTACTTGAGACAAAAGGAAACTAGGGGAGCTTTGCCAGACCAGGAGCAGACTCTTCGCTTGACGAAGTTCCCGGTGCACCCGAACATTTAGTCCCCCATCAATCGCATACGAGATGCGCAAGTGATGTGTCCAACTGATTTGGGCCCTTCTACGACAGTGTCATTTGCGCAATTCTTCCTACGCTAAAAATGTATTCACTGCTGTGTCTTGTCTGTACCCAAACTCCTTCCCCTTCCTTCGTTACACTTCAGGAAGCTCTCACCTTGTTGCCTTTAAAAAACAATGCTAATAAAAACATCCAAAAAAAAGATATGATAAACAAGCAGAGAAGAGCAGAGAATCATGTGTGTCAGTTATGATAAAACAGCATTATAGGGCATATGCCCACTACGATTCATTTTGCCTCCCATTATTTTTCAGTCACTCCCCAATAGTAGGACTCACTTGCTATGGTCATCAGCTTCCCAAACATGGCTGAATTGTTTGCCTCAGACTGAAAGAAAAAAACATTACTTAAGTTGGTAGAACCATGGACATCAGTAATATTTCCAGTAAACATGCACCAGCAACTTAAGCCTCAGATGTATAATGTTCAGTTGAATGCATGTGCCAGATCACCCAATTACACACTGTTTTGAACCATCAAGATTCTGTGGAATTCCTTCCATTATGTTGGTCAAAAGTAATCTCTTTCTAGACTGTAAGCACCTCACTAAAGTGACTTGGATGATTGAAGTAAGCAGGCAATAATTAAGTACTGTGTAACATACTGAAATTCAGTAACAAAATGAAGTAGATGCATCAAATAAATGCACTGTGTAGCCATGGAAGCTGGAACATCTACAGTGCTAGTCTTTGCATAGGAGGTCGCATGTGCACGAGTGTATGGGAGAGTTTAAAGGGTTTATACTCTCCCAATTGAGACGCATTTCATAAAAGGGATGAAGAAACAATTCAAAAGAGCAGGCAATTAAATGCTACAGACCAAAAAGTGTGGCAAACACTCCCACCAATGAAAGACACAAGGTCCTTGCAAGAATGGAATATACCAAGTATTTATTACCCTTATACTTACAACAGGCTGTTTATGAAGATCTAGTAGTTCTCGTACATGACTCCGTAGCATGTTCTGGCATTTCCACATTTCATTCAATGCTCTGAATATTAATAAATGCAGAGTTACCAATAAAAAAATGGTATACCTTCAATTTCAGCACATTTTCTACAAGTCTATAAAGATGTGACATTTATACAAGACACTTGCTGATTAACAGGCTCTAGCACCATGGACAAAGGTATTTAAAAAAAAGTAAAAAGTGCTCAAGCTATATTATAACTCATTACCTCTTATAATTATACCTTAGACAACGGATAAAAAGCAGCAGAGTATCTAGAGTCTGCATTTGAGTACTACTAATAGACGTTGATCTCACTTGACGGATCTCAAAGCCCATTCTTCAATTAAGACACAACAATGGCAATTTAACCACAGGAGAATTATGCAATTACTTAATTCCAATAGTCCGCTTCATGCAGCCTCTGCAACCTAAGAAGGCCATTGTCCCTCACACACCCACACAAAGGCACACCTCCAGGTGTACAGTTCTACTGGCTGAAAAAAGTCATCCCAATTCTGGGACCACTGGAATTACATCATTAGATGTAACAGTTTCAAATGTAACAATTTCTATTCACAGTCAGGAGCGAACAACCAGGTCCTGCTTGGTCCAAGGTGGGCAAGTATGTAACTCATGTGGATCTCTCAGGTTGAATTGGTGTCCCAGAAACTGGAAAAAACTAGTGTGACCAGCAGTTACTGAGATAGAAGTCCTTACAAAAGGTAAGCTAATACTAACCAAGTGAGTATTTGTCCTACATGAAGAACAAGTTACTTACCTTCGGTAACGATATATCTGTAAGAAACATTAGTAGTGATAGATTCCTTACCTTAGAATATCCCCAGGCGTCAGTCTGGATCCGGAAAGTTTTCGTCAGCAGTAGCCCTGCGCGTCGGAAGGTGCCGTTGTGCAGCTCCGCGTCCGTCGTAGGCGTCGTGATCGCCGGGATGACGTCGCGGCAGCTACTTAGATGCCGCCCTCGCGCGCTGACGTCAGTTCTGTACACGACTTTCCGCGCCAGGAAGGCAGAGCCATGCAAGATACGGACTACTGGTGCATTGAAACTAGGGCCCTGAAAGGGGACCTTAACCCTAGAATTCAGTTCGCAGAACAGGGAGGATGGGTGGGGCGGTAAGGAATCTATCACTACTAATGTTTCTTACAGATATATCGTTACCGAAGGTAAGTAACTTGTTCATCTGAAAGAAACACATAGTGATAGATTCCTTACCTTAGAATAGATACCCCAGCAATACCAACCCCGGTGGTGTGTCTGCGAACCAAAATCACACCAGAAAGTCACGGAGAACAGAACGAACAAAGAAGCCGTCTCTCCGGACTTGGCTGTCAAGGCAATAATGCTTAGTAAAAGTGTGCAACGAGGCCCATGTGGCTGCCTGACAGATGTCTTGCAGGGGGACACCATGTCCCAATGCAGTAGTAGCTGCTGTCGCCCTGGTAGAATGGGCGCGAAGCCCCACCGGAGGCTCCTTTTTAGCCAGAGAATAACAGGCTTTGATACACAAGACGACCCAGCGGGAGAGAGTCCTTTTGTGCACAGCCCGGACTTTCTTGGCGCCTACGTAGCCAATAAAGAGCTGGTCGTCCACCCGGAACTGTTGTGTGCGGTTCAGGTAAAATGAGATCGCACGTTTTGGGTCCAGACGGTGGAGCCTCTCTTCCTCTCTGATAGGAGGCGGAAAGAAAGTGGGCAAGGTGATTGATTGCCCAATATGGAAGGCAGTGACAACCTTTGGCAAGAAGGATGGACGTGTGCGTAGCACAACTTTGTCTGGATAAACCAACAGAAAAGGAGGTTTACAGGAAAGAGCCTGGAGCTCACTCACACGCCTAGCGGAGGTGATGGCAACCAGAAAAGCAGTCTTCAAAGTCAAGAGACGAAGAGGACAGTTGTGAAGCGACTCAAAGGGAGCGCACATTAAATAAGTAAGAACCAGGTTCAAGTCCCACTGTGGCATCACAAATGGAATAGGAGGGAAAAGGTGAGTAAAGCCTTTGAGAAATCGGTTTACAACAGGGGACTTGAAAAGAGAGGGCTGATCAGGTAGCCTGAGAAAGGCCGAAATTGCAGAAAGGTAGCCCTTGATTGTGCCCAGAGCAGAGCCCTGCTGGGTCAAAGAAAGAAGGAACAGAAGAACCTCAGAAAGAGGGGCAGAAAGGGGATCCACAGCCTTTGCTGTGCACCATGCCACAAATTTGTTCCACCTGCAGGCGTATACCGATTTAGTGGAGGGACACCTGGCTGCCAGAATGACATCACAGACTTCAGGAGGCAAGTCAAATGGAATCAGCTGTCGCCGCTCAATCTCCACGCAAGGAGGTGGAGGCTAGACAGGTTCGGGTGGAGAACCGTCCCCTGCTGCTGCGACAGAAAAACCTCCCGAAGAGGCAGTCGGATCGGGGGATCCACGCTCATACTGAGTAGCTTGGGATACCAAACTCTTCGAGCCCAGTCCGGAGCCACAAGAATAACTTGGGCCCGGTTGCGTCTGATTTTCTTCAGCACTCTGGGTAGAAGTGGTATAGGCGGAAAGGTGTACAAAAGACTGCAACTCCACTCGCGACGAAAAGCGTCGCCGAGCGAGTGCCGCCTTGGAAATTCCAACGCGCAGAACTGCTGACATTGCGCGTTCTCTTCGGTGGCGAATAGATCTAACCAAGGCTCTCCCCATTGTTGAAAGAGACCTTGCGCCACGTCAGAGTGAAGACGCCATTCGTGATCCATGATGCACCTGCGGCTGAGTTCGTCCGCCCTGGCATTCAGTGAACCTGCCAGGTGTTGAACCACCAGGGAAATGCCCTGATGTTCCAGCCATGTCCAGAGGCGCAGAGCCTCCTGACATAGGGTCCACGACCCCACCCCGCCCTGTTTGTTGCAGTACCACATGGCGGTGGTGTTATCGGTGAACACCTGCACTACTTTCCCCTTGACAGAGGGAAGGAATGCCTTCAGTGCAAGTCGGATCGCCCGAAGCTCCAGAAGGTTGATATGGAGCCTGGACTCCGCCGGAGACCAAAGGCCTCTGATCTCCGCCTCTCCCATGTGGCCGCCCCATCCCAGGAGGGACGCGTCCGTCACCAGTGTGTGCTCTGGTTGGGGAAGAGAGAGGGATCTACCGCTGACCCAATGTTGGTCCGTGAGCCACCACTGCAAGAGTTGTGCAGTGCCCTCCGAGATCTGGACGTAGTCGGACAGGTTTCCCTGATGCTGCGCCCACTGGAACTTCAGGTCCCACTGCAGAGCCCGCATATGCCACCTGGCATGATTGATCAGCAGGATGTAGGAGGCCATGAGGCCCAGCAGTCTCAGGGTCATCCTGACCGAAACCCAGGATAAGGGCTGAAAGATCGGAATCATAGCCCGAATATCCCGGACTCGCTGTTCGGGAGGATAAGCCCGAAACTGCGCTGTGTCCCGAACCGCTCCAATGAGGAGGAGCTTCTGAGAGGGAATCAGGTGTGACTTCGGCACGTTGATGGAGAACCCCAGCAAATGCAGGAGGTCAGCCGTAGTCTGGAGGTGGGAGACGACTGTCTGGGGCGAGGCCGCCTTCAACAACCAGTCGTCGAGATAGGGGAAGACTGAAACCCCTGATCTGCGCAGATGAGCTGCGACCACCGCCATCCCTTTTGTGAACACCCGAGGGGCGATGGTAAGGCCAAAAGGGAGCACAGTGAACTGAAAATGCTCGTGGCCTACCGTGAACCGTAGGTAACGCCGGTGGGCCGGCAGGATGGGAATATGAAAGTAAGCGTCCTGCAAGTCCAACGCTACCAGCCAGTCTTGTGGGTCTAGAGCAGACAAGACCTGAGCAAGTGTGAGCATCTTTAACTTCTCCTTCCGGAGGAAGAGATTGACGTCCCGAAGGTCCAAGTTAGGACGCAGGCCCTTGCCCTTCTTTGGAATCAGAAAGTAGTGGGAATAACAACCATGACCTACTTTGGCGTCGGAACGCGCTCTATGGCCCCCTTGGCCAAGAGGGCCGCAACTTCCTGCTGGAGAAGTGCCAAGTACTCCCCCGATACGCGGTGGTACTGAGGTGGCATGGCTGGAGGGGTAGTCTCGAAGGGGAGGGAGTAGCCCCTTCGGACTATCTGTAAAACCCACCTGTCCGACGTGATGGTGCGCCAGTGGGGGAGGTAATGGCGAAGCCTGCCACCCACTGGCGTTTGATGGGCCTGAAAGGTCGGACTAGGAAGGTTTGGAGGCAGTGGTGGCGGGGTGGAGGTGGACTGACCCGGCCGCTGGCCCCCTGAACCGCCGCGGCGGTGTCCGCTGCCGCGCGTGGACTGTTGCGCCGGCCTGTGGCTCTGTTGCGAACGTGGTGTGTTGCCCCTTCCGCGAGCACGATAGGAGCGAAAGGCAGAAGGCAGAGGAGGGCACGTGGCCGAAAGGCCCAAGGACTTGGCCGTAGCCCGTGAGTCCTTAAAGCGCTCCAAAGCACTGTCTGCCTTGTTGCCAAAGAGGCGAATGCCATCGAAGGGCATGTCCATCAAAGTGTTTTGGACATCCCCCGAAAAGCCAGTTGTCCTCAGCCAGGCGTGGCGGCGGAGCACCACTGTCGTGGAAATCGCCCTGCCTAGCGAGTCGGCTGTGTCAAGGCCACAACGGATTGTGTACTTGGCTGCATCTCTCCCCTCAGCAACAGCCTGGGAGAGTGCCGTCCGGGCCTCCTCCGGACAGCTAGGCAGCACCTGCGCTACCGTATCCCACAAGGAGTGGGAATAACGGCCCAAGAGCCATGCGGTGTTCACAGACCGCAGCCCTAGGCTGGCGGAAGAAAAAATCTTCTTCCCGTACTGTTCCAGCCTCTTGGATTCCCTATCCGGGGGTGCGGAAGGAAATGCGCTTGGGGGAAGTAGAGGCTTGGACAACCAAACTCTCAGGGGTGGGGTGTTTGGAGAGGAAAAGGGGGTCGCCCGGGGCCGGGCGATGGAGTCGGGCCACGTTCCTGTCCACAGGAGCCCCTGTGCTGGGCTTGGACCAGGAGCCCAGAAGAACGTCAGACAGTGCTTCATTAAAGGGCCGCAGTGGCTCCGCAGAGGAAACTGCTGGTTGAAGCACTTCTGTCAGGAGGTTAGTCCTGACGGCCACAGTAGGTAGCTGAAGGTGAAGTGCCTCAGCAGCCCTACGCAACACCACAGAAAAACTAGCACCCTCCTCCGTAGCCACGGTAGGAGTCATCATGCCAAGGTCTGGAGAGGTGTCCAGACCACTGGCGTCCCCCAGCTCCTCAGCCCAGTCCGGGTCATACTCACATTGAGCTGTGAGAGGGTCTTCAGACCCCTCCCAGTCCTCCCCTTCCTCCTCCTGCTGATGTACAGGCCGAAAAGGAGGAGGATGGATATAGGGAAACAGATTTCCAAACGGCGTCGGAATCGGCGTCGGTCGACACCGTTCCGGCACCGTATCCACGTCGGGGCTGAAACCGGGGCCGACGTTATCCGGCGCGCCGGGCGACATCCAACGTGGTGCCGGTGGGGTCGACGTCGGTGGAGGTGTGACTAGGTCAACCGGCGTCGACCGGGATCCACGATGGAACCCATGGGAGTCCTGCGGCGCCGAGGCCGGAGCCGATGGCGACGCCGGGGCCGGAGCCACCGGCGTCAAAGGGCGAGGACTCCCAGTCGGGCCCGCGGGGCCCGAAGGCGCACCGGAGGGGCCAAACGGCCCAAATAGGCAAGCCATAGCAGACAGGGATTCCTGTACCTGGGCCGGAGTCGCCGATGAACCCGGGAAGGGCGTGTAGGTCACCGACGACTGCATAGGCTCCGCCGGAACCGCGGGGGTGGCACAACCCGCACCCTCAGCCGCGTCGCGCGACCGGCGAGGGGAAGTCGAAGAACGAGGACGTTTCTTCGACTTCTTTTTGTGCTTCGCCTTACCTGACCCCGAGTGCGAAGACTTCGATTCGGACGACTTCCGATGAGGACGGCTCCGCGACCGGTCCCTCGACCTCTCTCTGGACCGGGACCTCTCACGGCGCGAGGCCGACTGCCAGGCCTCAAGCAACTTTCGGGACCGCTCCCGCAAAGTCTTCGGCGCCATGGCTCGGCAGTCGGGGCACGACTTGGGGTCGTGGTTGCGCCCCAGGCAGAAGAGACACGCGGGTCGGTCACCGACATCATGCGATGACAGTCCTCGCAAGATTTAAACCCGGGCATCCCTAACTGCACCAGGAGTCGTATCAACTCAAAAAGCGGAGATAAAAATCTAAAAAAACGCAGTCAAAAATTGACTGGGGGTACCGCTCTCTCCGGATCTGAGCTTGCTGGCGCGGAAAAAGAAAGAACTGACGTCAGCGCGCGAGGACGGCGTCTAAGTAGCTGCCGCGACGTCATCCCGGCGATCACGACGGACGCGGAGCCGCACGACGCCACCTTCCGACGCGCAAGGGTACTGCTGACGAAAACTTTCCGGATCCAGACTGATGCCTGGGGATATTCTAAGGTAAGGAATCTATCACTATGTGTTTCTTTCAGATACTAAAACTATGAGTCAGGTTCTGAACTGGTAGCGACGTAGGACTTTGGGCAGCATCCCTTCAGCAGACTGCAGTTACCCGAGTTTCTGAGTGGGATATCTTGGTGGCTGATAAGACCCATTTCCTAGATGGGGTCCTAGCTGTTTGACTACAGGGGTTTAGTGAGACTTTTGCATTAAGGACAGGAGCCAGCTTTAATACTGGTCTTGGAAGAAGAATGGTACCCAAGGTTGGCCCATGACTAGAGTTAAGTTAAAAGAAGTTGTATACACATCCCTTAGACAAACTGTAGACACATGCATGAAATAACATTCCAGCTAAAGCAACCGAAACCAGGGATTTAATTAACCCACAACCAAGCCCAGAATGAAACTTTTGCCTGCTGGGTTTGTAAGGGTCATTGACAGGGCAGAGACAGTTCAAGGAATGTCAATGAGCATCAGCAGTCACCTCAAAGTACGGTTTATAGAGAGCTCTCAGGCAGTGAAGACAATGTACGGGAACCCTTTGTTGTTTACCCTGTTTCAATAGGATCCTCAGTACAAAAGGCAGTTTTTTGTTTTACTAAAACTTTACTCTTCCTGCAGCTGTGGTCCAAAAGATGCGAGGGGGGCAAGAGTATTTCCTCCGGTTCATGCTCCCGTGCAAAGTGAAAGCTCTGATCTTTCACTCCTGACTACATTGTTAGGGTCCAGCTCTGAATACAAGTTTCCCATTCCAGCCATGTTTAACATGGTCTTCCGATCAGACCATGTTTAACTCTGTCTTCCAAGCAATGTGACCTGGGAAGAGAAACTGAATATTCTTGGTAAATGTCCCGTAGGCTAGGATCCACTTGCAGTGGCCAGTTCTGACAGTGGCCTACCTCACACACTTGGTAGCCAGGTGGGCGGATACAGAGCCCTTTGAAATCCAGTTCTCTGTAGCCATTTTAGTAGGGGCTATCTGGATAATTTTGTGAGTGTTAACCTCAATTGAAAGTTGCCTATACTCTCATTCTTTAAAGATTTACATTCCAGTGTTAAGATTCTATATTATAATTTGAAGATTGTATATTCTAAGATCTAAATATATTCTTTAGAATGTAATTCTTCTGAATATATTGATCCAATCTCCTTGAGTCTTCAAGGAAGCAGTCTCTCTTACTATGAAAGATACCTCTCGCAGTAGTGGTCTCTCCTTTTTCCTTCCTAATTTTATCTTCCTCACCTTCATTTTTTTATGGCTGTTCAGCACGGTCTCCTGCACTCTAAACAACTATTTCAGCCACACTGGGTGCAATGCTGAAGTCATGATTGCTTCAATGCTTAAGTGAATGTATAAGTCAGGATCAACATCTAAAGTATCAATGCTAGTATCAGTCAAGTATCCAGGACCTGGTGAGGCAGATGCTAAGTTAATGTACAACAGCTCATTATTTAAGTTTCAGATAGCGCTACACAGTAACTTTGTTACTTCATGGCTTTAGAGGAATTGTGTAATATACAGGTACAACAAACAAAAAGCTAGAGTCGGCTAGATTGCTATAGTCTGGACATTCGTTATATTCGATGTTCTTCAATGCAAACTGGAATTTGTGTGGAATTTATTTAAAAGGCAAGACAGAATAATGTAGTCTTTGTGATGTTCATGAATCATAGGTAGCTGGGCTGAGATTAGCCAATAACCTCGAATCCTGCAATTCCAGGGCTTTGCTTCCATATTTCAAACTATTGAAAGAACACTGATGGAACAGATGGGTAAGAATTGGGTTTTTTGGGCGGAGTGTAGAGAGAGCTTCATTTCTTCAGGCATTCTGGACATCTGACCTAGTAATCTTTTAAGAGTTTGCATACAACCTTAAGCTTAATCATGGCTTAAAGTGAAGCCAGTGGGCAGTCATAAGGGCAAACATAGTGTACTGGTATTTGCTGAGATTTACACAATCTGACTCCCTGGTTCCAAAGACATAATAGATTGAACCAAACTGAAACAGTTTTTACGGACAAACTATATTTATTTCACTTTATATGAGATGTTGTTTTGTTAAAAATGCTTTCTTTCAGTATTGAAGAAGTTCCGCTGCTGGGATAAAATGCGCTGGCTGACAAGTCTTTTTGAAAGATGTGTTGAGTAAAAATTGTTGTTTTGATACATGGACTGCAAAGAAAGGAAAATGTGACTTACCATACGAACATCTGTTCGTACAATGCATTGCTGTAGATTCATATGCAGTGCTGTAGATTCACATGCCCCGAGTACTCTTACTGTCTAGTGTTGGGCTCAGACATTACATCTGGTTTTTCATCAAAGAAGCTTTGAGTCACAGGATGTATGTGCTGCTACTCCCACCTTAGTCTATACTAAGTTGAGCACAGATTCCACATTACATTATTTTTCGCTCCGATGGTGAAAAGTGGAGTGAAGAGTAAGACTACTGCAGTGAGCCCTGCACATTGTATGTTGTTAAACCGTGAGAATGTTTAAAAAAAAAAAAAGCGCCATCAGTGTCAGCTTTTGGGGAGGTGGGTGGGCGCATGTGACCCTACACCACCACACGCTATGTACCAATGTTTACAGGGGAAGTAACATTTTCTGTTCTTGCATGTTTGGCCGGATTTAGACATACTCCGCATAGACTGTAAAGTAGTTTTAGCCTATAAGGTGGCTAGTGAACAGATGTATATTTGGAATAGGCTTCCTAATGCTGTCTGACCAATCACAGCCTGTTAAAAGGTTAGAATGTTCACACAGTAATGCTTTGTATACGTGTGTGGTGTTGTCCATATAGATGCCTTGCAGATATCTACTAATGGCATGTTACCACGAACATCCATAGTGGTTACATTCTTATGTGCACAATGTACTTGGCGAGATGCAGTAAGTACAAATTTGGCTTTGATGTAGCAGGTTGGAAGCATTTGACAATCCAACTTGCAATGCCTGCCTTAGAAACGAAATGACTTTTGTGGGGTTTTGAAAAGCTACAAAGAGCCAGTTAGTTTTGGGGAAGGAGTTCATCTTGTCAATATAATGCATGAGTGCCCTCTTAACATCTAGGGTGTGCAGCCCCTTTCCGCTACAGAATCAGGGTGTGGAAAGAATACAGGTAATTCATTAGTGTGGTTAAGATGGAAGGGTAGGACTTTTAGGTAGGAAGTTTGGACTGATTTTAAGAACTACCATATGTAGGAAGATGGCCTTTTTATGTAGTGCACCAAAATGAGGTACACTATTTAGAAAGTCCAGGTGACCCTTATTGCCTCACAGGGCTTAAATTCATGATCCCAAATCCTCGCTTTTGTGGTAATGTGAGCGAGCAGTTTAGGCTTATCAGAGGGTAGTGTTAAGCATTTGTTGTACACACAGAGTCAACAAATGACACACACACACACACGAGAAGAAACTCAAGACGAATTTAGAAGAATAACAGATTTTTTGATAATTTTAGACACCAAGATCATCGGAATCAGGGAAGTACGTAAGACGTTCTAGATTTTTACAGGTAAAACAGAAAATCATAGCAGTCAGATTTGAGGCATGAGCCTCAAACGCAGAGATGTTATCCTATGGGAGAAACATTCACTGCATAGGTACACTTACAAACTATTCTCAGGGTTACTCTTCTGGAATTAAGGTGCTTATAGGCCAATGTCCAAAGAACCACCAGCAGTTCGGATTTACCTACCTGGTGTGTCTGGGTGCAGAGGTGCTGGTCACGATGGTAGCCTCAAACTCTACTCGTTCAAGTCTATGAAGAAACCTGTAACAAGAAAAAGGCGGCAAATGGGGACAAGTCTGACAGATTCAAAATGGGGCTCGGCTCTTGATGGTCTCTGGAGCAAGGGGGCACCATTGGTTGGCTCCGATTCGGGCTGTTGGGCTCGGGTGCAGAGGTGTTTTATCCGGCAGGTCGCTTGCGTTCACAGGCTCTCACTTCTTGGGGGTCAACCAGGTGATGGTCGACCCATCACCGACCATCAGACAGCAGGGACTTTCGAGGATCAACCCTCCCTTAGTGGAGATTTCTTTCCGAAATCTTAGCCCTCATGAAGGAGCTTTGGCCAATTTAGGCAGTTTCTGGAACCTCAAACCAGAGCAGGTGGAAAAGCCTATGCTAGAGGTAAAATCTGGATCCCCCCTGGATCCATGCCCTCATTTCATTTTTCCTCATCTGTCCTCTATTTTAAGTCCATTCTTCACTCAGATTTTTAACCTCTCCTTGAATACTGCTGAATACCCTCGCATGTGGATGCATGCCCTGATCTTCTTGCCTTTGGCAAAAGAAAGTGGGGATTGATGCCTCCATCCTGTCCAATTACCATCCAATCTCTATACTGCCATATGTGTCTAATGTATTAGAGTATTAGAAAGGCTACTTAATGCCCAGGTAAGGCTTTTTTTTTTTTTTTTTTAAAGAAAGCAACAACTTTTTGGACCCTACTCAAAGGGGCTTCTGAGTCAGAAACAGCACTGAGTCCACCCTGTTGGCAGTATTGGATAGTATCAGGTCAGAAGTCGAACAGGGCAAGACTGCAGCCTGATCTGATTGGATTTGTCGGCAACCTTTAACACGGCCTTCCATAGCTCACTAATGGAGAGACTACATAATATTGGCCTACATTCGGAAGCCTTGCAGTGATTTGGATCTTTTCCAGCCAACCGACTGCAATCATTACAACTGGCCCACTTCAGGTCCAAATCTTCAATTGTCCAGGGCTCATTACTTAGCCCCACGCTGTTCACGATCTAGGTTTTGGGTTTGCAGGTATTGTCAAAGTCTGGGGCTTTGAGATCTTCTATGCTGACAACACTCAGCTTATTATCTCTATAGGTGAGACACACAGAGAGACACAGGATAATCTGATAGGCTGTCTCTCGGAAGTAGCCACATGGATGCTGTCACACTGCAACCTAGAATCTGGGATGACTGCAGGTGGCAGTCACTCTTGAACCTGTTCCAAAGCCAAGGAGAGCAACAAGAAATCTTGGATTCTTAATAGACGATACTCATGTAAGACCAGGTATGCAACACGTGGAAAGAATGTTGGTCTTCGTCAACTGCGTGAGCTTTTCCATTAGATCCCGGTAGAATGGCAAAGTACAGCCACTCAAGCACTAATTATGAGTAGACTGGACTACGGGAATGCTCTATAGCTATACATTGGCCAACTTCATATTTACTCGCCTACAATCTATTCAGAACTAAGCAGATAGATTGATTTGTAATAGTGCACGAAGCAGCTCGGCTTCCGCCTATTTAAACGCAATTCATTGGCTTCCAGTATATAAGAGGGCCAAATTCAAGCAGTTATGTCATGTTCACAGGGCATTCAACGATACTGGGCTAGCGATTCCTCGAGATCGAGTGGTCTTCTATAAGCCTACACGAGCACTCCGCTCGGTAAACCTAGCTATGGTAAGGGCCAAGAGCATCAAAAATGCCAGAATGGGTGGCCACTCTTTAAACCATTTAGCAATTATCCACTGGAATTCTTGGTCTCTTGATCTCTGCCTGACTCCAGACCTCATGTTTCAGAAGAGGTTGAAGACGTGGCTGTTTCCCTAAAAAATGGACTCTAGTGTATGGTGCTGTGTAATCCTTGATCCAGCGTCAGGATTTTCCTTTTTGGGATGATAGTAGCACTTTACAAGTACAGTAAGTAAATAAATAATGGCATTGTGCAACTGTGCTGCACAGCAAAGCTTCATTACAGTTCTTACAGTTACTGGACTGAAAAAAGAATCAGCAGCTGTTGGAATGCCATCACTCTTATGGTTGGGATATGCTTCCCTTGTAACAGCTTTTAACATCAAGCCCAGGAAGGGGTGGATCTGTTGGGATTGAAAATGGGACTTCTTTCCATTTACAGTGAACCCTAAGCTGTGGAGCAGGGTTGGGGCCAACAGAGTGTGCTAGACATTCTTGCCTGCTGCTTTATCAACCAGTTATTGAGGTACGGAAAGGTGTGGATGCCTGTTCCAAGTTAATGAGCAGCCATCACTGCCAGTCATTTGGTAAAAACCCTTAGAGTTGTGATGATCCCAAAGGTAGTGCTGTCCCTTTACCATAAACCAAAGGTACTGGTGATGGGGGTGGGGTGGGGTGTGGAAGGGAACATAGAAGTAAGCCTCACTGCTGTCTAATGCCATCATGAAGGCGCCTGATCAGAGTAGTGGGATGAGCGCCAACAGGATGTAAAGATTCAGTGGCCTCAAGTCCAAATGGCGGGGGGTCCTTCTTTGGAATGTGCAAGTACAGCAAGTAGGCTCCTTTGCCGCATTGGTGTGGGGACACAAGCTGTACTGAACCCTTTTAAAGGAGCTCTTGGACATCTTTTTTCCAGGAGCGCAAGGTGGTCATGGCTAAGTATGTGTCTGCGTGGTGGGATAATGGGGGTTTTGAAGGATGGTGTGGAATTCTAATCAGTAGCCCTGCTAAACCCACTGATCAGAGGTGATTTATTCACAGCAAGGCAGAAAATCCTTTAGCCTCCCCAGGTACTGTGTGATTAAGGGGGAGCAGAAGCTCCTTTACAGGAGTCACCTATGCCCCTGCCCTTGCCTCCGTTGCCCCTGTAATGACACCTTCAGTATCCTTTGCTTGCCTGTAGCTTGTAAAAGGCCTGTTGCTGGTACTGCTTGGTTTGCGTCTGGCCACAGGATGTGGTTTTGTTCCCTATCATAGATTGCTACCTTCTAAAGATGACCCTCAGAGTGGCAGACTGGAGGGCGCCCATGGACTTCGCACACTGTGTCCTTTTTTCAAAAAAGGAATTCCAACAGCTCATCTACTTGAGGTACAAAAAGATGTTCGTCAAATGAGATGTTGAGGAGCCTTCGTTGGGCCTCCGGTTTGAACCTCGAGATGCAAAGTCATGCATGGCATTTGAGCCGAATGATGGTATTTAAGTTGCAGGAAGTAGTATCTGCAGCGTCAAGTGCTCAGTGGATGTCGGAGTTTGAGATTTTACCTCACGGACTAGCTCTACTGCCTTCTTTCTGTAGTATCAACTCCTCCACCTACTCCCAGTGAAACCTCAAATGCAAGCCAAAAAAACTGGTAATACCCCACTGGGTGGTTGAACCAAACGCCATACGCATACCATTGTAAGCCATGTATGTCCACTTCAGGGTGGCAAGCTGCACTCTGAATGACCATATGATGCACAGGGGTCGCCTGTCCCCGGCCCCAGAAGGTTGATTGTAAAGGTCTCCCTCCCCCATCAGGAATACCTGGTTCAGAATAAGAGTGGACTGTCCTCTCAGGAGTTTCTGGTAGAGATGGAGGGGGTGGTCAGCATGGGGGTGAAGGTGGAGAACTTAGTGCTCAGTCTCGGAGGCACTCTGTGTTGAATTTGGCTCCCAAGGAGATTTAGTGCCCTTCAGGCAAGTTGGGGTGGGCAGGAGTGGGTCGATGTGTTGAGGCTTAAGGCCTCTCTCCTGAGCTAGCTTGGCTCCAAAGCCTTCTCTTGTTGCCAACCAGAGGCAAATGTGATGATGGGCCAGAGGCTGAGCTTTTGTTTCTGCCCTGCTTGGGGCTCAACAGCTGCTGAAGCAGGGCTCCGGTTTGGCTGAGTGACTCTTAAGTGAGCACAGTTTAGGTTCCTGGCTTTGTGCTGGAGTGGTATTCTTGCCCATTAGTGTCTTCTTGGTGCAGGGCCCGCTGGTGTTGGCGTCAAAGGTGACCCATTCTGATCATCTTCCTCTGAGGTACTCAAAAAGAAAGTCTCAAGCTGGGTGTTGGTTGGGCAGCTGGGGTCCCAGAGGGACTCACTTTTTCCAGCTCGATGGTGAGCGGATTCTGTGCACTAAAAATGTCAGGCATCTCAAAGGATGGCTGCTGCAATTTCAATTGCACCTAATGCCTTTTCTCTTCGGTACCTCAAGATCTTCTTCCACTGACAAGCGAGTCAGCGCTCATTGGTGGTCTCACTGAGGTCAGGGAAGAGGCAAAGGTTGCAATTGTTGTGTTGGTCCACCCACGGCTATTTTGCTTTGCACCTTGGACAAAACTGGAAGGGAGTGCGTTATATCACCCCACTCTTTTCTACTTTCTCTGGGGTGGCTCTGTGGAGAGCAAAGATGACTCCAACAAGTCTCGGATTGGGGGTGCCAAAGTGAAACAGCTGGCAGGAGTAAAGTTGTGTTTACATCGAGAGAACTATCAAATGGAGGTCAATCACACAATGACTTATAAGAGTCAATCTAAAGAGTAGGGCAATTTGGCCAGAAAAAGCCCGGAGGAAAACATCAATCTCGAAGCAGTTATTAAACATATTCTAACCCAAAGGCAGAAAAACGCAATCTAAGGTGGCGTCGGTGTCCAAGCCCATTGTGGACTGAGGGAGGGTTCACAGTACATCCAGTGACTTGACGCTTCTTCAATGAAAACAAGTTGCAATGTCCAAGCCCACACTTGATGGAAGCAGTATAAAGAGCATGAGTAGCTACAGCCACACATGCTATGAACCATTTTCTACACAATAACTGAAAACTATGCACTGCATTATTTGTGCTAAGACTGAGTTATGTTGCCAGGGATTGAGTGCACTACAATACTGGTGGTGTACTTGGAGAAACAGCCGTTATATCACAAGCGTTACAACGCATACCATTACCCCACATGCCGTTGCAACACGAAAGGTGTGTAGCGGGGGGTAGAAGGTGTTGGACTTAACTCAAACACCTTCCCTACTGTTGCACACACTGGAGTTGGAATAGTAAAAAACTATTCCAACTTCCAGCGCACCCCCGACAGCAAGTCGGGGTAAAGATTTGCGTTGCAACGGCATGGGGGTAATGGCATGCGTTGTAACGTCATTCAACCGGTATACTTGTATGTTCCGCTTTTTGGAATATAAAAACCTTGCAGCTGGAGTTCCAGCAGTACTGCACCAAAATGTTCACAATCCTATTAGGGAAATAAACAGTTGTACGAAGAATCAAGCCACAACTGTTACTTTTAAATCTTTCTCATTTGTATAAACCTTTGTAGATTATGTTGCAGCGGTTCTGGTGTGCTACAGTAAGGGTTCCTGTCAACTCCACCCTGTGATCACTTTGGAGTATGGAGCATTTAAGATAAATGCCTAAGACTACTGCACTAATGTGGCAGGAACAAGCAACAGTTCTGGGTCAACATGATCAGCCATTTTCAAAGATTTTTGGGCAGTTGTTGCATGGAGATCCAAGATCTTGAGGTCCAGTTAAAAGGTGTGGTGCGCAGTTTAGTACATCCCATTGAACAAGTTGCTTACTTTCAGTAATGCCGTATCTGGTAGAGATTCTATCTAGCCATAGGTTCTTTACCTTAGAATCATCCCCAGCATTGGACTGGATCCGGAAGGTTTTTATGAGCAGTTCCCCTGTGTGCCAGAATGTGGTGTCGTTCGGCAGCGGCCGCGCCGGGCGTGATGAGCGCGGTGCCTATATAGGCGCCAACCCAGCACGCTGATGTCAGATTCCTTTGGAGACTTTCCACAACAGGAGCACAGAGCCACAAAGAACACTAAACAATGGTGTGGAAAACTTGGGCCCTGAAAGGGGTACAGCCCTGCCCCTAGAAATCCGTTCGAGGGTAACTAACTTGAGCATCTGATAGAGACTTCTAGTCGCAGAATCCTTACCTTTGAATAGATACCCAAGCGATACCTCCCCGGAGGTGGGTCTGCGAAATAATTTCACACCGAAAAATCCTTCAGGGCCAAATGGGCAAAGTGTCCATCTTGAGAAACCTGACTTGCAAGGCAGTGTTTTGTGAACATATGTAGAGGCCAACTTTGCAGCCTGGCAGTTGTCCAGAACCGGGACTCCATATGCGAACGCAGCCTTTGCTTTGGTGGAATGAGCATGCCAACCCTCTGGCGGTTGCTTCTTGGCCAATGCGTAGTAGATTTTAATGCAGAGCATGATCCATCGGGAGGTGGTCACTTTCTGCACACCCTTCCAATTCCTTCACATACCTCACAAAGGATTGGTCATCTACCCAGAACTTTTTGGTGCAGTCAAGGTAAAACAATGCTCTTTTTGGGTCCAGTCTGTGGAGTCGCTCTTCTTCTTTAAAGGGATGCAGCTGAGTGAAAAGGGTAGGCTGGGTGACGGATTGGCCCACATGAGAGGGAGTGACCACATTCGGAATGAAGACGGCTCTGGTGCGAAGGACCAGCTTGTCTGGGTTGATGTTGAGGTACGGAGGCTTAGATGACAAAGCCTGGAGTTCACTGACCCTCTGGGCAGATGTTATGGCCACCAGAAAGGCCGTCTTGATGGTAAGGAGCCTGATAGAACAGTTGTGTGCATTAGTAAAGAGGAGTACTAAATTTAGGTCACACTGAGGCATGATGAAGGGTGAAGGTGGGAACATGTGTTAGAGACATTTCAAAAACCTGTTCCCAATAAGGGATTTGAACAGGAATAGCAGATCTGCAAGTGCTATATAAATGCAAACCTTTTTCCCTCTTCTATCCCTCCACTAACCATCTCAATCCAAATAACTGACTTACATATCCACCACTCCAATTACTTTCATATTTTCACTATACCAATTCACCACTAATCCTTTATGGGTTCCAAAATAGCGTGCTACTCGCCGAAAAAAGTGATTTGACGCCTCGTCAGGGGTAGTAAGCACTATATAAATGCAATTCAAATACAATACAATACAACCTGGCAACCGCAGAAATGCTGAGATGGCAGAGAGATAGCCCTTTAAGGTGTCAAAGCAGAGCCATGCTCAGCAAGAGAAAGGATAAATAGAAGAACCTGAGAGAGGGGAGTCGAAAGAGGGTCAACTTTTTTGCCGCACACAATGCCACAAATTTGCCCCAATAGTAGACGTATACGGTAGAGGGAGGCCAGGCTGCCAAGATAACATTACAGACTTCCGGCAAGCTGCCAACTGTTGCTGCTCAATCTCCACGCATGAAGTAGGAGCGTTGACAGGTTTGGGTGAAGAACCCTCCCCTACTGCTGCGTCAGAAGATACTACCGAAGGGGCAGTCATACCGAAGGACCAACAGTCATGCTCAACAGCTCGGGATACCAAACTCTCCGAGCCCAGTCCGGAGCCACAAGGAAGACTTGGGCCCATTCATTCCTGATCTTCCTGAGAACTCTGGGCAGGAGTGGTATGGACGGAAAGGCATACAATGGGACTGACCTCCACTTGCGATGAAAAGTCTCCGAACGAGTGCCGCCTTGGAAAATAGCACGCAAAACTGCGCGTTCTAGTAGGTGGTTAACAGATCTAACCAAGGTTCTCCCCACTCTTGAAAGAGATCGTGCGCCACCCCCAGATGGAGATGCCCTTCGCGATCCACTAGGCATCTTCGGCTGAGTTTGTCCATCCTGATTTCAGAGAGCCTGCCAGATGGTGAACCACTAGGGATATGCCCAGACGGTCCAGACACATCCAGAGGCGCAGGGCCTCTTGACAAAGGGGCCAAGACCCCACCCTGCCCTATTTGTTGCAGAACCACATGGTGGTGGTGTTGTAATAACACCTGCAGGGTAGAAAGGCTTTCTATCGCCCAGAGCTTCATTAGGTTGATATGGAGTCCGGATTCCGCCGGAGACCAGTGGCCTCTGATCACCACCTCTCCCAGGTGGTCACCCCATCCCAGGAGTGACGCATCTATCACTACTGTCAGATCTGGTTGGAGAAGGGAGAGTGGTCTGCCGCTGACCCAATCGCGGTTCATTAACTACCACTGCAGCGCTTTTGCAGTTCCCTCTAAGATCAGGACCATGATGGAGAGATTACCCTGATGCTGCGAGCACTGGTCCTACTGTAGAGCTTGCATATGTCAGTGGGCAGTCACAAGCAGGATGCAGGAGGCCATGCAGCCCAGTCGCCTCAGTCAGTCTCACCGAAACCCAGGATATAGGCTGAAACTTCTGTATTATAGCCTGAATATCCTGGACTTGCCGTTCAGGAGGTTAAGCCTAAACTGCAAGTATGTGCAGTTTGTCCAGAACAGCTCCAATGAAAGGGAGTGTCTGAGAGGGTGTCAGGTGTGACTTCGGCACATTGATAGTGAACCCTAGCGAGTGCAGGAGGTCCGCCGTAGTCTTGATGTAGGAGACGACTGCCTTGGGTGAGCCTAAATTCAACAGCCAGCCATCGAGATAGGGGAAGACTGGTACCTCTTATCTCCGCAGATGAGCTGCAACCACCGCCATCACATTGGTGAAAACCCGGGGGGAGGCGAGATGGTAAGGCCTAAAGGGAGCACAGCAAACTAAAAATGTTTGTGGACCACCGTGAACCACAGGTAACACCTGGAGGCATTACACATAAAAAAGGAAAAGGACACAAAAATATCTAGAGCGAGTGTCACACAGGCATAACACAAAGCTTGTTAAAATTGCCCTCACCCACTAATAGTGACATGCTTCATCATAGGGCTTGCTAACATCCCTGCGGAGACCAACACCTGGGATGGAGCAAAGGGATAGGGAACACAATATATACACATATGGTCAGGGACCTTTTTGTGCAGAACTACAACAAAACTGATTAAAACTAGCTCAGGAAAGTCCTTAAGTACTTTTAATCTTTGACTTCCAGGCTAGGATAAAAAAAAAAATTAAGGATGGTGATGATACGAGGGGACCTATACCCCTTTATCACTTCTGTTTGCAGATTGTCAACATGTTTTGGCCGCCTCTAATTGCCCCACCGGATCAATCGGCCTTCCTCAGGACCACAGATCCAACAATAATACCATCACCCTACGTGGAACTTCCAGTCAGGGAGAGATAACCAATTCTGGTCTTTGTCAGTAATCATACTGCGGAAACTCCTGCAATGACAACCCAAATAGACAAAAATGTGTTTTCCATCACTTCACACGACACTCACCCTGTAGTCACACACTATATTTACACAGGAGCGACAATCTCATTAATAGGAATCCAAAACAGTGTTTTATGAAGTATAAAATTGTACATATTCTGTATCCCAGAGAGAATCAATTGTCCCCGTACTCGGTTCTTTTCCTACCAGCAAGAACCCCCGTGTTTAGTCTAGGGCTTGAAAAATCCGCTGGGCTGGTCTACGGCACCCATGTGCCTGGTGGTCGTACCAGAGGAGAACCCCCACGGATTCCTACCCTTCGTTTAACCCTTACCCCAGGCTCCTCAATGGTGCGAACTCACGTCCTCAAGGGTCCGACACTGCCAAAATGTGCCGCTCGCCTTCCTGTGTAGGTGCCGGCTCCACTCTGTCGGTCGGCTACATCCAGTCGCTGCCGGTCACGTGATACACCAGCTGTAGTGTGGAAGCGGCAGGAGTAACAGAGCCACTGCCATCTTTGGAGGGGGCCCTGTGAACATTTTCTATTAAAATGATCGAGGGGAACTACTTGCCACTGAAGTTGGTAGTGTATCTAAACACAGATTTTGTTCTTCTGTCTCTACTGTGAAAAATCAAAAGGATTGGCAATGCTGATACTCCCACTGTTACCCAATTGCTAAAGGGGGACAGCAGTATCTCCGTCTTCAGGGCAGGCCCTATAGACATTCTTCCGATGCGACGATCTGGGGGACTATTTGCCTTTGGATAAGGTAGTGTGCTAATACCTGATCGGACTCTACCCATAGAGATGTACTTAGGCTGTCTTGAGTGCAAGAAACCAGAGGATTGCCCTCCCTCCAATACAGTTTGCTTGTCACTCCCCCAATGGTTAAAGTCTCTAAAGTAGGTGCCAATGAATCTCATTGTTGAGGCCATTCTCATGACTGCGGACCCTGTAGATCCACTTCTGTTCCCGTATCAATAGGAAGTTTTCTACATCCTTAATAGCACCAGGAATATTGGGCTTGTCCAATAAATATCAACAGTGTGTGTCTTTTCTAGGAAGTGTGTTGTAATTTGGTCATAGCTTTTTGACACCTGATGTTACTTCTATGCTTCAGAATTCTGATCTTTATCTTACGGGTCATCATGCCTGTATAGAGGAGGTTGCATGGGCACCGGATCAAGCATATAACATTCTCCGAGTACAATTTGAATGTTTTGTCTGGATCCAAGGATACCTCAAGCCCACATCCACTGATTTTGTGGCACGTTTAAGTGAGCACACCCCACATGAGCCACACGTCGTGCGGCCAGATACTGGAGGGAGATCCTATAATCTGGGTTCCTGACTTGGATCCTAATGTTGTGGCCTCGGGTGCACCAGTTAGTCTCTGATGCTTGCACTCTTTTTAAAGGCGAACATAGGTTTCTGTAGATCCAAACCATTGGAGTTCAAGATACGCCAATTTCTAGTAATGATGCGTTTCGACCCATTTAGATGCAGTATTGAGTGTTGTAACACAAATAACACTGTCCTTTTTGGGCCTCTCTCTGGTTTCCAAAAGGGCTTCCCTGTTGCAATTCAGTGCTCTCTTATGTGCCCGATTTATCACTCTCGTAGGATAGTGACTCTCCTCCAATTTATGACTGAGTTTTCTGGATTCTGTTTTGAAATCATTCACCTCGGAACAATTTTTGCGTCTACCCAGAAACTGTCCGAACTGCAGATTCTCCAGGAGAGATCTCGGGTGAAAGCTCCTAAATGACAACAAACCATTCCAATCTGTAGGTTTGTGGTACACCCGAGTGTTGAGTTTCCCATCCTTTGCCAAGATTTCCAGATCCAGAAATGGTAGGGAGGTGTGCGTAATAATCAAGGTAAATTGTAGAAGGGGTTTGTGGTTATTTAGCCACTCCAGAAACTCATGTACAGACCCCTCATCTCCCCTCTAGATTAGAAGAATGTCATCTATGAACCGACTCCAAAGCCTAATTCAGTTTGTCCAAGGCCTGTCATATCCAAAGATGTACTCCTTCTCAAATGCTGTCACCATCTCACAAAAGCACTGCCCATAGACGTGCCATGGGATTGAAGGTAAATGGTTCCCTTAAATTCAGAAAAACTTTTGGTTAACACCATCTCATCCAAATCTCGTGAAATGATCTAGGAGTTTTAAAATACCAATCTTGTTAGTACAGTATATCCTCTATCACTCTGAGTCTCCCTCTGTGGTATGTTTGTATACAGGGATTCTATGTCCAACCCAGTAGGCATGCAGGAAGGGAATTTGGAAGTAGGCATGCAGGAAGGGAATTTGGAAGTATGCATCCTGCAAGTCCAACGCTACCATCCAGTCTCCTGGGTACAGGACAGACAAGACTTGAGCGTGAACATTTTGAATTTCTCCTTTTTGAGGAAGAAATTGAGAGGGCAAAGGTCTAGGATAGGATGAAGGCCTCCTTCCTTTCTAGGGCTCCGTGACAGATCCTGGGACCTTCCGCTCGACCGGGATCGAGACCATCGAAGTGTCGCATGTTTAACAGCAAGGAGTATGAGGGACCGCTCCCTCAAGGCCTTGGGGAGCATGGCGAAGTAAATGCAGGTCTTCACGTCGTGGTCGCGTTCAAGGCACCAGAGGCAAAAAAAGCTGCGGGTCCATCACTGACATCTGTCTGTGACAGGAGCCCCAGGGTTTGAAGTCCGCTTTACTAGTAGACAACCCTGCCACACCAAGAGAAAAATTCCCCAAAAACGTTTGACAAGACAAAAATCGAAAAAGGTTCAGTCCAAAAAATACTGGGGGTAGCTCTCTCCGGGTCTGCGCTGACTGGTTCGGAAAGAAAGGACTGACTTCAGCGCACTGGGGTGGCACCTATATAGGCACCTCGGATGACTGTGCCACGCAGAGCCGAACAACCCCACCTACTGGCGCACAGGGGTACTGCTCATGAAAGTTCCAGATCCAGTCTGACACCTGGGGATAATTCTAAGGTAAGGAATATGCGGCTAGAAGTCCATCATATACAAAGATTTCAGTTTTGTCTCCATTCATCCACAGGACACTATTCGTCAAGTGGAGCCCAAGGATTACGCATATGCTAATTAATGAATTAGTGACTGTCATGGGGTCTAGCCCAGCATCAAGTGAATCATCAACATACATTTGAAAATGTACTCTACTTTGGTCCATTAAATGGGACACTGAGTAGCAAGAAAGAAAAGGATCACTATAGAGTGCCATAAGGAACCTTGAAGATTCAAAGACCAGATACAAAAAGACTGGCTGTTGTGAGAAAGAAAACAAAATCTAGGGCAAGCAGATCCAGATAGTCTTGTACGATGTTCATCCTTTCCATCAGTAATGCATAGTCAAATACAATGTTGTATGGTGCAGACTGGATGAGTAGATTAAGGGAAGCATTTTTGTGTTCGTACCTGGCAAGCAGTTATTATGTTTCTTATGTTGGCTAGTTCTGCAACCTTTGCTTCTAGTGGGTCTAAATGCAGAATGATTGTCACAGATGAGGCAGTTTTGCTCAATGTACTTTTGGTGTTTTCTTGTCACTTCACTTTCAATTATTCTGCTGGGAAAAGGGAGTTTGGAGATTGAGAAGCATCATTACAGGACCAGCAGTATTGTTTTTTTTTTTTTTTGGGCTGGCTCGTTTCAGTACAGCTAGTTCTCTATTGAACCCTTTAGAAGCTTCAATACATTGCCTGAATTTTTTTAAGTTTGGCTGGTGCCATGCTGTCTGAGGCGTGCATCAGGTTAAGGTAGAGGAGGGTGATATAGCATGGTTCAGAGTCTGTTCAATCATATTGCTTTGCAGTTCACATGTTTGAATCTTAACATTAATGTGGCCGCTGACACAAAGGGTGACATCGGGGGGCTAATCTGTGGTACAAGGAGGCCAGAAAGATAAATTCTTGCTAAATATAGGAGTACTCTGAAAATATTCAGAGCAATTTTTATGGAGGTCAAGGGCCCACGGGTACAGGTGCCTTCCTACTTGGAAGTCACAGTATCTTTACCCTTGGGGGATGGGGTCTGGAGCTTCAGGAAGGAGGGACATTTTCAAAACCTACTTTGAACATTTATATAGATATATACTAAATAAATATATACATTATTTATTTATTTAGAGAAAGATCTCGCTTTCGGTTCTAGACAGGAGGCAAGATGGCGTCCGAGTGACATCTCCGCCGCGATGCTCCGCTGATCGGAACCCCTAGTGACTGCTCTATACGCTCTGTATGCCTTCAAAGTTAAGAATGCAGTAAAACAAGAGTAATGCAGCAGAAAAACCTTCCCCGGGATTTACAAGTATTTCTTATCTACGTTGGAAGATACACGCTCACCTCTTCCCAGCCTCAAGAACGCCTGCACGGATCGGGTTTCCTGGATTCCCCCTGACCTGCGTGATCACTCACCAGCGCGGCCAAAACGCAGGAGCTCATCGGTGATCCACAGCGCATTTCCTGACAAGCAGTAAGCTTCTTGGAGTACACAGCGTTTTGGGCAGCACGTCGCTTTCCGGAAAAACGCCTCAGTGATACTTTGTTGCAACAGCCGGGATCACTACAAACAAGTAAGGATGGCTGGCAGGGGGGTGAAAGCGCGTAAAGGAAAGAATGCTTCCTCGCTTAACTCCCAAACGCTCACAGCCCAGCACAGCGCTAGCAGCCACCCGGCAGAAAAGGCTTTACACCCTGGGCGCTAGAAGTAAAAGCGGGGGAGAGAAAAGGGAGAAGGGGGAGAGCATTGATAAAACCACGGGTGAAAATCACTCAGAAACTACGGAAATTACAAAAAAAGATCCAGCTAAATCATACAAAGAAACCAGTTACTCTCAACCTTTAATCACCAGCAGTTTTGGTGCAACGGGGGGGCCCGGGCCCGGGCCCAAGTCTTTAGAAGAAGCTTCGAGTGTGGCAGCAGAGGCGGTGGAGCAGATTGAAGGTGCACTGTCTGATCAAAAGTTGCCAGCTGCATTCTATGAACCTGGGCTTCCAGGCACTCCCTTTCCTGCAGATCTGGTGGATAAAATAAGCTTTGAGGTACATTCTACACCTTTGACCCAGACAGATGAGGGTAGCTTTGTGGACAAGACTAAGACTCAGCAGTAAAATCAGCAACTCAAGTGATGGTGCAAATATCACTGAAGGAAATGCAGAAATTGTAGCAACACTACAAGTTGCAAGCGATGCGTTCCAAAGCCACTTACTCAAAACGCCTGACAATCAAGAAAAGTTCTACTCATTAACAGATGAATCAGAGCTGTCAGATATAAGCATTTCTGTGTCAAGTGGGGAAGATGGCCATAAATGGTATAGTAGCTCTAATACGGACCCTCAGAAAAATAAACATGGTTTGAAAAAATTGCAAAAAAAGAAAAATGGGGGTCGCCAAAAAAAAACATGAAATCTCTGACAAAGGAAGTGCCACAGATCTGAGGTGGGAATATACTGATACTCAGCTCACAATATTATCCGACTCCATGGGTGCCTCAAGCAGCAATAAACAATTACAGGTAGCAACAAAAGTGGAGACCATGGAGGGTCAAAGAGCGAACCAGCTCTGGCAGTTGTTCTTCAATCTATCAAGAGTTTCCAGGAGGAAGCTAAAGCTGACAGCCATAGATCACGCTTGGCTGCCAAGAAACTGCAAGGGGCTGTCAGGAGGGTCGGTAAAACTTGTGCCGAAATTGCAGATCGGATGGCTTCTGTGGAGGAAAGGACGGAGCATCTAGAAAAAGATGTAGCCACGCTAAAACGCAAAGAGACGAACACGAGAGTGTTGTCAAAGATCTTATGTGGAAGATGGAGAAGCAGGAAAATAGGCAGCGGCGCAACAATCTCCGCATCCTAGGGATCCCGGAAGGTGTGGAAAGGGATGATCCCAGAAGCTTTATGATCACGTTTCTCTAAGGGTCTTTTCCAGAATTCCACTCCTGGGACTGGGATAAAGAAGTTCAGCGAGCACACAGATTCCCTCGCCAAACGCCCTTCGTCAACGCAGCAACACCCTCGCGCCATGCTTTTGTTCTTTGGGAACTTTCTCCTCCGTCAAACTCTCTATGATTTGGCTAGACCCACAAGTAGACGGTCCTTTGACGGAATAACCTTTTTCACTAGACCTGACTTTGCGCATGCCACAGTCTAACGCAGATGGAGACTAAGGCAGCTCTTTACCCCTTTTCAAAAACTTGGAGCTGATGTGTACCTTCAGAACCCTGCTAGACTAAAGATCGTATATAAGGGGACCCCACGCAGTTTTGTTTCAGAGATCCAGGCCAAAACATACTTAAAGGAAGTTACTGGGAATAAGTAGTGGTAGCAATAATATAATGTTCATAATGTTCTATATCCTGGCCTGATTAAGAGAATAGTGTAGCTGCACTGTCACAGACACGGATCTCAATAATTTTTTGTTATCTTTGTTCATATAGGTTAAATATGTTTTTTTCTTGTTCTTAGACACAGAAGGGATTACATTGGGGGGGGGGGGAGATCTGGCGGGCGCGCGGGGCTCTGTTGCCTCGGATGTCAAACCCCTGGTAACCTCTAAAATTGGTGGAGGGTGGAGGGGTGGGAGAGGGAGGGGGGCGAAGGGTGTCAGACAGGCAGTTAAAAAGGATAGGAGAAACAATTCTGGTTTAAACTGGTATGTTGTTAATATCAGGATATTTGGTGACAAACGGGTTGCGCAAAATATTGAGCATGGAGGTTTATCCGGAACGCACGATTTAACCAGATGGGAGTGTTAAGCGTTATGTCCATGAATATTTGCGGTCTAAACGATATAAAAAAGAGGCAAAAAGTAGCGGTAGGACTACAAGCATTGGGTGCTAATATTGTCTGCTTGCAAGAAACACACATAGAAGGTTCACAAACACACATTTTAAAAACACTTGGGTTTAGGTTGTTTTGTGCAACGACACAGGGTGCTAGGGTTCGTGGGGTAGCTATTCTAGCCAAAGGGAGTGGGCCTGTGTTTAGTCGATCTAAAGCAGACAAATTTGGTCGCTGGGCAATTACGGAATGCCAATATGGGAGTGGGCAAAAGATAACGCTCTGCGCAATATATGGAAGCAATAGTGATGATCCGACGGTATTTGATGAGATCTCAAATGAACTTACGCACTGGCCACTACCCTTAATGATCTGCGGGGATTTTAACATTAACCTTCCTAATGACTGGTCTATGAAAGAGGGTTGGCAATATGTTGGCCGTAAACCTAAAGTGTTTAGGGCATTGAAGAATATGTGTCACACACATGGTTTAGTGGATGGTTGGCAGACTTTAAAACCCAATGATCCAGGGTATACTTTTTTTCCCAACCCGCATCTCACCCATGTAAGAATTGACTACATACTTATTTCTAACTCATTGAAATCAAAATGCCGAATGGAGAAGCTGCCATGTGTCCTATCGGATCACAATGCATTAATTTGCACTTTAGAAATAGGAACGGGTTATTTACCAACAAGGTCCTGGACATTCGAGAAGTCCCTGCTTTTAGATGATGAGTACTGTGCACACGAGAGAGTGGATCCCGAACTTTTTAGCAGATAATCTAGGGAGCACGTCAATTGAAGTAATTTGGGAAGCCCTAAAAGCGGGAGTTCGTGGGGAAACACTACGATTCTCATTAAATGCCAATAAACTGGCTAGGGAATCTTTGATGGTACTTCAGGGGAATCTAAGGCTGGCTGAAGAGGAATTGGTAAGGGCGACAACAGCAAATAATGGGGCAGAGGAAGTGTCAAAAGTACAAAGTCAGGTTGCAATCGCTAAGGCAGCAATTACCAACACTTTTACTGATAAAGCTGTTAAACAAGCTTTATCTCAAAAGGAAATGGTGTATGAGGTGAACGAACAAATCGGCCACCAACTTGCCGTACGTACAAGGCAACAGACCTCTTCAAATCTGATACGAGAGATATGTGATCCTCCGTTAGGTCAAATAACTGACCCTGAACTTATAAGAGATGCTTTTTGGGGATTTTATTGGGACTTATATACTGCAGAGGTAGGGGGTGGAAAATTAGATATTGAAGGGTATCTAGATAATGTAGCAAACGAAAAATTTGATCCTGAAGATCAGGCAATCTTAGAGGATGTACCTAACACGGAAGAAATTTTAACGGTAATCAAAAGTTTGGCAAAAGGGAAAGCAACCGGAATGGATTGTATTCCATCTGAATTCTATGTCACCTTTATAGATCAAATCAGAAGTATTTTTACAGACCTCATTATACATATTTTTAAGGGTGGCCAGCCTCCAAGCTACTGATCTAGGGCTAAAATAGTTATTTTTCCAAAAAAGAACAAGCCTCCTGAACAATTAGGTTCATATCGACCCATCACTCTTATTAACGCCGACTCAAAGATTTACTCGAAAGTCCTGGCTAATAGATTTGCACCCATCATCTATAAAGTAATTGCCAAATGCCAACATGGTTTTGTGCCAGGGAGATCCACTATAAATCATATCCAGAGAGTGATCACGTTATTTGACAGTATGGATGTTGCAGGAGACCCTATGGCACTGGTTCTACTAGTTGCCGAGAAGCCCTTTGATAGGGTCTCCTGGCAATATCTGTGGGCTGCCATGTCCAGGGTTGGAATCAAGGATGGGTATATCCAGGCAGTACAAAAAATGTATATTAATCCAATAGCAGCAGTAATGGTGAATGGTATTTTATCTAAGGAATTTACAATATCCCGTGGAACACGACAGGGCTGTCCATGTTCACCATTGTTGTTTGCGATATACATCGACCCCTTCATTCGTAGACTTGAAGGAAACAGGGAAATAAAACCTATATGGTCACAGGATTATTCCACCAAATCCCTGGCTTATGCGGACGATATAGCTGTGGTAACTGCCGATCCTAATACGGCCGTGACAGCCATTGAAAACGAGGCCAAGAACTTCGGACAAGTCTCCGGATATGCATTGAACCAAGGGAAAACTCAGATAGTATTGAATAACATAGCTAATATGAATGACATTCGTGTATTAGAAAAGGCTACATATTTAGGAGTTTGCATCTCATCCAAACTTGATAATATGGTTAAAATAAATCTAAAACCAATGATGGATATAATGCAGAGATCTCCAACGCCTAGACAATTTGCATCTCTCTATTATTGGCAGAGTTAACGTTGTGAAGATGGTGTTTTTTCCTAAAATTCTATATCTATTCAGAGCGCTATGCCTAGAATTGTCAACTCAATGGTTAAAATCAATAGAGCGCATGTTTTCTAGCTTTATTTGGGCGTACTCGCAACCTCGGCGGGCCTATAAATTCCTCACCCTTTCTAAGGATAGGGGAGGGTTAGCACTCCCAAACTTAAAAGCATACTACTGGGCCTCCGTTTTATTATATAGCAGAGAGTTAATACAGAATGTGGGGGAGGAGGAGGCACCAGGGGACAGCACACCAACTATTTTCCAACTGGTTCTAAGCAGTGAGAGTAGAGGATATTTCTGGCGTCATCTGCATGACAGTTACCATAAAAAAGTTAGATATAAAACGTTATATAGTGGGTTTAAGGTATGGAAGTCAGTAAGAAGAATGCTCGGTATAGGGCGAATCTCGTTCTATACCCCCTTAAGTGACAATCCAATCCTCCCGGTCATCTTCAGAGGTAGCTATATGCATAAATCGAAAGAGGCTGGAATTGTTCAGATAGGCTGTCTCCGCTCCTCTACAGGGATACAATCCTTTGAAGAATTAAAAAAGATTTTAAGCTGGACTGGCGGGACTTTTTTAAATACCTCCAAATTAGAGATTTTTTGTCACGGAAGGTGGGGTAGGGCACAATTCGAGAAAGTCGGAATTGTGGAGAAATTAATTCACATTAAAATAAGTACTATTGGAGAAATATATTCTCTTATTAATGCGGTATTTCCTGATGATATGGAGAAAATATCACAGAAGTGGCAGGAAAAAGTGGGAATGTCTAATGATGAGTTTAATTATGCTTACTTGATGTCACAATCTATCCTCATGTCTACAAAATTACAAGCACAGTTTTTTAAAACATGTTTTTTTATATTATACGCCAGATAAAATCGCTAAGTGGGGGAGTGGTAAGGGGACATTCTGCCCAAGATGTATGCTATTTAATGCTGACAGCATACATATCTTCTCCACATGTGACGAATTAACAGCATTAAAGAAAGAGATAGGGAAATTCCTGACCGAAGTGCTCCAAACTGAAATAGTACTGTCTAGTGATGTTATTTTACTAGGGGCGGCAGATCCTAGCAATGCAAGAATAGGTCATGAACTTATTTTTAATGCTATGGCAGTTTTAAGAATGTGCATAGCCTCCGCATGGTTGGACCCTATGGCCCCATCTTTTCAGCAATGGTTAGCCAGGCTGTTAGCAATCTCCAATATGGAAGCTGCCATTTATAAACGGAAAGGTAGGAAACTACGTAGAAGAGGGGTGAAGATCTGGACCCCCCTACTAGACTGGTGTCAATCCCAAAGTAGCCTGTAAGTAGCGGAAGATTATTACTCATTCCTGATAACACTATGTTCAGTAGTATTTTGATAGTGATGTATGTAACAGTTATAGAAATGCATAATGGATTATATTATGGAATAAGACGATAGATGTTATAATGAATGATGAATAATGAATTTGTATGTATTCCTGTCTGACAGGGGAGGGCGGTGGGAGGGTCTGGGTAGGGTGGTTTTTGTGTGGGGGGGGGAACTGAATAAAGATTTTTTTTTATTTTTTTAAGTATTTATTTATTTACAGACTCTTTCAAGCAGGGCTCTGCATTCATTAGTTTGTTGTGTCATTCATCTTTCTTTTACTACTTAAAGCATACAGCATAGGGCAATAGGCCAAACCACAGCAGCAATTAGGTAACTTCATTTAATGACAGCATTGTGCTTTTTCACAAAGAGCACATTCATACAAGGAACTTCCCTTCAGTACCAGGGACTACCGTGACACAGTGTGTTATGTGAGGCTAAAAAACATGCCACAACAAAAACAACCATTGACAAAGACAGGAGGCGGACAGTAGATGTCAAACCATTTAGCTTTACAAATGCTTGCTCAGATTTCTTTGACACCAAGTATATGACCCTTTACGTTCTTTCTTTTTCAATCTCTGCAGAGCAAATCTTGCATGTGTCACATTCAATATCCTAATGGTTGGGATACAAGTAGTACGCACAATATTATTCTCTTAATGCCACAAAATGGTAAACCACCTCCCACAAACCCCCGCAGTAAGTCATCAAGCAAATTATCCTCAAGTATATTTTGCTAATGCACTTCTCATGCTGTGCTTCTTTCTCCCCTAGACATCACAATTTGTGCCAGAGAACATCTTTACTCTTTCATCACTGTTCTTGGATCAATACTGCTACACCACCCCAAGTTCTCTCACCATCCTCTTGTAAACTCTACCCTCTAATAGTCACTGTAATGTCATTCGGCACAGAAGAAAATGTTCAAATGCGTGTAAATGTGTGTGTCACGTCTTGATGTTGAAAGCCATTTTCCCTTTGGTTTGTGCTCGTTCAGGGATTTTGGTCAGTTTCTTCTTACTCTTTTTCAGCAGTCTTGCAGTTCCTAGGGGTGTCACCATAAGCTCGTCATCCAGATCTTGACGAACATTCCTAAGGATCTCTAGTCAGAACATGTCCTGTAAAAGCCTGTCAAAAATGTCCTGTAGAAGACCAATTCTATTTCCTCCCCTCTGGTCCCACTACCCAATTGCTTTAGCCTGTTACACCAATACACTCATGGCTCTGTAACACTTTATCTAACAAGAAAAATATAATTAACCAACAAAACCAGCTCACCTAAGGTGGACAGGCTCAGGACTCCTCTGCACATCTCAATCACCACCATGTATGGAAGAAGGCGGTCTACTCGAATATTTCAAACTCTCATCCAGCAAAACAATTGGCAAAAGACTTCAATCAATAGATTTTAAAAAGTCCATTAAGACGTCCCAGATTAGACAGGCTCTCCACACCTAGTGGCACCACTTCTAAAGATTAGATCACGGCCTACAGGTGCTCTGGAATAAAGTATGCTATTAATATCTTATTAAACACAGCTTATCTATGATACTCTAAGGGTGCCCAAACACAATTGCATTTCCAGGATCTCTTGGGTGGTCCTGGGCAGTTCTCTTATGGGTAATTCAACAATTTTCTCTGCATTAATTTCCTATGTGTTCATGGTGCTTTCCAATCCAGAACGTAGACAAACTTTCCCATTAGGTGAGATAAGTAGCCACAATAATGGCCTCAGTGGAACTACACAAGGGAATCTTATTTGCTGTTTAAGCTAGTGTTCAGCATTTTGGGGAAATTCCAAAATGCACCTTCACTTGGATTCCCTGCACTTTATTGAAACTAAGCAATCAATACCCTCATACACTGTACTCCAGCCTCACTTGATATACACAATGGTAAACAGAGACAGGCTACAAATAGTTTTCTTCTTACTCTTACTAGCAAGGGAACATCCAATGATATTTTTGAATCTTGGCATCCTTTGGGAGATGTGGAGCCAACAACAAAAGTGTCCCAAATGTCAAACTAACCACGTGTGTAGGCTTTCAGATTGGTGCCTTAAACTTTTGTAACTGAACTAATGATTTGCCTCATATACACTTACTTGACAGCATTTGGATCCAAGTTAGCATACAAATAGTAAAGACACTTCATTCGCTCTTCTGTTTCTAAATTATGAGGAACAAGGTACTGGGCAAAGATTTTCTCAACAAGTAACCTGAAACAGAAGAAAACAATATACTACAGTAGCCATAACAATAAAGCATATGGTAAATTTCAAGTAAAAATACAGGCAGTAAAATAGGTAGACTACAACACAGAATGCATCTATTATAAAATGTGTGTATGGCACACACAAATGTGTTCAAGTCCTAAGGGCTATATTCGCCCCTTCTAACTGACCAATAAGATTTATAAGAGTCAAGGAACCTGTAAATGGTAGGACAATATAAAAAATGAAAAAAGCACAAATGTTCCAAAGAGGTTATTATTTGAACATAAATGCAGGAAAAAGCTTCATAGGTCAATTTTTAAATGTAAAGCAAAGGAAATGGTGTGCTGATGCCAGAGTCCAAACAATCCATAGAAAATGTTGAAATAAAAACAATGTTGCTGCAATGTGACTCTCTAGGTGGTTCCTTTAGGGAATTTTCCGGTTGGCTGTGTTACAGACAGACATTATGATCGTCAGAAAAGAAGGAAAAGTTACTTACTTGTATTCGAAGTTGTGAATTGTAGGCACGGTCATTGAAGTCATAAATGGTAGAAAAGTTTGCACCTGTGCAGAGGATCCCAGAAAGTTAACTATCCGAAGCTAAATCTGAAGGGTTTACAGCCCAATTAAGTGACAAGATTCCATACAATGACAATGCAGCATAATACGTACCTTTGCTGCCCAGAAACAGAACTGAAAAATGAAAGAAATGAAGGAAAATGCAGCCAAATAGGTAGCCTACAAAGCAAACTGAAAACTGCACACTGTTCCTTTTAAGGAGACAGCTTTCCTATCCCAGCACGCCTTGGACTGGCAGTTGCTTCACAGAGTCAGTTTGTTTTGAAATGCATACAGATACTTATTACAGAAAGCTCTACCACTCATCACCTGGAGAACTCGGAGGCGATAGGGTCATTTAAGATTTCTAAGAAAATGCCCAAGACGCAGAGTTTAGAATACAAGTAACATTTCCTTCTGCATCAGAATCTTCACCAACAGTCACAAACGCTGGACTAGAATAGCAAGCTCATACCAAATAAAATTGTTATTTGCATCTTCTAATCCAACCCAAATAGATTCGTCAACGCAACTTGCCTAACCAAGGTGTCCACTCTGGCATCTGAATCTAAACAGTGATATTTAGTGAAGACATGGAGAGATTTACAAGTAAAGAATTTACATATTTCATTTAGGGCCTGATTCCGATGCGGTTAGGAAATCATTCCGACCGAATCGGTTTGGGAAAGGTTTCCGACCGACTCGGATCGGGAGAGTCCGACCAACCGAGTACGGTGCATCCGGATGCTTCCAGATACGATTTGGTTTGACTCCCATTGACTTTAATGGGAGCCTATGTTCCGACCGAATGCATAGGCTCCCATTGAAGAAAGGAGTGCTGGGGAAAATCTTGGAGCACCCTGTGGAAAGCATCCCCTGGTGCCTGCCACACTGTGCCAATGGGTACCCCCATGGGCCCTATTGGGAAGGCTCTGGGTGCAGGGGGGCCCGCTATGGGCCCCCAAAGTCTGATTCCGACAGCCGATTCGAGTCGGACGGCACGATTCGGAAAGGATGTCTGCATCCAGCATCGTAATCGGTCGTTCGGAAACGCGGCTCGTAGGGACGTACGATTCTGCTCCCTATGGCTCGGTCATTCCAAATGCCGTCGGGTTCGAATTGGGATATTCTGAACACCTAACTCGCATCGTACTCGGTCGGTTGGAAACCTTTCTGATTCGGTCGGAAAGACACGTTCCCGATCCGGACGGAGCAAATGCCGTTAGGAGGCCTTCCTAACTGCATCAGAATCGGGCCCTTAGTGTAAAGTTTCTCATCCATACCATCCTAGCTACTTTAACCCTAGTGGAATGAGTCCTCAGGTTTTCCATCAACAGTCTATTCGCTAAATGGTAACAAGGAACAGGACATGAAACAAGTCACCTCATTACAAACTGTTTAGGAGTCACCAGTCCTGTACATAGTGCATAAAAATGCATATTTAATAAATAGCCAATTAGATTTTGTTACATTTTTGGTTGTTTCCAAGTGGTAAAGCAAGACTCTTAACATCCAATGAATGGAGGGACCTTTCAGTTGGAATTGAAATGTTACCTTAAAAAACGGTAATGAGGTAGCCTGGATAATGTGAAAATCATAAACCACTTTCAGAAGGAAAGACGGGTGATTTCTCATTACTTCTCTCCTGGAATGGAATACAGTCTAAGGTTCAACAAGCAGAAAAAAAGCCTGTATCTCACTTACCCCTTCGGGCAGAAGTGATAGCCACTACAAACGCTGCCTTCCATTAGAAACGCTACAATGTGGGGTTGGAAATGTCACCTGTGTAATCGTCTTCGGTGGATACTGCATCGTGGGCCCGAGTCCCACATCTGAGATGATTCCAGACACAGCTATTATTGAGGGTATGAGCAGGGAGGATTGAGGGGACTGTGTAGGCACCATTAGGAGGTACTTCAATGATTTAGCTGACGGAGGTCTATTCAGGTGGGAAACGGCGTCTCATGAAAATGTTTGGTTCATCTAATTTTCATCGGTGAATCTTAACTAATACTGTGGCTGAATGCTGTACTTGCGGTTAGGGTACGCTGGACCGTTTTTTGCACTACACATGGGTGTCTTTTGCTTGAGGTTTTAAATATAGGGATGATGGTAAGGGTACCTGGCTGTGGAGGTGGCTAGTTACTTGCTTCAGTTAGTATGTCCCTGTTAGAGCAACTGGGGTGTTGTGTTCGTCCTGACACGTCTGTGGGTGGGCTCCTGAAGTCATATATTGGTACTATGGTTGCCCGTGGGAGGGTGGGGCATGGGATGTTTGTTTCTCAAGTACTATACATGAAGAGTTTTCTGGTTGTTACAGGGGGGTTGTAGCCATCTTAGCATGTAGGTAATTCAGCAAATGGGACATCAGAACTTACACCACAATGATTGTCATTACTAATTATAAAATTATTTCCTGGAACGCTATTGAGTGCTATCACTTCTCCAACGTCATGGGGCTAGTATAACATGTCTCCACGAGACCCACTTAAATGAGACAGAGGCTGAAAAGCTTACCAAAAAACGGAGGGGGCAGACATTACGCTACTTACTTGTCGTTCTCTAGGGGGGTGCTGGTTTGGATAGCTCCCGGGGTGCCATTTGCATTAACCTACATGGAGACAGATGTGGAGGGCCGATACATACTGGTTCAGGGTACATTAGATGGCCTGGAAATGGTGGTCATTCATTCATATGGTCCAAATACTGATGACTCCTTATACCCTACACTGATGGATGTAATGTTGGTTACGACTGAGATGGATATGTTCTGGGTGGGCGATTTTAATTGTGTGGTGAATGGAGATTTGGATCACCACCCTCCTTGACAGGGCACTAAGCCTAGGATGCCAACCAGGTTGGTCGAAGTGATGTCTCAACTGGGGTTCAGCGACGTCTAGAGTACCACTTGTAAGAAAATACCCTCTTTTTGCATGGTTGCCCCCATTTTTGGCAAACCGTTGATGTACTTTGACTGAGTGTGCCCTGGGTTCCTGCCAACCAGGTACGCAGGGCCTATGCTCTTTTCCTAAACTGTATTAATACAAAACCCAATTGGAGTTCTTTGGCCACATGTCAGTCCTTTGTAAATGGTACTGTGGCCAGAAAAAGCCTCCAAGGGCTGCAGCACTTATTGTGCCACCCTTAGAGGCCCTGTACCAACACCAACACACACCCACCCATTGCAGGCTGCGTGTTTTGGTGCAGAACAAAGTGAAGAGTCGACATGGCACACAGGACACACATCCCTGTGTGCCATGCCTATAACCCACTGCCCTGGCATTGGTCAGTCACCCCTCTAGCTGGGTGCACTATACCAGTGGAGAGGGTACAGGTGCATGAGCCCTCTATCCCTACAGTATCTAAACCAATTCTTAGACATTGTAAGTGCAGTAATGCCATTAAGAGTATATGGTGCTAGGAGTTTGTCATTACGAACTCCACAGCACCATAATGGCTTTACTGAAACCTGGGAAGTTTGGTATCTCAGCACATTAAAACCCACGCTGATGCCAGTTTGGGATTTAATAAAAAATGCACTCAGAGGGCATCTTAGAGATGCACCCTGAAAAACAACCTAACTAGTGTCCTGGCTGAGTGTCTGCTCGCCAGCTGCCACCACCAGACATGTTTCTGGACCCCTGGGTCGAGAGCCTGCTGCTCTCGGGGGTCTGGAACAATGCACATCCTGGGACGAGATGCCAAGCCTCCTCCCCCAGGATGGGCAGGGTCCACGAAGGTGAAGCTTCAAAGGCTTGCCGCCTTTGTGAGCTACCACATCCATTTGCTGCTTCCAACAACCGGCCCCCACCGATTCTGACCCCAACTTTAGGCGGGAGAATCGGCAGGTAAACCAAGTGAGGAAGGGTAGTGTGCCCACCTTTGCCAACCCCACCCCTCAGGTGGGGGAGGCGAGGTGAAGCACAACTCTCAGACCCCGCCATCTTGCAGATGGGGGGACCCAGCCAACCAGAGAGAGGCATATGCCCGTCTCCCACTGGAGGGTGGCACAATAGTGAGGTGTACCCACTCCAAGGAAGGGACCCATTGGTCCCGACCTTTACTTACCTGTAACGCCCCTAAATCTAGTATTTAGGGGCAACCCTGAACCTTGCCTCCTCAGACAAGAACCAACCAGAAGAGGAGAAGAAGAAGGACCAAAGAAGCCATGCTGAACTAAGGAGAGGAGGACAGCCAATGACTTGGCCCCAGCCTTACCGGCCTGTCCCCACCTCGAATCTGCTCCAGCGAAATCCTGGTGTGTCCTGCAGCCAGCAGCCCTCAAGAACCCGGAGGAACTGCCCTGCCTTCCAAAACCAGACTTTGTCTCCCGTGATCACCGGATTTGCTCACCCACAGACTCTGGCTCGAGCCAGATGCGTGAGTCTGCACCCGACGCCCAAGGCCCGAGTGGCCCAACACCACGAGGAGGTCTCCCCAGCGATCCTGACCTGAGATCTAGTGATCTCTGGCTTGCCTCGAATTTCCAATCGATGCCTGCAGCCCCTTTCTGGAAAATCCCCCCAACCGGAGCTGGCAAGAAAACCCGACTCCTAAAGACACCCCTGCGCCCGACGTCCCATGGCCTTGGGTGGCCCAACCAACGGTGTCCCAGCATCCCCAGGCATCCCAACTTACCTCTCCAACCAGTTGTCACCTCCAGAAGATCTTCGTCCCCGAGCCTGCAGTCTTTGTTGCAACCAGAGAATCCCCAATGAAAACAGGGCACCTGGTGCCAAAACGACACCCGATGCCAAAACAGCACCCTGCACCCAGCCGCCCCTGCGCCGCTGAGGGTGCACTTTGGGTGCTAACTCGGATCCCCCTTTGCCCTGAGCCGAACACCAGGAGCTTCGCTCCCACAACCTTGTGGCCCGCTCGTGAGCAGCCACCAACCAGAGGCCCCCTATTTCCCATTGGATATCATTGGGCCTCAGCACTCTGCACCCGGCCTCCCTAGTGCCGCTGAGGGTGTTCTGAGAGTGCATCCTTCACCCTGGGGGAACCCTGGTTCTAACCCCAGCATACCAACTCCCACAAATAAGTACTTACCTGCAAACCGTTAACTTCATTTCCTTCCATAGGATTGCATTGACTGCTTTTTCTTGAAAATTCTTCTAAGTGTGGAGTTGGTTTGTATGAAACATTGAAAAACTGCAAATGTACTAAAAGTGAATTACTTACCTTTTGTCTAAGAAATGTCTCAGTGTGATATCTAGGCATATCACACTGATTAGCAAAAGTAACTTAAAAAGTAGCGTGCACAGTAATGCACAAGTTACTAACTTGTGTAACGATATATCTGTAAGAGACAGTAGTTAGTGACAGATTCCTTACCTTAGAATATCCCCAGGCGCCAGGCTGGATCCGGAAAGTTTTTGCGTAGCAGTACCCTTGCGCGTCATTAGGCGGCGTCGTGCGGCTCTGCGTCGGTCGTCGGGATCGCCGGGATTACGTCGCGGGCAGTACTTAGACGCCGCCCCTGCGCGCTGACGTCAGTTCTGTACACGACTTTCCGCGCCAGGAACGCAGAGCCATGCAAGAAGCTGACATAGGTGTCTGAAAAATACTAGGGCCCTGAAAGGGATGTCCTTAACCCTAGAAATCAGTTCGCAGAACGGGGAGGATGGGTGGGGCGGTAAGGAATCTGTCACTAACTACTGTCTCTTACAGATACATCGTTACACAAGTTAGTAACTTGTGCATCTGAAAGAGACACGTTAGTGACAGATTCCTTACCTTAGAATAGATACCCCAGCAATACCAACCCCGGTGGTGGGTCTGCGAACAGATTCAGACAAGGAAGTCCCGGAGGACAGAACGGCCAAAGAAGCCGTCCCTCCGGACCTGGCTGTCAAGGCAGTAATGTTTGGTAAACGTGTGCAGCGAGGCCCACGTAGCTGCCTGACAAATATCCTGCAACGGAACACCGCGGTCTAAAGCCGTAGTAGCAGCCGTAGCCCTGGTGGAATGGGCACGCAGCCCAACAGGAGGCTCCTTCTTAGCCAAAGAATAACATGCCTTGATACACAAGATGACCCAGCGGGAGATGGTCCTCTTGTGTACCGCCCGACCTTTTTTGGCGCCCACGTAGCCAACAAAGAGCTGGTCATCCACCCGGAACTGTTGTGTGCGGTTGATGTAAAAGGCAAGCGCACGTTTTGGGTCCAGACGGTGGAGCCTCTCTTCCTCTCTTGAAGGATGCGGAAAGAAGGTGGGCAAAGTGATGGTCTGCCCAATGTGGAAGGCAGTAACCACCTTTGGCAAGAAGGACGGACGCGTCCGAAGAACAACCTTGTCTGGATGAACAGACAAAAAGGGAGGTTTGCATGAAAGAGCCTGGAGCTCACTCACCCGCCGAGCAGAGGTGATGGCTACCAGAAAGGCAGTCTTCAGAGTAAGAAGACGAAGAGGACAGTTATGCAGAGGCTCAAAAGGAGCGCACATTAAAAAGTAAGAACCAAGTTTAAGTCCCACTGAGGCATTATAAACGGAACAGGAGGAAAGAGGTGTGTAATGCCTTTAAGAAACCTGTTAACAACAGGGGACTTAAAAAGAGAGGGCTGATCAGGAAGCCTGAGGAAGGTCGAGATTGCACAAAGATAGCCCTTGATGGTACCCAGGGCAGAACACTGTTGGGCCAGAGAAAGAAGGAACAGAAGAACCTCAGAAAGAGGGGCAGAAAGGGGATTCACAGCCTTTGCTGCGCACCATGCCACAAACTTGTTCCACCTGCAGGCGTATACCACCTTAGTGGAGGGACGCCTGGCTGCCAGAATCACATCACAAACTTCGGGAGGCAAGTCGAAAGGAATCAACTGCCGCCTCTCAATCTCCACGCAAGCAGGTGTAGACTGGACAGGTTCGGGTGGAGGAACGTCACCTGCTGCTGCGACAGAAGATCCTCCCGAAGAGGCAGACGGATCGGGGGATCGACGCTCATACCGAGTAGCTCGGGATACCAAACTCTTCGAGCCCAGTCCGGAGCCACAAGGATGACTTGGGCCCGGTCGCGCCGAATCTTCTTCAACACTCTGGGCAGAAGTGGTATAGGCGGAAAGGCGTACAATAGACCGCAACTCCACTCGCAACGAAAAGCGTCGCCGAGCGAGTGCCGCCTTGGAAATTCCAACGCGCAGAACTGCTGACATTGCGCGTTCTCTTCGGTGGCGAACAGATCTAACCAAGGCTCTCCCCACTGCAGAAAGAGACCTTGCGCCACCTCCGAGTGAAGACGCCATTCGTGATCCATCATGCACCTGCGGCTGAGTTCGTCCGCCCTGGTGTTCAGGGAACCTGCCAGGTGTTGAACCATCAGGAAAATGCCCTGATGTTCCAGCCATGCCCAGAGGCGCAGAGCCTCCTGACATAGGGTCCACGACCCCACCCCGCCCTGTTTGTTGCAGTACCATATGGCGGTGGTGTTGTCTGTGAACACCTGCACTACCTTCCCTTTGACAGATGGAAGGAATGCCTTGAGTGCAAGTCGGATCGCCCGGAGCTCCAGAAGGTTGATATGGAGCCGGGACTCCGCCGGAGACCAAAGGCCTCTGATCTCCGCCTCTCCCATGTGACCGCCCCATCCCAGAAGGGACGCGTTCGTCACGACTGTGTGCTCTGGCTGGGGAAGGGAGAGGGATCTGTCCCTGACCCATTGCCGGTTCGAGAGCCACCACTGCAACTGTTTTGCAGTCCCCTCCGAGATCTGGACGTGATCGGACAGGTTGCCCTGGTGCTACGCCCACTGGAACTTCAGGTCCCAATGCAGAGCCCGCATATGCCATCTGGCATGATCGACCAGCAGGATGCAGGAGGCCATGAGGCCCAGCAGCCTCAGGGTCATCCGTACCGAAACCCAGGATAGAGGCTGAAAGATCGGAATCATAGCCTGAATATCCCGGACTCGCCGTTCGGGAGGATAGGCCCGAAACTGCGTCGTGTCCAGAACTGCTCCGATGAAAAGGAGCTGTGGAGAAGGAATCAGGTGCGACTTCGGCACATTGATGGAGAACCCCAGCGAGTGCAGGAGTCCGGCCGTAGTCTGGTGGTGGGAGACGACTGCCTGGGACGAGCCCGCCTTCAGCAGCCAGTCGTCGAGGTAGGGGAAGACTGGAACCCCTGCCCGGCGCAGATGAGCTGCGACCACCGCCATCACTTTCGTGAACACCCGAGGGGCACTTGTGAGGCCAAAGGGGAGCACAGTGAATTAAAAATGCTCGAGGCCCACCATGAACCGCAGGTAACGCCGGTGGGCCGGCAGGACGGGGATGTGGAAATAAGCGTCCTGCAAGTCCAACGCTACCATCCAGTCTCCAGGGTCGAGGGCAGTCAAGACCTGAGCTAGGGTGAGCATCTTGAACTTCTCCTTCCGGAGGAAGCGATTGACGTTCCGGAGGTCCAAGATAGGACGCATGTCCTCCTTGTCCTTTTTGGGCACCAGAAAGTAGTGGGAGTAGCAACCACGTCCTACTTCTGGGGTCGGAACGCGCTCTATGGCCCTCTTGGCCAAGAGGGCCGCAACTTCCTTCTGAAGAAGTACCAAGTGATCCCCTGACATGCGGTGGAATTGAGGTGGCATGGCTGGGGGGGATGGTCTCGAAGGGGAGGGAGTAGCCCCTTCGGACAATGTCCAAGACCCACCTATCCGAGGTGATGGAACGCCAGTGGTGAAGGTGATGGCGGACCCTGCCCCCTACTGGCGTGCTGTGCACCTGAAAGGAAGGACTAGGAGGGCTTGGAGGCCGCGGACGGGGCAGGGTTGGTGGCCTGACCCGCACGCTGGTTGCCTGACCCGCCACGGCGGGAGCCACGTCCTCGGCCACGCGAAGACGCTTGCTGCGCGGGCCGGTGGCTGGGCAGCGGACGTGACTGGACGCCCCTTCCGTGGCCACGAAAGGGGCGAAAAGCAGACTGTAGCGGAGGGCATTCAGCAGAAAGGCCCAGGGACTTGGCTGTAGCCCGCGAGTCCTTAAAGCGCTCCAGCGCATGGTCTGCTTTGTTTCCAAAAAGACCGACCCCATCAAAGGGCATGTCCATAAGGGTGTTTTGGACATCACCCGAGAAACCAGTGGTTCTCAGCCACGCGTGACGGCGCAGCGCCACTGTCGTCGCAAGCGATCTGCCTAGCGAGTCGGCGGTATCAAGGCCACATCTAATGGTGTATTTAGCCGCATCTCTTCCGTCCGCAATGGCGCGGGAAAGCAGTGTCTGGACCTCCTCAGTACACTGGGACAGAACTTGCGCTACCGAGTCCCACAGAGAGTGGGAATATCGGCCCAAAAGGCAAGCGGTGTTGACAGACCGCAAGCCAGCACTGGAGGAAGAAAAGACCTTCTTCCCAAATTGATCCAGGCGTTTGGATTCCCTATCCGGAGGAGCGGTAGAAGAGGCGGGCCATGGCCGACAGGAACTCCTGTATCTCGGCCGGAGTCGCCGCCGAACCCGGATAAGGAGGGTAATGCGGCCCCACAGGCACTCCCGGAGCCGCGGGGACGGTGCCGACAGGACCCTCAGCCGAGTCGCGAGACCGGCGAGGGGGAAGTCGTCGAGCGATGACGCTTCTTTGACTTCTTATGCTTCGACTTACCGGAGGAGTGCGAAGACTTGGACCCCGACGACCGATGAGGACTCCGCGACCGGCCCCTCGACCTCTCACGTGACCGGGGCTTGGTGTGGCGCGGAGCCGACTGCCGGACCTCGAGGAGCTTTCGAGACCGCTCTCGCAAAGCCTTCGGATGCAAGGCCCGGCAGTCGGGGCACGACTTCGTGTCGTGGTCGCGGCCGAGGCAGTAGAGACATTCCTGATGCGGGTCTGTGATCGACATCATCCGACCACAGGCGTCGCATGGCTTGAAGCCGGGCATCCCTACCGACACCTTCGGAGTCGAGAGACCCGTTGAGAAAAAACAGTGAAAAATCACCCAAAAAAAACTTAGTAAAAAAATGACTAGGGCACTGCTCTTCCCGGATCTGCGCTTACTGGCGCGGAAAAAGAAGAACTGACATCAGCGCGCAGGGGCGGCGTCTAAGTACTGCCCGCGACGTCATCCCGGCGATCCCGACTCCGAACGCGGAGCCGCACGACGCCGCCTACCGACGCGCAAGGGTACTGCTACGCAAAAACTTTCCGTATCCAGCCTGACGCCTGGGGATATTCTAAGGTAAGGAATCTGTCACTAACGTGTCTCTTTCAGATCTGTAAAGTAACTGAAAAGTAATTTCGAACTGTTGACTTACCTGTAATTCAACCAACTGCATTTGAACCTGCATTCAACTGTAAATCACTGCATAAGATTTTGCAAAGTATTATTTCACTTACTTGCACCAGGCTTGGCTTGGTTCTAGAAATAAAATAACTAAATAATATTTTTATACAAACAAATTGGTCTAAGTTCAGTCTTTGAGTGTGTGACATTTCTTGCCTGAGTGTGTACAACAAATGCTTAACACTACCCTCTGATAAAGCATTACTGCTCGCCCACACTACCACAAATAGAGAGTAAGGTGCTATCTACTTTTACCTCTGCCTACCTTTGGGGTTCCATTGGACTCTGTGCACACTATACCTCACTCTGGTATAGTATATACAGAGCCAGCTTTCTACCACACTCACCCAGGGTGCCGCGAATATACCCGTCACTCAGCCACACATGGTACATATAGCAGTTTGGATCGAATATTGGTAACGCAACAGACCACCACTAGGGTACAGGAGGTAGCACATCTGACACGATATTTATCTGATCATGCACAGGTTGCATGTCGATTCCAATGGAGGGGAAGTCCCCGATCCTCCTACTCATGGAGATTCGTTTCTGAGACACTACAGGACCAGGTGGGTAGGAAAACAACAGCAAAGTCCCCGAAAGACTGTTTTGACATGAACTGGACTACCAACCAGAACCGTGCAACAGAATGGGAGGCGCTGAAAGCAGTGCTAAGGGGTAGATTTGTGTCTTTCCTGTGGAATCGCGACGCACACTACAGACAGAACTCCTTCATAAGGAAAAAGCATTGGCAGCCTTACAGAGGCGGCCCTGTGGGAGGCGTGTGGACAGGAAACTGAAACTGAGCTATTGAGGCAGGTCACGGAAACTAGGCACAGGACAGAACATTACACATTGAAATCGTATCGACAACTGCTTTTTTCGGAAGGGAGATAGTTTGGAAAGACTCTTGGCCTGGATCCTGCGCTGCGAGCTGCCACATACCCCAGCACTCCACCTTACAGATCCTCGAGGAAGAGAGGCGTGAACCCAGAGCGACATATTGGAGGTGTTTCGGGAGCACTTGGAGCGGGTGTACACCCACCCAGGAGACCCGGACCGTGAACGACTCACTGAATATTTGGCAGGGATACAGATACAGCTGGGTAAAGTGGCAGACCAGAACCTTGACTCTGAACGCACATTAGAGGAGGTTCAGGAGGCCATAAAGTCTCTTCCAACTGTGAAAATGCCAGAAAATGATGGCTTCACAGCCGAATTTTATCAGGCCTATAGTACAGTAGTGGCTCCCCGTCTACTTGAGGTCTATGTAGAAACACTAGCTAAGAAAGTACTCCTGACATCAAGGTTCGACTGTACCATTGCAATGAGCCTGAAACCAGGTGCTGTGGCATCTGACCCATCCTCCTATTGTCCAATCACGATGATAAATATAGACATGAAGATCCTGTGTAAAGTTCACACATTGTGATTGGGACTGGAGATTGTCAGGTTGATCCACACGGACCAATGTGGGCTCATACCCGGGCGGAGCACTACAATGAATATTAGGCGGTTAATGCATCTTATACATGAAGTAGAAGACAGGGAGGGAGAATTAGCCTTGGCATTTATTGATATTACCAAGGACACCATGAACTGGCGGAACCTCCTGGCGGTCCTGGAGGCAATAGGGTTTGGACCTCTATTTACAAACTGGATGAGTCTGCTATACATGTAAGCCAGGGTCAGGTTGGGTAGACTATGTTCCACCCTTCTGAAGGTCAGGAGGGGCACACAACAGGGGTGCCCAGTTGTCCCTGTTGCAATGGCGCTGGAGCCTCTGTTCCTGAGGCTCCGAAGGGACATGGAGAGGTGGCGAACACGAGGGGGAGGGGTGGATCATCTAATCTCGCTATATGCGGATGACACACTTTTACCTGACTGCTCAGAGGGAATAGCTGTCATTGCTTCTGGAGCATTTGGACGCCTTTGGGGATATTTCAGGATTGCTTATTAATAGGAGTACATCTTTGATATCCCCTCATGGCCGCCTAACGGCACAGGAACCCAACACATTACCAGATTTGCCATTGTGTTAGAACACTGACCACAGGGATGTGGAGTTCCTATAGCCCGACGCCCAGGACATATTGTTTGGGGTCAAGGGCACCAAGTTTTCATGTGTATTTTGTCCTTGGAACAAGTAGGCCCAACCCCCTGCAGCACAAACTCTTTGGCTGCCAGTTTGCAGTACCACATTATGGATCAGGAAAGGGCACTGTCTGCAGTTAAGGTAATATTTTTGTTCATATGTTAATGCTGTTCAAACTTGTATTTATGGTTCATTAATTGAAAGTCTTTAATATTAGGGTGAGTGCTCTAAGTAAATGTTGTAACCTCTGACTGCACTACTGACAGTGGTTCCTGTATAAAAATGTGTACACACGTTTTCAGAGTTTAGCAATATGAGGCTACGTATAATGCTCCCAGAATGCTCTGATTTGATGCAAATATTTGCAGAAGCTTGAAAGCAAGATTGATGATTCTTTGCTTTCGAAATAAAATGTTCATTAAAAAAAAAAAGCAGGACATTTTTTCCCCCGCTAAATTACTGTAAAATTTCAGGTACCATATCTTTGCAGCATCATTACGTAAAATGTGTTGATGTATGCTAGTATTTCCCAAAAATATTCAAACAATACTATGGTATGAGCCCTGGCATAATCAGATAGGCTATATCAGAGCTCTTATATAATGAGATTACTGCCATAATTTGTGGCCGCACTACATGGCCCCAAAGGGAAAAGTGGATTTTGTTAGAGGACAAGTAGATTTATGAAGCAATCTGCCCCATGGACAAGTAGATATTTTATTAAATAGCACACCCCTGTGACCAATTCCGCTACTTAGGAATAATGGTGGCCCACACGGTCCAGAAGGGTAAACAATATAATATTGATTGTGTGACAGAGGGCCTAAGTAAGTCGGTGCAATTCTGGAACAAGCTCCCCCTGTCCCTTATGAGACAAGTGGCAGTGGCGAAGATGGTGTTCTTGCCACATTGCCTATATACTCTACAGCATTCTTTGGAAACTCTACCAAGGACAGTCTTTAAGCGTCTACACTCCTTATTAACAACTTTAGTGTGAGCGGGAGGTCAGAGCAGAGTGACCTAAGAGACTCTTCACCTACCTTCGGAGGATTAACACTGCCCAAAATTGAAATGTACTATCAAGTATCTCAGTTGCAACATGCAGCACACTGATTGTCAGACTGGGAAAAGGATTTACTCAAGGATGACTCAAGGGAGGGGCCACTGCCGCAGTGGCTTCATGGGGGTGGAAGAGGTGACCCCCGTGGTGCCATATCTAATCAAACACAGCATCATTGTGGGAGCGTGCAGTGAAAGTGGCGCTGAGACATGCACCCTTTGCATGAGAGTTCATTTTCTGGGACCTCAGAGATGGGCTGTGTTTGACACTGGGTGACCTTTACCCCAATGAGACGTTCATTACATTTGAAGCAGCACAGGAGGCCTTTGGTGTGGGTCGGGCCAATTCTTATTGTACGCAAGTATTGTGGACATAGTGCGAGATGTCTGCCCTACATACCCAGAAGTCCCGACTTCCTGTGAACTGTTTAGGACTCTACGGGTATTTGGCTGGAGTTAGACACTTAGTTTCCCACTTATATAGAGCCATGATTGCGGATAAGCCCAGGACCACATTTCAGGCTAGGGCGGCCTGGGAAGAAGAACTTGGTACACCACTAGAAGACGTACAATTGAAAGGTATTTGCACATTAGTCAAGCAGGGAATGTGCAATGAGCAATTCAAGCTAGTACATTTTAATTACATACACTGCACATATGTCACCAAGGTGTTCCTACATAGGATAGACCCTGCCAAAACAGACAGATGCCACAGGTGTCAAAGTAGACCCGCAGCCTTGCTTCTCCTAGCCTGGTACTTTCCTCCAGTACATGCTTATTAAAACTTAGTGGTCCAAAGATTGGAGTTTATTGAGGGTGTAGCACTTGAACTGGACCCGGCCACATGTCTATTGGGAAATGTCAGGAAACAAAAGGGTAGGAAAATGGAGTGGAAATTTATTCAACTGGCCCAGCTGTTAGCGAAATGGCGGGATGCCGTTTAATGGATGAATCAGTTAGGACCCAAGGAACAGGATGGATCAAAGATGTTATGGAATGGGTGGTAGCAGAAGAGATGCGGCTCAGTCAGTGTAGGAGGGACAAACATGCGGAGGAGGATTTGCAGACATGGAGGGGGATCCTTACAAAGTTCGAGGAGGTATCTGTAGACAATAGGCAGGAATTTGAGGGTTAAAGATATACTGGCAGCCATGGGGCATTGTGCACATAGTTGGGGAAAAGGAATAATGGATGGCAATTCCTAATGTAATGCTTTGAAAACACTGGTCCCTTTGTAAGAAATGATTGCTGTTTTACGACATGCCTGGGAAGATGGCTCAAATGTTTGCATCTGCTAATGGTACAGAGTATACAATATACTGAATGATCTAATAAAATAAATACATTCTTTAAAAAAAAAATTAAAAAGCATGGACGTGGCTAGGAGCTGGAGATCTGAATTATTGTTTTTTTCTTGACAAGCAATCACGACCATATTTTAGGCTTGAAAAAATAAGCCAACCTCATGGAGGGTCTTTTGGCTTCTCCTAGGACCTCCATACATTGTGGAGGAAAGTTTAAACATGTCCATGTTCGACAAACGGAGGAGCCATGATGCTAGGCTCAACAAGGATATAATGGGATGGTACATCTGGCCTTAGTTTGGATAGAAGGTTTGTCTTCATGATAAAACCACTGTTGGGGCCATTTGGATACAGTTACAATCAACTTCGCCTTGGAGCAACACACTTTGATTAAAACTGATGATATCATTGAGATCAGTATTAAAGCTTACAGAATTTCCTTAAACAGTTCATCAAAGGTGCATTGTTCATAGAGAGCATTTTTCTGAGTACCTGGAAGCAAAGTCTTGGCATTTTGTGTTTTAAGTTGTGGCTCTATTTGACAAACACCACATTCTGCAAAGGTTTCTTACAGGATTTCTTCCAAGACTCATTTGTGGTTTTCTTCAGAGTGCCTGTTTAACAAGCAACCATATCTTTTTGACAGCTTAAACGTATTGGACCGCAGAAACATTAAGTTTTTGTGTCTCCTAGGCCTGCGATCCATTGCTTTTAACCGATGGGCCCCACGTGGTGAGGAGGGGGCCTGCAGATTGTGCAATTACAGGTCCGAATCATGGCTTCATCTTTTGTGCTGCTGTCCTGTCTTAGATGCCCCTAGAAGAGTTCTCCTAAAGCCACTATATCAAAAAAGGGGCATTAATACATGTTTGGAGGCATCTGCACTTTGCTTTACACGAACAGACATTCAAACGCTCGCAAGGTCCGGAAAATATGTGAGAGTTTTGGAAAATCTACTTTCTCCCCCTATTGCCTCTTCCAATGTGGTCCCTGCTCCTCAAAAACTTATTACAGACTATTTCACAGTATGTCCTAGTGTTCTCATTACACTAAGTCATAATGTTCATTTTATCTCCAATTTTAACGCTTTTTTATCTGTAGTTAAGGCCACTGTATAAGATTGCCTTGTCTGAATAATGTGTTTTAAATGTGATGGTCAGTTCCGCTCTGCTCTTAATGATGCAAAGACGTTACGGAGGCATCTCCATTGCAATGGTTTTAATTAACTGTGCAAAATCTAATAAATCTTGTAAATCTGTTTAACAAGTCCACTTGAGTGCTGTGCATCCTTGGAAGATGGACTCCCTTCAAAGACAGAATGCTGCTATTTCCAATGAAAGAGACCTCCATCTGGTTTTCGCTTGTTCAAGTAGTGCATCGTACTGGCGCTGGCCATATGGATCAGAATTACTTCCTCCTTCAAAGAAGGCAGGAAGGCTGCAAGGGCTAGATGCAATGATCTGAGCTCAAGATAAATGATATGATAGTGAATTTATTTCTCTATGAAGCCTTGAACTTTCAGAAAACCATGATGAGTATCGTAGCCTACCAATGAAGCATCTGTTACAATGGACCAGGACAGAAGTTGGAAGAGAACGTTTTGCAACAACTTCTGCTTGCACCATCAGGGAAAGACTTTGCATCCACGGGATGTTGCATCTTTCTGCATAACCTTGCAGGTCCCACTGGGGATATTGATACTCAGCATTCTCTGTTTTCTGGTGTATTCTTTTCCATAAAGAATTTTTAAAGAATTCTTAATGAACTTTTAATGATACAATTTTTCAGCCCCCTTTTCCCATCTTTGACTGACATCAGGCCTCGGAAAATCTACTCGCTCACTCAGGCAAGAAAGGAACAAGTGTTCTGTTCATTCAGAAAGTGAACGAGCAATAAAGATGCCATTAAATCTTATTTTTATCTTGACACATTTGCTGTCTGTTCAAGGAAAGAGGTCAAATGTCAGTTTGTCTTTTTACTAATTGCTGCTTGGAAAATGGAGTTTATTTTTCTCTCTTTCTAAAGTTAGAGGTTTTTGTCAAGTGAGCTGTCTGAAGAGGTCAGTTATATTCCTCCAACACAACATTTAAATAAATAGCCTGTAAATTAATATTACAAATATAATTATTACAAATATTTCAATCCGGAATTACGAAAGCACATTTTTTGTAATTAAGAAGTGTGATGCAAACAAAGAGTTAAATAGGAGCAAAACAAACCAGAACACTTTACTTGGTGTTGTGCAAATGACACACATTTGCAGAAACTATTTCCAAATATTATTGTTTGTACACTATATTGTTTTATTAGTAAAACCCCATGTCAGTGGAAAAGTTTGTGGCAATTTCAATGTAAAGTCTGCTGATTACAAATGACAGTGTGCTACCACTTCATGCTTTAGTTAAGTATTTATTAAAAGTGGTAGTTTTTAAACATGATTTGAGAAACATTCCTGCCCCCGCCCTGATGACAATGCTCTTAATTAACTAAGAGGCAAGTCAGGGGTCATGTGTATCCTATATGTGGCTAGATTTGTATTATATGCGGAAAAAAAGTTTAGTCTGTTAAATCAAACCAAAGTTTTTCATACAGCAAACATGCTGAACTCACATTTGAAGGTGCTCTCATGTGTGATAATGAAGAAAATGGCGGCTTAATGAATTAAAATATTTTTCGCACGATCACATCATTTGAAACCACTTTATGGGTCAAGAGCATTACAAATAGGTCGAGTAGATTTTTGAAGTCCCTAGACCTGCAGGTCTAGAAACATTTTAATGATTTTTCTAGGCCTGGACATTATCTGTAAGGGAATACTAAGAAAATTCCAAACCCTGATGAAGTACCTATTGGTCGGAAACACGATGGCCGGGCTACAGTTTGGTGTTGTGAAGAATAAAGAAAAACCAGTTTTTGAATCCCATATCATGGCTCCTGCGTTATACCAGATCTATAAGAAGAATTTATATGTTTGAACAATTTGGATTAGTATTGTATGAAGTGAACTCTCAAAAAATACATTGGACTTCCTAGGAACTCCCTTTTGTATTTTTTTACTAGGGAAAGACTGTTTTGCTGTAGTTGTCAAGGAACTATCTTCTGTAATCATGCTGGCAGCAGATTATATTCTCAAATACACTAACGTTTTCGCAAATTGGGGTATAACAGTCGAAAAGTCACTTATCGAACTGTATCCTCCAATGTTTGGGGGATGGTGTCAAAAAAAGGACCAACACCTGTTCTCTAAACCATGGCTGGGCCATCTTCCAGCTTTTCTACCCCTTCCCCTGAAAGATGAACTTACAAATCTGAGATTTTATGTGACAGGAAATCGAGAAACCGTGGCAGATCCACAGCCACTCCTGGGTAGCCAACGTTTCCCCAACAGATAGCCTGCAATAACACTTATTCTCTCAAACCCATAACACCAACCCAGGTGGGACGCTATTTATACTGCTGGGCGGTCAAGCAGTCACTTGTAGGAAAAACAGCAACTTCTCCCTCCTGCGGTTAAACCATTCCAGCTACTTAGCTGAAACAAATGTGGAAGCAGACAATGATGCAGAGGAACAAATAAACCTATATTTCGAAAGGGAAAAAAACAAATTGATCCCCATCACTGAGTGTTAGATCTCTGCACTTTTTTCCGTTTTTCATATAACTCAGATACGAACTCCAAGAGTAGTAGTCAAAAATATATTTGATCTTTTTTGTAACAAAAAAACACACAAAACATATGCACAAATAAATACATACATATACAAATCCTTCTTACCCATTCTTACTTTGTACGGATGCTAGTAATCAACAAAAGGCATAATTCAAAAAGCAATCTGAGAAAGAAAGAGAGATAGTCCAATACACACTCGAGGGGATAAATCAACCCTCCACTTAGTACAAAGAGCGGGTAGTCAATTTTTTTATATGTCAATCATGGTCTGTCGGACTCCTCCATGCTGTGGGGGCTGGGTAAAAAGATGGAAGACAAGGTATTCTACATGAAGATACAAGACATCTGCTGCCTGCACGAAACATGGCATTGGAAAATTACTATATGGATGGATTCCTCTCCTGCAACACCCCAGCTGTTAGAAAGCCAAAGAAAGAGCAAAGGGTGGTCTCCTCATCTAGTTAAAAAGTAGTTTCAATCACATGGATAAACTAATAGTACAATCTTAAAGAAGAACATTCAACATCTAAAGCTGGTAAAGGTCATTGATCTTCTCAATATATATATATATTGCCATATGCTACGGAAGAAACATCGGGTGCTTTTAAAATCCCCCAACTAATTTTTTTACTCTGGGACAGGAAAGAGGTACCCACTCGCCGCAGCTGGATAAGAATGGCAGGGGGAACAAAGAACCTGACCAGAATTGTCATACTATTTGGGGACTTGAACACTAGTCTCCAACCGATTCTGCAGGAACAAGTATAAATTGAGGAGGAGCACGCATACGGCCGCCTGCCATCTCCCCATCCAAAGATTACATACCAACAAAAATAAGAGGAACAATTGAGCCCGATTACCTTGAAGCAAGCCTGAGTCCACTCACTGGCCGAACAACTTCAGCTAGGCCCCCAAACCCACCTTTCGTGCAGGGAAACGAGTAAGCACTGAGTGGGTTAGAGTGGGGAACTGCACTGACCGGCTATATTTTTACTTAATGTGATGTTGACTCTGTACGCTGCCATTTTTGTTGCTAGCGATTGTTTTATGCAATTTAAAAAAGCTTATCTTCATCGGCTGTGCTCCATCCTGATTGGTCAGGCTCAGCCAAATCAGTGACAAGCCTGGGTGAAGCCAGTTGTGCCCCCCAGCCACTTAATGCACGCCGCAGCTCGGACGCACAGCGGGCACGCCTAAGGCAAGCCCGTCTGCGCCCGTCCGCACCTGGACGGCGCCAGGGGCCATGCAACCTGCCCCTCCCTCCCCCCCCCCCCCCCCCCCCAGGCTGTCCTACTCGCGGGAGGCTCTTCTTGCTTTACTCCATGACGTACCCTCCTGTGGGAATCATTGCTGGTCCCCAACCGCATGCCCTTCTCAATGCAACTCATGTCAGTTTAAGATCAGCACCAGCTCTCTAACCCCTAATCCCCCCTCCCCCAAACACATGAAAGATTATAAAATCTGCAGTTTAAACTGACGTTCCCTGGTCAAGCATCATGCTGAGGTGTTTGACCTACTCTACGAACAGTCTCTGGAAATTCTATTCCTCACGGAGACCTGGCTCTCCCAGGACTCTGTTGCCATTCCGGCAATAACTTTGCCTGCTGGCTACGCCATGCACCAGCTGAATAGAATATTGGGAGAGGTGGGGGCATTGCAGTAATTTATAAAGAAGTCTACTTATGCAGTTTTACTCCGGAGGCTATTCCTGACTGTGAAACTGCACATTTTAAAATTGCAATGATGGACAACTTCACATACTCAGGGCTACTAATCTATCGCCCACCAGGCCCGTCCAAAGCATTGAGAGAAGCCTTGGTCAATGCTGCTACCTCCCTGGCACTCCAATCAGCTAACTTTAATATTATAGGAGACCTCAATCTTCATTTGAAATCTCACTGCGACTCTGAAATAAACAACTTCTTAGACGACATGGCAGACTGTCAACTACATCAACGTGTCTCAGGCCCTAAGCACTCAGCTGGGCACCTTGTTGACCCTGTCTTCGCCAACATTTCTTTGTTAGTGACGCTGGCCCCCCTTCCTATGTTATTAACGGACCATTCCCTCATTTCCCTATCCTTAAGCTTGCCAGGCTCTAAATCCCAGCCTAATCATAAACCCTTGAACAAACATCCATGGCATAAACTGGACCCAGATAGATACCTTCCGGTAGGCACTCATCACTCAGAGCCCTGAACTGCCCACCAATATAGATGAAGTTAATAGCTGCTTCTTGAGCTGGCTCACCCAAGCACTGGTCAGGCGCAATCCTGCCAAACTGACCGGTCCAAAAAAATCGCAAGCCAACGCCTGGTTCGACGAGTCTCGGACTCTAGCCAGGAAGAATTGTAAGGTCCTAGAACCAGCCTGGAGAAGACATTACGAACCCGCAGCTAAATCGCAGTATAGAGACGCAATTAAGGCCTACCACAAATTGGTCCGGAAAATGAGGGCCGCTCATTTTGCGGACAAATCAAGCACCAGTAGTAATCCTACTAAAGGAAAATGTTACTTACCCAGTAAGCATCAGTTCTTGGCATGTAGAGCTGTAGATTCACATGCTTTGCATACTCCTGCCATCTATTGTTGGGTCCGGATGGTTGCAAGTTCTTTTTCTTCAAAGAAGTCTTTCCAGTCATGAGGTAGGGGGCTCCTCCTTTCGGTGATAGTGCGCATGGGCATCGACTCCATTGTTTGATTGTTTTCCCGCAGAGGGTAAGAATGGAGTTAGTAAAGGTAGAATAGAGATGTCCATGCGTATGTATACAAGATATGAAAGAAAGAACTGCAACAGGTATAGGTATGTTGGGAGGCGGATGGGCGCATGTGAATCTACAGCTCTACATGCCAAGAACGGACGCTTACTGGGTAAGTAACATTTTCCGTTCGAGGCAAGTGAGCTGCAGATCACATGCTTTGCATAGACTATACAGCAGTATTCTCCCAAAGCGGTGGCTAACCTGTAGCTGTTGCAGTTGTTTGAAAAAGTGTTTTAAGTACTGCCTGGCCTACATTAGCTTGTTGCCTCGCTAACACATCTACACAATAGTGTTTGGTGAATGTGTGCGGTATAGACCATGTTGCTGCCTTACAGATGTCAGCTAAGGGAATATTGCCTAAGAAGGCCATAGTAGCCCCTATTTTGCGTGTGGAATGCGCTCTATGGGGTATTGTCAAGGTTCTTCTCGCTTTCACATAACATGTTTGGATACACTTCACGATCCATCGTGCAATGCCTGATTTAAAGATAGGATTGCCTTTGTGAGGTGGCCAAAAAGCTGTTTTGTTTTAGGAAAATCTTTTGTTCTTTCTACATAATATAGTAGAGCTCTTCTAACATCTAGTGTGAGTAGAGCTCGTTCTGCTGCAGAATCAGGTTGAAGAAAGAACACAGGTAGCTCAACAGATTGATTGATGTGAAAAGCAGAAACCACTTTAGGTAGAAATTTGGGATTGGTTCGAAGAACCACCTTGTCTTTGTGAAGTTGAAAGAAAGGCTCTTGGATAGTTGTATTGTATTGTAATTGCATTTGTATAGCGCTTACTACCCCTGACGAGGCTTCTAAGCGCTTTTTCGGCGAGTAGCACGCTACTCCGGGACCCATAGAGGATTAGTGTTGAATTAGTATAGTGAAACATGCAAGTACATTTTTAAGTGGTGGATAGGTTAGTCAGTTATTTGGATTCGGAAGGATAGCAGAAGGATAGAAGAGGAAAAAAGGTTTGTATTTATATAGCGCTTGTTACCCCTAGTGCTGCGATACATGAAAGGCACTTGACATAACTTATAAATAGAATGTAAATGCCAACTTTTGCATGGTTTGCCCCCCTGCCCCAGCCCTTTGCACCCCAAGACACAGAATTGACCTGTGTCTCTACCTGGGCGCAGATACCAGGCTGCACAAGACTGCAGTCTCTCAAGGGCTGCCCGCACACGCATGTACTCACATGTTCACAGCTACATGTCTACTACTTTGTAATTTCTGTAACTCCAGAGTTGGAGAGAGGCTTTGGTATCTACATTCTCAAAGGATCAGAAGAATCGTAAGGTTTATGGTTCATATAAAACAATCTTCCTCCTGAACTTGAAATCAAAGCTGCATGCACAGGGCTTGTTGAACCAGCTTCCCAGAGGGGTTCCTGGCTTAGTGGATTAAGATCCAGGAGGATCATCGAGAGATCACCAGTTGTATCAATTGATCAGGATGGAACATCCATTGGGCAATCCAGGAGATGATGCCACTGACAAGCATGAATGCCACAAAAATGATAGACTTGCTCTGCTGGGCTTTTTAGGTCTCGCCGAGCCAGCGCGCATGCGCTGCTCTGCGAGACTTTAGTAAGGGGCTTTTGAAAGTGCTCCAAAATCGGCCACCAGCGTGCGGTTACGCGCACAAGCGCGCGCGACGTGCCCAGCACTTTTTCTCGTCGCGCGTGCGCACAACTCGCGTCACCACTCGCGGTTTTTTTAAATTTCATTTCGCGGCCGCGCGGCATTACTTTTACGGCCGCGCGGCCAATGCTTGTGTTACTGGGGGTCGGTTTTGCAGCAGAGCTGCAATATCGGCCCCCTGTAACAAAAATGCAGCAGCAGTGTTTCTTGCAACCAGCATTCCCCCCCCCCCCCATCACCCGCGCCTCCCCCGGGGCTGGTCCGATGTAATTGCCAGGGCTGGCAGCTGGGGTGGGTACTAGGCACGTCCTACATGCTGCGATGCAAAGCAGCTGGACCATAGCAGCTTGCTCCACATAAAAGTCGAATTATTATTGCATCCTTAATTTTGGTAGACTGTACTTAGCGCCTTCTAATAACCCTTATTTATGCAGTGCGTTATTGTACACAGTTTCATACACTGTGGCCCAAATGCAATCCATCTGTTGGCCTAAGGGCTGGTATAAACTCTTTACACACCAAGATAACACATGTTATCAAAAGGGGTTAAGAGGAAATATTTCATGGAGAGTACATCTCCCGTGTTAGAACACTGAAATCACAAAAGTACTCCCCTAATGCCACATGCATATAGATTCGTAGATGGAACAAACCTCAAAACCTATAAGACCCAAATCAAGACGATAAAGTACACCACCTGATGGTGGGCAAGGAAGCAAATCCTTTTTGTTTTATATACCCTCACACACCTAGTGGTGTCATGCTTCATCATCGGGTCGGGTCACCCTGACGCCTAGAAGTCAGGATGGGCTCGACCAATCTTGGTCGAGCCCATCCTGACTTCTAGGCGTCAGGGTGACCCGATGATGAAGCATGACACCACTAGGGTGTGTGAGGGTATATAAAACAAAAAGGATTTGCTTCCTTGCCCACCATCAGGTGGTGTACTTTATCGTCTTGATTTGGGTCTTATAGGTTTTGAGGTTTGTTCCATCTACGAATCTATATGCATGTGGCATTAGGGGAGTACTTTTTGTGATTTCACTGGTACAAACTCTTCCTACCAGCGTGGCCTCGTCCAGGCTGCAGCCTGTTCTAGGCTTTGGTATTTCCATCCAAGTGACAGTCTCCGGTTTACACCCGGAAGCACACTGCGCATCTCAGCGACCAGCTAATGAATCCAAACCCTCGCTGTGCAGGTGCATTCGAAGCCTAAGCACAGAGTACCGTAGGCGATCGTGCTCCCAGCAGGAGGGCGCCCTAGGACGCCAAAACACAAATTGCCATTTCAGCTGCAGTCCTAGAATATTTGTGAGAGTGCAACTTTCACCAAATTAGACCAGTTTGCTTATTTACTAGTGTAACTGTTCCAGGATAATGTTGTGGAAAGTGAATTTTTTTTAAAGGGATGAAAAGTAGTAACTTTGCATTATGAAAATCGTTGCCCTGAGGGCGCCGCTCAGGTTTTTTTAAAAACGAGGTATTTTGCCTGTTCAAATGTGCGCATTCATTATTTGATGCCGGCGTCAGTGCTGTTTCTAAGCACATATTTATTGGCAGACAAGACATTTGGGGGTAGGAGGTAAAGTTGTTTGTTTGCCCACACTCACGCGAGTTCATGAAGTCAGGAGTGAACTTAAATCACGCAATTTAATTACTAGATTTGACATTCCTTTATGACTCGTCAGCAGTAAAATAAAAAAGCATTTGCAATGCAATAGGTCCCGCATTCACGCAAGTCCGAGCCACCGACACCGCAAACGACAACGCCCTTCACCTATGTTTTAAAAACAAAAACAAAAACAAAAGGCACTGTCATTTGCAACGTCAACAGCCCAAACTCGCGCAAATGCGAGACCTATTGCATTGCAAATGCTTGTTTTAGGGAGGATTTGGTGAAATCTTTCAGAAAATTTGGTGAGTTTCAAAGTTCATATCTACATATGAAACAGAGATACCAGGAAACTGGTGGGTTTGTAATAAGAAGCTGCTTCTCAGATGAGCACCGGCCTTAGTCAGGACCAGAGGGGTTGGTAAGGAAACTGGTGAGTTTGATCATGCAGAATCAGCAGGTTTGGTACATAACATAAAGTGTATTTGTAAAGCGCACGTTCACCCGGAGGCATCTTGGCGCTGAATAAGAGATGTTTATTATTAACTAACTCAATGGACCCATCGGAGTCAGCATCCATTGCATGTTAGTGGAGTTTGGTTATTATAGCATCTGGTTATCAGCGTCAACTGTACAACTGTGGGCATCTGCTTGTCACTACCAGTGGTAATGAAACCGCGTGAAACCAGTCATACTGAAAGGTCCTTGTCATTCGGTGGATGCTAGCACCTGGTCTGGATGATCCATGTGCGGGTTTGGCCTGTGTCGGGTGGCAGTGGATTCCACAATACACATGTTTCTCAGTCGTTCCTCCTGTTTTTCTATTCAGCTATGGGGTATTCTTCCTTCAGACAAGCTTCCTGGTGTCTTGGACACACTGGCAATAGGGGCCACTAAATTTCTTAGGAGGATCCATTTCTGCTTAGTACTTTCAGGTCTGGTCTGTTTTTTCTTGTTTCTTGGCTGCAGCCGTTTTTTTATTTTTACAACATGGCTCAGGTATGGTGACACCAAGAGTATCCACATATTGCCTTAGCATTGGTTCAACCAGATGAACACAAAAGCAAGCCAAAAAAATCTAAAGGACATTGCTCTATTTGAATATTTTGGAAACTCAGGTCCTTTAGTTCACATAACCATGCCAAGGGACAGGAGTGGAATCAAAGAAACGTAGCAGTGTGAGGCAAACAAAAGCCACTGACAACTAGAAAGTCTAAGAAGTGACATAAGTAGATATAAATATTATTCAATCAAAAGATTGAAAAGAGATTTTGCAGTCCAAGCACCCATGTGGATTCCATGATACATTACATCAGCACAAACCCTGCCCTATGAAAGCCAAAAAAGTAAATTGAGAGACTAATCGGCCTAAAACCACAAGCCAACAAAAAGGCACCTGGGCAAACCAGTCTCAAATTACCAACAAATGAGGCGACACCAGCGACAACCCAGTGTAACATCACCCACTGAGAAAGTACCTCGGCCCTGCCACATACAACAGTAACAATGTGGAAACACAAAGAACAGCCCAGTCACAAACCACCAAGGTAGCGAGGAGGTAAACGAAACAGTCAAAACATAAATCACCACCCAAGGAGAAAGTGAGGCAAGAAAACAGCCCTAACACATTCAATACTGAACAATGAGGAGGCACCAGGAACAGCCCAGCAACAGACGCACACAATAGGGGGCTGTCAGGGACATGGTAGCACTCTCCCATCGCAGACCACCAGACAATACAGAGACACCAGAAAGAGGCCTTTCACAGAAACAGCCAATTAAGAGAGAGTAGGGACAGCAAAGCGGCCACACACTACCAGAACGAGGCAGTAGGGAAAGCCAAACCACATGCACCAGCAGACTAGGTGGCACAAGGGAGAACCATACAGTCACACACCCAAAGACAATAAGACAGTAAGGAGAAGCTTGCTGTCCCACAGCAGACACCTAATGTTACAAGGACAGCCCTACCATGAGCAGATGGCTAAGAGAAACCAGTGAGACATGGCAGCCACACGCTGGGCAATCAGATACCAGTGCAACCTGTCCAAACACCAACGAGGAGACACCAGAGACAGTCCACCTCCAACACTGGCTACAGAAGGGATTCAAAGAAACACTCTTTGCACCATCACAGACCTAACTTCCGAAGGCCGCAATTAACAAAGGAGCCACTGTCAGGTTTGCATGGCCGATCCAGCACTACCCCTTCTCGGTATTCCAGCTCATCTATCCGCACGTGGTGAGGACTGTCTAAAGGAGGACTGCATGGAGTTCGCCAACTCTCCTTAGGGAAGTGATTGCAATAAGAAAAGCAACCTTCCATGAGAGGAATTGTAATCGACACCTGTGCATCGGTTCAAAAGGTGGACCCATTAGCCTTGTAAGGACTATGTTCAAGTTCCATACCGGGTCAGGTGGAACTCTTGGTGGTATTACTCTTTTTAGTCCTTTCATAAAGGCTTTAATCATTGGTACTCTGAATAGAGATAAGTGTTGTCTGTTTTGTAAGTATGAAGCTACTGCTGCTAAATGCAATCTAATGGATGTATAAGCTAATCCAGATTGCTGCAAGTGTAAAAGATAACATATGATGTTTTGTACTGAAGCATCAAGGGGGTTGATATTGTTATTGTTACAGTATATAACAAAACGTTTCCACTTTGCTGCATAACACGCCCTAGTAGTAGGTCTCCTAACCTCCTTAAGGATGTTCATACAGTCTGGTGGTAATTGTAAATAACCAAACACTATGACTTCAGGAGCCAAATCGCCAGGTTGAGTTCCTTGAGATTTGGATGCCTGATTTCTCCATGGCTCTGAGTGAGGAGACTGGAGTTGAGGTGCAGCTTTTGGTGTGGAACTACTGAGAGCTCTAAAAGGGTGGTGAACCAAGGTTGACGTGCCCATGTGGGAGCTATGAGAATGAGTTTGAGGGATGATTGTCTGAGCTCCCAAACTACCAGCAGAATGAGTGGGAGAGGCAGAAAAGCGTAGGCAAATATCCCTGAACAGTTCATCTATACGGCATTGCCTTTGGAGAGCGGGTGTGGGAACCTGGAGGCTAAGCTTGGGCATTTTGCGTTTTGATCTGTGGCGAACAGGTCAATGTGAGGAAACCCCCATTCCTGAAAGTAGGGAGGAAGGTTTGAGGATGAAGTACACACTCGTGGATTTGTAGCCTCCGTCTGTTGAGAAGGTCTGCAAATTGATTGTTTACTTCTGGAAGGTGTTCTGCTAGGAGATACATTTTGTGATGTAGGGCCCATTTCCAAATGGCTTGTGCTAGGCGTGACAGTTGGAGAGTGTGTCCCCCAGTTTTTGTATGTAATACATAGCTGTCATGTTGTCTGTGCAGAATAGGACAGTTTTGCCTATTAGGTGAGTTTGAAAGCCTTTGAGTGCTGGAAACACTGCTAGTAACTCTAGGTGATTGATCTGAAGGCTCCTGTATTTTAGAGTCCATAATCCTTGGATTGTGTGACTTTGTAGGTGAGCGCCCCAACCAGTGAGTGATGCGTCTGCTGTTAGCACGGTCTGTGGAGCAGGGTCGAGAAAGGGCCGCCCTCTGGATACATTTTGAAGGTTCCACCACTGCAGAGAGCGATGGGTGCGGCAGTCTACCAACACTAGATCCGTTAATCGACCCTGCGATTGGTTCCACTGACTTCCTAAGCATTCTTGAAAGGGACGCATGTGAAGTCTTGCGTGGGGAACAATTGTAATGCAAGACGCCATCATGCCTAGCAGTTGCATGAAGACTCTTGCTGGCAATAATTGGTTGGGCTGAAATTGAGTGAGAAGGGACTGAATGCTGTGAATTCTGGCTGTATTGGGAGAGGCTAGAGCTTTGTGAGCGTCTATTGTGGCTCCCAGGTAAGTTTGCGTGTTGGAAGGCTGTAGATGAGACTTCAACGCATTCACTGTAAACCCTAGTTGGTGAAGTATGTGAATAGTGGTTTGAGTGTGTTGGAGACACATTTGGTAAGTACTGGCTTTGATGAGCCAGTCGTCCAGGAATGGGAAGACGTGGATGGGTTGTCTTCTCAGATGTGCTGCGACTACTGCCAGGCATTTGGTAAATACCCTGGGAGCAGTGGTGACTCCAAACGGAAGCACTTTGAATTGGTAATGGTGACACGCTATGATGAAGCTGAGGTATTTGCGATGAGCGGGGTGAATTGGAATATGGAAATGTGTGTCTTTTAAGTCTAGATTAGACATAAAATCGCGGGAGCACTTGTTGAAGTGTTACCATGTGGAAATGCTCTGACAGTATGTAGAGGTTTGGTTCTCTGAGATCCAGAATAGGTCTTAAGGAGCCGTCCTTTTTGGGGATGAGAAAGTACAGGCAGTACACACCTGTCCCTTGATGTTGTAACGGCACAGGTTCTATGGCTCCTTTAGAGAGGAGAGACTGTACTTCTTGCTGAAGCAGATGCAAATGTTCTGGTGACATTTTGTGAGAACGTGGTGGTATGTTTGGAGTATTGTTGGTAAGCTCCAGGCAATAACCATGTTGGATAATTCCTAACACCCATTTGTCTGTGGTGATAGATTGCCAAATGGGGAGGAATTGTAGAAGACGTCCCCTGACAGGTGTTAAATGATCGAGGGGAAGTGTAGGCAAGTCACTGCTTGTGGGGGGAGGGGGAATTACGCGGTGCAGAGCCCTTGCCTCGACCTTTGTTATGGTTACCTCTATATCCTCCTCTAAAAATGCCCCTTGTAGAGGAAGATTGATTGTTGCAGTATTGTTGGAGGACATGGTCTTGGACCGCCCACGGTAGAAGGAGCGACGAAAGGAGCCCCGATTAGAGGGAGACTGCAGAGCTCCCATAGACTTGGCTACCTCCGTCTTTTTTCATTTTTTCCAATGATTTATCTACTTCGGGCCCGAAGAGATGTTATGTTATGTTAACTTGAATTTGTATAGCGCATATTCACCGGCAGGTCTCTTAGCGCTTTGAGAAGGTAGAAATGCTGAGAGGGAAATTTATGCAATGTCCAGAGCCTCCCTAAACAGCAGAGTTTTGAGTTGTTTCCTGAAAGGGAGGAGTGCAGGTTCCTTGCGGAGCTTTTCGGGCAAGCGGTTCCATAGTTGGGGAATTAAAACAGAGAAAGCTCTACCGCCTTTGGAAGTGGATTTGACCCGGGGATGGACCAGGAGGCCAGCCTCGGCTGATCGAAGAGTACGTCCAGGCGCGTAGTGCCTTAGGGGTTCCTTGATGTAGACTGGAGCCTGGCCGTGAACAGCTTTGTGAGCAATGCAGAGGCCTTTGAACTTAGCTCTCTGTTTGATGGGGAGCCAAAGAAGTTGTTGCAGCAGGGGCGTCGCGTGGGCACGTCTAGGGAGCCTGAAAATCAGTCTGGCTGCGTCATTCATGGTCACCTGTAGTTTCTTGATAAGTTTCTCTGGGAGACCAATATATGTGGCATTGCCCTAGTCTAGCCTGGACACGATCATGGCCGACACGACCATCTGTAGTGTGGCTGAAGAGAGGAGAGGGGCAAGTTTCCGCAGCTGTCTTAATAAGCCAACACAAGTACCAACCACGGCAGAGACTTGATTAGCCATGGAGAGGTTGTGAGAAAGTGCCATCTTTCTTGCATGGTATGCCCCCCCACTTTTTGCTGAATTGCTGGTGTACTTCGACTGAGTGTGCCCTAGGCTCCTGCCAATCAGGTGCCCAGGGCCTGTGTTCCTTCCCTAAAACTTCATTACAGCCTAAACCCAATTGGCACCTCTGGCCACATGTCAGCCCCTGGTAAATGGTATCCTAGGTACCCAGGGCATTGTGACCAGAGAAGGCCCCTAAGGGCTGCAGCACTTATTGTGCCACCCTTAGAGGCCCTGTACCCCGACACCCACACCCTGCCTTTGCAGGCTGAGTGTCTTGGTGCAGAACTAAACAGAGACTCGACATGGCACACATCCCTGTGTGCCATGCCCATAAACACACTGCCCTGGCATACCTCAGTCACCCCTCTAGCTGGGTGCACTATGCCAGTGGTGTGGGCACAGGTGCATGAGCCCTGTGCCCCTACAGTACCCAGGTCCATTCCTGGGCACTGTAAGTGCAGTGATGCCATTAAGAGTATATGGTGCTGGGAGGTTGTCATTACGAACTCCACAGCACCATAATGGCTACACTGAAGACTGAGAAGTTTGGTATCAAACTTCTCAGCACATTAAACCCACACTGATGCCAGTGTGGGATTTAATGTAAATGCACGACAGAGGGCAACTTAGAGTTGCCCCCTGAACCTAACCTACAATCCACGTCCTGTCTGAGGGGCTGCCTAGGCTGCCACCCAGCAGACATGTTGCTGGACCCCTGGGTAGAGAGCCATCCACTCTGCCGGGCCTGCAACAATGCACGTCCTGGGCGAGGTGCTAGGCCTCCTCCCCCAGGATGGGCAGGGGGAAGCTTCAAAGGAATTCCGCCTTTGTGAGCTTCCCCAGACCACTTCCTCAGCAACTGGTCCCCACTGGTTCTAGCCCCCACTCTGGCGGGAAGACTGGTGGGAAACACCAAGGGAGGAGAGGGGGTGTGCCAGCCTCTGCCAACCCCACCCCTCAGGTGGGGGAGGCGAGGTAAAGCACATCTCCGGGCTCTCGCCATCTTGAAGATGGGGAGCCCTGCCCAATCAGGACTAGGCTCCTGCCCCCCTCCCACTGGAGAATGGCAGGATAGGGGGTGTACCCACCCCAGGGAAGGGACCCATTGGTCCCTGCCCTTTACCTACCTGTAACGCCCCTAAATCTAGTATTTAGGGGCACCCTGAACCTTCCTTCGATCCAGATTCGGAAACAAGAAAGATCAAGAAACAAGAAGACCTGCCGTGCAGCTGCTAACAAGAGGAAGACACCAACTGATTTGGCCCCAGCCCTACCGGCCTGTCGACCCTCGAACCTGCTCTTGCTAAACCCCGGCGTCTCCAGTGGTCAGCAACCTCAAGAACCCCGGCGGACCTGACTGCCTTGTGACTAACTACATGGGACTCCCACGAGCAGTGGTACTGCTCAAAAGCAAGTAACCTACCCCTGGGTGCCAGCCAGGAACCGCGAATCCAGCACACACTGCACCCGCCGAGCCCGGCCTGTGCCTGAGTGGACAAAGACCACGAGGACGTCCCCCCGGCGACTGTTACCCAGAAACCAGCACCCAAGGACCCCCCTCGACGATCCAGACGACGCCTGCAGCCTCAGAACTTGGGCCCCCTCCAACCGCGACCAGCAGAGGGTAAGATTTCCGACGCCTAAAGACACCCCTGCACCCGACGCCCCACGGCCTCCTGTGCCCAACTCCTGAGTGTCTACCCTTCCTACAGCTTCCCAACTTACCTCTCGAAGTGGTGGTCGCACCTGAAGAATCACCGTCCCCGAGCTTGCAGCCTTTGTTCGTCACGCAGCTTTCCCATTGAAAACCATTGGGCGCCCGACGGCCCAAAAGCCCACTGCACCCGGCCGCCCCAGTGCCGCTGAGGGTGCACCCACTACCCTGTTCGACTTCCACACTTGCCCTAAGTGACCAGGAGCTTTGCTCCCACAGCCGAGTGGTCTGCCTGCCAGCAGCCACCAACCCAAGGCCCCCTGCCGTCCATAGGATAACATTGGGCCTACTCACTCTGCACCCGGCCGCCCCTGTGCCGCTGAGGGTGTAACAACTGTACTTACCTGACCCTGGGGGACCCCTGAGTCTATGCCCAGAACCTTAACTCTGCCAGTCGAGTACTTACCCAAAAGCCGATAACTCACTTTTCTTCCATAGGGTAACATTGACTGGTTTCACTTGGAAATTCTTCTAAGTGTGGAGTTTTGAAACTTTAAAATATTCATCTAAAATCAACCGAATTACGAAAACGAATTTACTCACCTGTTATCAGGAGAGATCCCAGTGCTGGATCTTGGTGCCCAGCACTGACCCTTAAAAGTAATCATAACTGTACTTACCGGTAGCTTGAATTTCCTTCCACAGGATAACATTGCCTGGTATTTGCCGAAAAAGTTTCAAAGTGTCGATTTTGCAAACTTACAAATATTCGTTAAAAATCGCCTGTGTGACAAACGCATTCTTTCAATGGTTTACAGGAGATGCACCAGTGCTGGATCCAGGATCCAACACTGAGTAAGAAAAAGTAACGATAACACTACTTACCTGCTAAGTGAATTTCCTCCCATAGGATAACATTGGTGATTCTGCCAACTTTTAAAATACAATAATATTCCTTAAAAATCACAATTGTAACCAAAACGTTTTTACTCAACTGTTTACAAGAGATGGCCCAGGACTGAATCTAGGATCCAGTCCTGTGGTAAGAAAAGTAATCCAAAAAGTAATCTATTGCATTTAACTAGAAATTCCCATTGAGCTCAATGTTAAATTGTGTTTGAAATTGTGTTGCCTATTGCAACAATTGTAACCATTGCATTCAAAAGTCTATTGCCTATTGAAAGTATTTATCTAAAGCATCTCATTCTGAGAAAGTATATTTTGATACCTATTGTTGGTTCTAAAATAAAACAAGCATATATTTTTATATACAAACCATTGGCCTAGAGTTCAGTTCTTGAGTGTGTGAGACCATTTGCTGACTGAGTGTGTACAACAAATGCTTTACACTGTCCTCTGATACTGCCTTACTGCTCGACCAAGCTACCACTTTAGAGAGTAAGGTTATATCTAACTTTAGCCTCTGCCAAACCTCTGGGGACTGTGGACTCTGTGCACACTGAACCTTACTTTGGTTCAGTATATACAGAGCCACTTTCTTACAGAGGTTAGCATCAATCTTGATGCCTAGGCTTTTTACAACCGGGACCGGTGAAGGGGCGGTACCCAGCTCTTGTGGCCAGAAGAGGTCACTCCAGGGGTTATTTTTGGAGGGCATGACAAGCACCTCGGTTTTGTCAGGGTTAATTTTTAACGAGTTAGCTGTCATCCAACTGACCGTGAATCTAAGGATGTTTTGCACACGGGCGTGGGCTTGAGGGGTGTTATCTATCTGGAGAATCAGTTGAGTGTCATCTGCATAGTTGAATACTTGGCATTCCATACGCATCAGTGCGGCCACGAGTGGCTGGAGGTAGACGTTGAACAGGAGAGGCAACAAAGCTGAGCCCTGGGGACGCCACAGGTGAGTGCACCAATGTTCGACACCTGTTCACCCAGTTGGACCCTCTGGGAGCGACCGGATAGAAAAGATTCCAGCCATTGGTGTGCCAGCCCACGGATGCCCAGATCGAAGAGCCTTGCCAGAAGCTGAGGGTGACTGTGTCGAATGCCGCAGACAGATCCAATAGGACCAAGGCACTCGGCTTTCTATTGTCGGCCCTGAGCCGGAGTTCGTCCAGGACTGACAACATCACCAATTCTGTGCTGTGATGGGCCCTAAAGCCGGCCTGCAGTAGCTGTTCCTCCACAAACAATGAAAGTGTTTTGAGGACATGCTGTTCCACTACTTTTGCTAAGAAAGGGAGCTGGGAGATGGGCCTGTAGTTTTTTTAATTAGCTACATCCGCCCCTGGTTTTTTTATCAGGGGGATGACCCTAGCTTCCTTCAAGCTGGCGGGCATACATCCTGTCGCTAGGGAACGATTGAGTAGATCAAGAATCTCCCTCTCGATCCCGGGGGCGGCCGTTCGGAATACCCTTGGGGGACAGGGGTCCGCCAAGGAGCCTGATTTAACACGGGTCATCAGGAGTGACAGGGAGGCAGGGTCTAGGCAAGGCAGGGTCTAGGCAAGGCAGGGACCTGAGTTGCTTGCCGCGGGGCGAGGTACAGGCTCCCCTTCCAGGGGGCACTGGTGGATTTGAGAGTTGCCGATATCTTCCAAGATGTCCTTGACTTTTTGAAGAAAGAAGACCTGAAACTTGTTAGTCTGCTATCTTGGGTATGGGTTTCTGATCTGATTTCTGACTGAGTTCCTTCAGGATACTGAAAGTTTCTTTCTGTTTATTTGTGGCTTCTGTGATTCTTGCCTCATAATACTAGGCCTTCCTGGCCATGATGGCTTTTTTGTAAGTGGCTAGCATAGCTTTGTAGCTTGCAAGCGCGGCTAAGTCATAAGATTTCCTCCAATGCCTCTTTGATTGGCGGAGGGCTTGCTTCCTTCCCCTCAAGTCCTCATTAAACCAGGGGGCCCCTCTGCCCAAGTTCCTAATTCTTTCCCTTCGAGCCGGTGCCACCTGATCTAAGGCTTCTCTTAGGGTATCAGAGAGGGCCTCGCTCGCCTGGTCGAGGTTCCCTTTAACACGATTTTTGGGCGGGATATTGAGCAGGGTGCCTACTAAGTTGCCAGCCTCGATTTTATTCCAGCCACGCACCACTCTCCACTCTAGGGGTGGTTGAGTCGGTTGGCTAGCCAGGAGGGACCCAACAGCTGATAAGTGAGTGGTCTGACCAGGCGCAAGTGCTAATCTCTATTAGTTTTGCCGAGCGATGAGTGGTCCAAATGAGGTCGAGGATGTGCCCCTTGATGTGGGTAGGGGAGTTGACCAGTTGATGAAGCTCAAGCGAGCTCAGAGCATCATCAAATTGGTTGGCAAGCGAATCTCTTGGTGCTTTATCCCAGTGGTAATTTACTAATCCCTCACAACTCACTCACCTGATTTGTTAGCGCCCCTTACAACCTGGTGGCAACAGTGAGTAGGAACCCTAGAGGACTCCGACTAGAGAGACGCTCGCATGGCGCCTAGAATACAGGTTATTCTGTCCAGGCTTAGTCTTATATTGCTCCACTACTTGCACATGACCTACGAGACACCAGATCGTCTATGGAGCATGTTGGCTCTGCTTGGGGACCCCTGCTCATTTCTGGCACACTACAGTCGCCAGCATGTTGGTGCTTCTCGGAAACGCCGGACTGGGAATGCAAACCGGCCCTGGCAATTGAGTCGGACCGGCCCCATTGGGGAGGGAGGGGGGTACCACCAGGAGACGTTGGTACCGTGAGCATAGGTCACTGATGATTTCCGTGAATAGCTCAATGAACTTGGGGGTTGATCTAGGGGGGCGGTACGCCACTAGGAGTGTCAAGCAGGAGGATTTGGAACCAATTTTTACCCCCAGAATGTCTGCACTATCCAGGCATTCTGCCGCTATCTTCTCTGCCGCTAGACGTTTATTGAAAAATATAGCCACACCCCCTCCTCTAGTCATCCCTTGTCTGTTGTGCCATATGACATCGAAATCCCCAGGGAGGGCCGCCACGACATCCGGGGCTGAGGAATCCTCAAGCCAGGTTTCAGTGACCGCCAGGATATCCATAGCCCCATCCTGGAGGAGGGAGAAGATGTTCCTTATCAAAAGGAATATTTAAAATAGACTGTTGCACTTCTGGTTTGAAACCAGAAATCCTCAACCATGCATGTCTTCTTAATAACACACTATTGTTGATTTCTCTAGCTGCGGTGTCCGCAGCATCTAAAGCACATCTTATTGAGGAATTGGAAATAAGCTTTCCTTCCTGAATGAAATCTTGGGCTTTTGCTTTGTGTTCATCTGGGAGGTTTTGTAGCAAATGCTCCGACTCCCAGTGTGCCCCATCATATCTAGCTAACAGGGCCTGAGTGTTGGCAATGCGCCAATGATTTGCTGCTTGGGCGGCTACCCGTTTACCAGAGGCGTCTAAAAGTTTTGACTCTTTGTCTGGAGGGGGAGCAACACCAGTAGTCTGTGAATTGGCCCAATTACGGGCATTAGAGACTACCACAGAGTCTAGAGGTAGTTGACTTTTAATAAAGACTGGATCTAAGGGAGCAGCCTTATATTTTTTTATCAATCCTGGGTGTGAAAATGCGAGCCCGCACTGGATCTCTAAAGATGTCATCGGCATGTCTCATCATGCCTTTAAGCATAGGCAGAGTGTGAGTAGCCCTATGTGTAGTACTGAGGGTTTCAAATAGCAAATCGTCCTCCAAAGATTACTTGTGTAACTGCACCCCGTGATATTCTGCAGCTCTCGCAAGTAATTCTATATGTCCTACATCGTCGTCAGGAGGGGAAGGCTTTGTAGGGTAAAGATCTGGGTCGTTATCTGTAGGAGAATCTGTGTGATAATCCTTCCAGGGAATCTATTGGCATAATGTCGTCCCCTCTGTCCCCATCATCATTATCATCAGGTGGTGGAGAGTTAGTTGGTGTAATTAGTAAATGATCCAACAGTGGAGAGGTTGCTGTAGGGGAATGTGGTAAAAGGAGGTGGTGGAGGAAGGTTAGTACCCACATTCCTTTTCTTGAAAGGAATGAAGAAAGGTTCTTCTTCTAACTCAGGTTTGCGCTTTTGAGGTGACTTAGTAAGAACATGTCCTGTATTAGGATTTATGTAGAGTTCCTTCTGTTTTGGGTCCGATTTGGGTGTTGGGGCATCGAAATTCGGATCCTGCCGCTTCGAAGGCACAGATTTAGATTTTGGCGCCGAGGATTTCGGTGCCATGGTGGAATCACTTTTCGGTGCTGAAGGTTTCAATGCCGAAGGAGGCTTTGACTTCGGCGTCAAGGATTTCGGCTCAGAAGCGGTTTTTGGCTTGGAGCCTGTAGGTTTCGGCTCGGTGGCAGTCTTTGGCCGACTCGATCCCAAGCCGGAAGGCTTAGAGACGTGTTTCGGTGCCGAGCCGGAGGGCGGGGCTTCGGAAACATCTTGTCTGTCCCGACCGTGGCCCGAAGGCGGGGTGGGACCGAAGCCTTTTGTTTCGGCTGAATTAGATTTTGGGTTAAGGGGCGTTCAGTACTCACGGTACGTTGACCTTGTGGCAACTCTTCTTCCGACTCGAGTCTGATTCTGCGATGGAAGCAAGTTCCTCTTGTTCTTCCTCGGCCCCTTGTGCGTCAAATTCTTGCTCGGATTCTTCACCGCAGATGTCCGGCGTGTATTCGACGTTTTGACTATCTCACGACCTCGAGCCCGACGATCACGGAGCGCTTTCTTCGATCGGCACACGTCGCAGTCTTCTTCGTTGTGCTCCGGAGACAAGCACAAGTTGCACATTTCATGCGAGTCGGCGCGCGGATACTGCGCGTGGAACCGAGGACAGAATTTGAATGGAGTCCGATCCACCAACTGTGAGGTGGACCGACGCGGTTAGGCCGGACGGACTTCCCAAAGCTCTTCAATCGAAATGGATAATGCTACTTACCCAGTAAGCATCTGTTCTTGACATGTATAGCTGTAGATTCACATGCTTTGCATACTCCTGCCATCTAGTGTTGGGTCCGGATGTTTGCAGTTTGTTTTTCTTCGAATAAGTCTTTTCCAGTCACGAGGTAGGTGTAGGAAGCTGGCTCTGTATATACTTTACCAAAGTATACTGTGCACAGAGTCCAGAGGAACCCCAAAGGTAGGTAGAGGTAAAGTTAGATAGCACCTCACTGTCTATTTGTGGTAGTGTGGTCGAGCAGTAAGGCAGTATCAGTGGACAATGTTAAGCAACTGTTGTACACACTCAGTCAGCAAATGATTGTCACACTCAAAGACTGAACTTCAGACCAATTGTTTTTGTATAAAAATATTCTTTTAGTTATTTTATTTCCTTGAACCAAGCAAGCCTGGCACAGGTAAGTGATAAGTACTTTGCAGTAAATATACAGTTTGTAACAGTTTGGATTGCAATTGTAAATGCACTTTGTTTTGACTTACAGTATTGTTTCTGAGAAATGCAATGCTTTGTAAATACAGTACATATACTTTGTATAGGATTTTCAGTAAGATTACAGGTAAGTTACTTTTGAGATTACTTTTCTTACACAGAGTAGTATACCTGGATACTACTCTGGGACATTTTCTGTAAACAGGTGAGTAAAATCGTTTTTGTTAAACAGTACAATTTTAAAGAATTTCTTCATGTTTTCAAACACCACACTTAGAAACTTTTCCAAGAAAAACAGTCAATGTTATCCTATGGAAGAAAATAGTGTTATCGGTTTTAAGGTAAGTATTCGGTAGTGGGAGTTGAGGTTCTATGGGTAGACTCAGGGGTCCCCCAGGGTCAAGGATGCACTCTTGTTACACCCTCAGCGGCACTAGGGCGGCCAGGTGCAGAGTGCTGAGGCCCAATGTTATCCAATGGGGGATAGGGGGCCACCGGTTGGTGGCTGCTGGTGAGCAGGCCACAAGGTTGTGGGAGCCAAGCTCCTGGTGTTAGGCTCAGGGCAAAGGGGGATCCGGTTTAGCACACAAAGTGCACCCGCAGGGGCAGCTGGGTGCAGGGTGCTGTTTTGGCGTCGGGTGCCCTGTTGTTTTCAATAGGGATTTTTGATTTTGGTTTTTAGCTGCAGGCTCGGTCCAGGAAGAATTCCGGGAGGAACCAACAGCTGGGCAGGTAAGTTGGAGGGCTCAGGGACGTAGGTGCACCTTGGGTTCTTTTCTCCCGGTCGCAGGGCGGCTGGATGCAGGGGTGTCTTTTGAGGTCGGATTTCACCTTACCAGGCCACTCGCGGGGGTGGGGTTGGTCTCCGTGCAGAGGCTGCAGGCGACGTCGGGGAGTCCTGGAGGGGTCATCCCACGGTGGACTCGGACTCTGGAGCGCTGGGGCACCTCACTGGGACCGGTGAGCCACTCAAACTCGGGCCGTAGGCGACGGGTGCAGTGGTGGTTCCAGGCGTAGGGTTTCTTTTTCCTCAGAAGGCTCAGAGTCTTTCTTTGGTGTTTCTTTGAACAGCGCTGCTGTTCACAGGAGATCCGGTCTTTGTTGAAGGCAGTCAGTCCTCCCAGGGGTTCTGGAGGTCGCTGGCTGCAGGACAAGATGATTTTTGGCGCAAGATCTCTGGAAACTGCAGACGGGACAGTAGGGCTGGGGCCAAGTCAGTTGTTCTCTGCAGTCTCCTCTGCTGGGAATCTTCTTTCATCCTTTTTCTTCTTAGGTTGCGGGAATCTGCCTTCTTGGTTCAGGGCTGCCCTCTAAATACTGTATTTAGGGGACATTTTGAGGGGTCTCGAGGTCAGTAGCCAATGGGCTACTGACCTTAGAGTGACTACACCCTGGGTGTGCTCACCCCACGTGGGGGAGTGAGCACAATCCCTAATCCTGATTGGGGAGTGCCTGCCTTCTGCAAGATTGCGAGCACTGAAGAGTGGGCTTCACCTCTCCTCCCCCACCTGAGGGGTGGAGTTGGCAGAGGTGGGCACACCTTCTGGGCTGGCTAGTTTTTCCCGCCGGTCTTCCCACCGAAAAGGAGGGGAGACAGGAAGGGGGCCTGCTCCTGATAGCAGGAGGCGCTGCGGGTCGCATTACAAAGGCTGCCAAGCCTTTGAAGCCCCCCTGCCACAGATGACTCTTCCTGGCCTGGGGGAGGTGTGAACACCTCTGCCCAGGAAAGGCTTTGTTTCTGGGCTCCGGGAGCGAAGGCTCCCACCCTAGGGATCCAGAAACATGTCTTGTAGTGGGGCAGACTGGTGTGTACCAGTCAGGGAACCCACCGTAGGCTGGTCGTTTTTCAGGATGTCCTCTTAGTGCATTTTTCATTAAATCCCACACTGGCATCAATATGGGTTTAATGTGCTGAGAAGTTTGATACCAAACTTCTCAGTTTTCAGTGCAGCCATTATGGTACTGTGGAGTTCGTAATGACAAACTCCCAGCACCATATACTCTTAATGGCAGCACTGCACTTACAATGTCTAAGAATTGACTTGGACACTGTAAGGGCACAGGGCTCATGCACCTGTACCCTCACCACTGGTATAGTGCACCCAGCTAGAGGGGTGGCTGACCTATGCCAGGGCAGTGGGTTGTAGGCATGGCACACAGGGATGTGTGCCATGTCGACTCTTCACTTTGTTTTGCACCAAAACACGCAGCCTGCAATGGCAGTGTGTGTGTGTGTGTAAAGGTACAGGACCTTTAAGGGTGGCACAATAAGTGCTGCAGCCCTTAGAGGTCTTCCCTGGTCACAGTGCCCTGGGTACCTGTGGTACCATTTACCAGAGGCCAGAGATGCCAATTGGGTTTGGGTACAGTTTTGGGGAAAGAACACAGGCCCTGGGAACCTGATTGGCAGGGACCCAGGGCACAACAAGTCAAAAGTGCATCAGTAGTCTGGCAAAAGTGGGGGGGTTACTGCAACAGAAACCCAGCTTCTCACAGTAGGTGACTGCAACAGAAACCCAGCTTCTCACAGTAGGTGACTCCTCCTTTCAGCAATAGTGCGCATGGGCATCGACTCCTTTGTTATATTGTTTTCCCACAGAGGGTGCGAATGGAGTTAGTAGTAAAGAATAGAGATGTCCAGGCGTGTATATGTATACTAAAGAGAAAACTGCATTAGCTACAGGGCGGGTGAGCGCATGTGAATCTACAGCTATGCATGCCAAGAACAGATGCTTACTGGGAAAGTAACATTACCCGTTCGAGGCATGCGAGCTGTAGATCACATGCTTTGCAGAGACTATATAGCAGTATTTTCCCAAAGCGGTGGCTACCCTGGAGTTGCTGGAGTTGTCTGAAATAGTGTTTTAAGTACTGCTTGGCCCACATTAGCTTGTTGTCTCGCTAACACATCTACACAATAGTGCTTGGTGAACCTGTGCGGTGTAGACCATGTTGCAGCTTTGCAAATGTCAACTATGGGGATGTTTCCTAAGAAAGCCATAGTAGCCCCTAACTTGCGAGTGGAATGCGCTCTAGGGGGTACAGTTAAGAGTTCTTTTTGCTTTTGCATAACAAGTTTGAATGCATTTAACAATCCACCTTGCAATACCTGATTTGGAGATAGGGTTGCCCTTATGTGGTGGTGCAAAAGCAACAAAAAGATGTTTGGTCTTACGAAATGATTTTGTTCTTTCGATGTAATATAAAAGAGCTCTTTTGACATCTAAGGTGTGTAGAGCTCGTTCTGCAACAGAATCAGGTTGAGGGAAGAATACAGGTAATTCTACCGACTGATTTATGTGAAATGAGGATACTACCTTAGGTAGAAATTTGGGATTTGTACAAAGAACCACTTTGTCTCTGTGCAGTTGGAAAAAAGGTTCTTCTATAGTTAGTGCCTGTAGTTCACCCACTCTCCTCAGTGAAGTGAATCCAATGAGGAAAGCGGTTTTCCAAGAGAGAAACTGTGGCTCGCATTTATACATGGGTTCAAAAGGTGGCCCCATTAATCTTGTGAGGACTATGTTAAAATTCCACACTGGGGCAGGTTGGAGTCTTGGTGGTATGACTCTTAAGTCCTTCCATGAACGCTTTAATTATGGGCACTCTGAAAAGCGATAAATGTTGCCTATTTTGTAGATACGCAGCTATTGCAGCGAGATGTAGCCTGATGGAGGTGTAAGCCAATCCTGAGTGCTGCAAGTGTAACAGATAGCAGATGATGTTTTGTATGGAAGCATCAAGAGGGTTGATGTGATTGTTATTGCAATAAATAACAAAGCGTTTCCATTTAGCTGCATAACAGGCTCCTGTGGTAAGCCGCCTGGGCTCCCTGATGATGTTCATGCAGTCTGGTGGAAGGTTCAGATAACCAAACTCTGGCTTCAGGAGCCAGATAGCGAGGTTCAGTTGTTTGGTATCTGAGTGTCTGATTTCTCCATGGCTCTGTGTGAGGAGACTGGATGTTAGGTGCAGCTTTTGATGCGGGACCAGAGACAGCTCCAACATGGGTGTGAACCAGGGTTGACGGGCCCATGTGGGAGCTACTAGGATCAGTGTGAGGGATGTTTGCCTGAGCTTCCGGACCACTAATGAAATGAGTGGGAGAGGCGGAAAAGCATAGGCAAATATCCCTGACCAGTTCATCCATGGTGCATTGCCCTTGGAGAGCGGGTGTGGGTACCAGGAGGCGAAGCTTTGGCATTTTGCGTTTTGGTGTGTGGCAAACAGATCTATCTGAGGCACTCCCCAACTTTGGAAGTATGGGAGGAGAACCTGAGGGTGAAGTTCCCATTCGTGTATTTGCTGCCTCTGTCTGCTGAGGTCTGCAATCTGGTTGTTCACTCCTGGGAGGTGCTCCGCTAGGAGATAGATTTTGTAGTGAATGGCCCACCTCCAGATGTCTTGGGATAAGTGGGACAGTTGGAGAGAGTGTGCCCCCCCCCCCTGTTTTTGTATGTAATACATAGCTGTCATGTTGTTGGTACGAACTAAGACAGCTTTGCCAACCAGGTGAGTTTGAAATGCCTTGAGAGCTAGAAAGATTGCAAGCAGCTCTAGATGATGGATGTGGAGCAACTTTTGCTGTTGGCTCCATAGGCCTTGCACTGTGTGGTGCTGTAGATGAGCTCCCCAGCCAGTGAGGGACGTGTCCGCTGTTAGTACTGTCTGTGGAACCGGGTCTATGAAGGGGCCGTCCTTTTGATAAATTTTGAGTGTTCCACCACTGCAGAGAGCGAGGAGTACGGCCATTACCAACACTAGATCGGTTAACAGACCCTGCGATTGGTTCCACTGACTCGCTAAGCATTCCTGAAGGGGACGCATGTGCAGCCTGGTACGGGGAACGATCATGATGCAAGATGCCATCATTCCCAGTAGTTGCATATACACCCGAGCTGGAAGCGAGTGATTGGATTGAAACTGGAGAACTAAAGCCTGAATGTTGGGAATTCTGGCTGTGTTGGGAAACGCCAGAGCCTTTTGAGTATTCAATGTGGCTCCTAGGTAGTTTTGAGTATTGGCAGGCTGGAGATGTGATTTTAGCACATTGACTGTGAACCCCAGTTGATGTAGTAACTGTATTGTTCTGCGAGTGTGCTGGAGACACTTTGGATACGTACTGGCTTTGATGAGCCAGTCGTCCAAGTAGGGGAAGACATGGATGTGTTGTCTTCTTAGGTGAGCAGCGACCTACCGCCAGACACTTTGTAAAGACTCGGCGGGCAGCGGTGACTCCGAATGGGAGTACCTTGCACTGGTAATGTTGACCTGCCATCACAAATCTGAGAAATTTGCGATGAGCGGGATGGATTGGAATATTTAAATAGGCGTCCTTTAAGTCTAGAGTAGACAGAAAGTCGCCCTTTTGCAGAAGTGGTAGTTCAAGTGTTACCATGTGAAAATGGTCTGACTGTATGTAAAGATTTAGTTCTCTGAGGTCCAATATTGGACTGAGAGAACCGTCTTTTTTTGGGTATTAGAAAGTAAAAGTAGTACACTCCCAACCCGTGGCACTGTGGTGGTATAGCTATAGCCCCTTTTAGAAGGAGAGACAACCTCTTGTTTGAGGAGGTGTAGGTGATCCAGTGAGTTTGTGTGACCTTGGGGGAATGTTTGGAGGATTGTTGGTGAACTCCAGGCAGTAACCAGAATGGATAATTTCCAGTACCCCCTTGTCTGTTATGGACTGCCATAGGAAATCCGAAAGTCGCCCCACGATAGGTGTTAAATGGGGAGGGGGGGGGAGGAGGGGGGGGAAGTCACTGCTTTGTGTTGGAGGGGGAGGTGCGTGTGTTTGAGCCTCTACCTCTGCCGTTGTTACCTCTGTAACCCACTCTGAAATAACCCTTAGAGGCAGAGGGTTGGTTGTTGTCCTTGTACGTGGTGGTCTCTGAGGAGGTATTTTTGGACCCTCCGCGGTAGAAGGAGCGCCAAAAGGAACCACGTGCTTGTGTTAGTTGAAGGGCTCCCATGGATTTGGCCACTTCAGTGTCTTTCTTCATTTATTCCAGTGAGGAATCTACCACCGGGACAAAGAGGTGTTCTTTGTCAAAGGGTGTGTTCAGTATGGAAGTCTGAACCTCAGGTTTGAAACCTGAGATACGTAGCCAGGCGTGCCTTCTTAAAACTACGCTGGTGTTTACAGCTCTAGCGGCAGTGTCTGCAGCATCTAGGGAGCACCTGATTGCATTATTTGAAATGAGCTGTCCCTCCCGCACTAGGTCTTGCGCTTTAGATTTATGTTCATTGGGCAGAAATTGGAGCAAATGCTCCAAATCGTCACAATGCGCCCTGTCATACCTTGCAAGCAGCGCTTGCGTGTTAGAGATGCGCCAGAAGTTTGCTGCCTGAGAGGCTACCTTTTTCCCTGAAGTGTCAATAAGCTTTGATTCTTTATTTGGGGGTGGAGCATCTCCTGTAGTTTGGAAGTTGGCCCTTTTACGTGCGTTGGACACCACTAGGGAGTCCAATGGCAATTGTCCCTTTATGTACGCTGGGTCAGATGGTGCTGCCTTGTACTTTTTATCTACCCTAGGGGTAAGGATACGGGCCCTGACAGGGTAATTAAATAGGTCATCAACGTGCCTGACCATACCCTTGAGCATGGGGAGTGTGCGCAATGACTTTTGTGTGCTGCTAAGGGTTTCAAAAAGGAAATCCTCTTCAAGGGATTCTTTGTGCAGCTGTACACCATGGTAGTTGACAGCTCTACCCAGCAGTTCTATGTAACCTACGCTGTCGTCCGGTGGAGAGGGCTTGGTAGGGTACAAGTCAGGATCATTCCCTGTGGGAGAGTCGGTATTATAATCTGCCCATGGGTCTGGGAGTAATGGTGCATTGTCCCCAGCCCCATCACCATCCTCATTATCCTGATCTTCAGGTGTACGTGGAGGTGAATGCTCAGGTAAAGTTATTAAAGATTGAGGCCGAGGAGAAGACGGAGATAGAAGGGGAGGAGGAGAAGGATTAGTCCCGACATTCTTCCTCTTTAAAGGAACATGGTAGGTCTCCTGTGTGTCAGGTTTCCTTTTTAAGGGTCACTTTTGTGGTGATATGTCCAGTAGTTGGATGGATGTAAAACTGTCTGTTTCGGATCCGGTTTGGTAGGCGCAGTCCTGCCAAGTATCACGCATCAGGCGTTAGACTAACGCATTTCAGTGTGGTACTCCGCATTACCGCACTGAAATGCATTGTCACGCATATGCATAGTCACAGTCTCAGCAGCTGTACTGTACTGAAGCACTGCCTAAAAGTGTGGCAGCGAGCTGCCCGTGGCGTGCGCGAGCAGGCCTGGGGTTAGCCTTGAGGCTCACACTCACTGCTACAATGCAGCATAAATTATTCGTTATATTGGGTGCTGGCGCCGCAAGGAGGACGTCACATCCTGCTACCAGCGAGCAGTTCAGTTTGTTGTAATGGGGTGGCTATGCGGGCGGCGCCAAATTCAATCAGGGCGCTCGCAGCATCACGCTGCCTGCTGCAGCTTGCACCGGCCTGGGCCACGGCCCCTGTGCTTTCAGCTGCCCGCCTCCTCGCGCCCCCCACCCCCTCCCGCCGCCGAACTCAATTAATCATTGACTGGGTGCAGCCACTGCCTGGACAGCCTGCTACTGGACGGCCGAGCTCAGCAGCCCTTTACTAGCCCTGATAGGTTCCACATCGTCGGCAGTGCTCATCTCGCCTATACAGGAGCTGAAGGAGACCTATACTGCAGCGGGAGGAACAGCTGAGTGCCCTGCTGGCTGAGGTAACTCACACACTTCTCTGATGTCATGCCACTGTGCGTGCACACTTACTTCAGGCGCTTGCCAGTCCGGGGCTCATTGCGGGTTCTGGGCGGGTCTGAGGTGTGTAGCTGGTGTGCAAATCAGACCACAACACAGGCATGCGGGTACTGCAAGGTGTCCCGCTAACTGCTCAGTGATATGGCTCCTGGCTTGGTTGGTGATCGTGGCGTGGCTATGGCTCCCTGCGAGTTGGGGGAATCACTGTCCATCCTGGACGGCACTGAATGCGGGTTGGGGCCCGGCGGTAAACCCGAATTGCCGGGGCCCGCAGTGGTTCGCGCCCTAAGCCTGCCAGTGCCTGCGGTTTCTTGGCCAGCCTTGGCAGAGTCTGTATCGCTGCCTCCAATAGAGCGGCACCACCACCGCAGTCCGAACAGACTCCCATCTGCGGCCTCTGCCCAAGTATGTTAAAGTTACCAGCCTATGTGTGGCAGCGCGTGAGGTGTGTAACTGAGTGTTTAATGCTGTCGGGGCCTCTCTGACTTTAGTTCCCTGTTGGACCGGGTCACTCACGTGACGTCAGAGGGAGGCCCACTGATTAGGTGCATAGATGGCTGCATGTTACCTGGATACTACACTTACGTTCCTGGACTATGCTCTTGTCCATCATTGTTATCATGTGAGATGCTGCAGCCGGCTCAATTAAAATGAACCGAGACATCAGCTCCCAGATGCACTGACATGCTAGATCAAAACACAGAACTGGAACAGTTGTGTCCTGGTGATGTGGAATTTCTGGTCACCCTCGTCATCATTGCATTCCTTTGCTGCTGATAGTTCAGTAAAGACACGAAATGCAAATCACGATTTTACTTTGCTGCTTGCTACGAAAATCAGAATTTTAGTCCCTTTCAATAACTGTCAGGAGCACCCTTTCATGTGTGAGGAGCAGGCCCCTTGTAGCTGCCTCCTAAGTGACAGACTGGCATCGATTTCTGGGCCAGCTGCAGAGCTGTCAACATCCCGAATCTGCTTTCGTTTTCCTGCCAGGGGCAACTTTCCCACAAACCACGTGAAGAAAGGAATCGCTCTTTCTGAACATCTCCCGCCCAGAGAGGCTTCCAGCGGTCTTCACTTGCTTAGTATTTCTAGTTCCTCTACAGTAATTTAAGATTCTTGTTTTGTGCTCAGCAGAAGACACGGGTGATGTTTCGCTAACACCCATCGTGTGTCTGTAATGTTAATGAAGATTTAAATGGAAGTTGCAAGGCACAGAGGTGCACCTGCTGGGAATTAGAAGTAAAAAGTGAATCATTAAATACGGCTTGTGCTGAAACCGCAGCAGATCAGAACTGAAATTTGTGGAGTACCTTGCAATGCAGGCTTCTGAGCTGTGAAACATGAACATGCACAAAAAACATTTTCCCTGAAAGTTGAAAGGAGGTTGCTGCAGAGGGCGTGGTCTCCTCAGATCCCCGGTGATTCAGGCCAGGGAGCCCCGATATCTGTGCAAGTTAGTCTGCATACGTGCTAACCTCTTGGTTCAAAGATGTGGGTGAACTGAGGCATTTACATGGGTGATCTTGTTAAAGTGGACAGAGAATGAACACTTTTTGGGAGAGTGATATGGGTTTGAAAAGGAAAAGTGTGTGATCCTGTCAAAGTATGTTGAGACATTTTGTTTGTTAGGCTGGCGTACAGAAGTAAAAAGAGGGTGACACACATCTGTGTGCGAGTCGACTGGTCGTTTGTTGCCACCATGTATGTGCAGAAATCACCATCGTTTTAGAGAGGTCTCAAGTGCATCAGAGCTTTAAGTGGGCCGGGTCGCCGAGTCTCAGACCCAAATCTCCTAGTTGCAATTGATTTACTATGCTCTAAAATGTGCTTTTTAGGCTAGTGCACGGTCATGACAGACTATCAGAACAATGATCATCTTCTGAGCAGCTGCAGTACCTCCCTCCCATCTGTGACTGAGAACTGCAGTCACGCAGTCTGTATCTGGTTAGTTCCCTTTTATTTCTGGTGCTTTACTGCAGTTTTAAGCTCTTCTTAGAGTTTCTCGTTGCTCAAATGAGTGTCATTTGTGATATTCATGAGTTACCCTTATATTCATTGCTTGAATTTGCTCGCAAGAGTCACTCATAGTCGTTGAAATGTCACTCATAATTACACTGAAATTATGAAAATGTCACACATAGCAATCTGAAACCTTGGCAGCTATGTAGGCGGAGCATCGAAATGTTGTTCTTGAGATGGAATCGGCACGTCCGGTTGTTTCGGTGCCGAACGTTTCGCTGCCAATGGTTTTGTTGCCGAGGTTTTGGATCCGAAAGTGTTTTCGGCGTCGAAGAGGGCAGGCCGGAGCCTGGCTTCAATCCCGAAGGTTTCGGATCGGAGCCCGTTTTCGGGCGGCTTGGCTCGGAGCCAGAATGTTTTTGGCTATGTTTCATGCCGAGTCGGATGGCGGGGTGTCGTAAGCATGTTCTCGGTGCCGACCGTGGCCGGGAGGCGGGGGTTGGACCAGAGCCTTCTTCTTGGCTGAGGTGGACTGTGGGGCAAGGGAGGATCTGTACTCACAGTACGCTGCCCTTGCGGGATCTCATCGTCCCCCTCGGAGCCATAGTCAGAGATGGGATCCTGTTCTTCTTCGGCTCCCATGGCGTCTCCAGCTTCTTGTCCCGAATCCTCTCCGAAGAGGTCCGGAATGGAACTTGCGTGTTGGCTCTGCATGTCGCGACGTCGAGCCCGGCGGTCGCAAAGCCTCTTTTTGGAGCGGAAAGCCTTGCACGCGTCGCAGTCCTGTTCTCTGTGCTCCGCGGACAAGCATAGGTTGCACACTTCGTGCAAGTCGGTGTGTGGAAACTTCGCGTGGAACCGAGGGCAGAATTTGAATGGAGTCCGTTCCATCAACTACGAGGTGGACCGACGGGGGTAGGCCCGACGGCCTTCCACGAGCTTCCCGATCAAAAGAGGTTTTTTTTACAAGTAAATACAATACGTGGAGAATGGGATACGCGACGAAAACAATACCGTCAAGGGTGAGTGTCTTGCGCACTGAGGGAAACCGAAGAAACGGTGTCGAACCGGAGCGCAGCAATTCACGTCCGAACCCGATGGCAGAAAAAAACAATCTAACAATTGAGTCGATACCCATGCGCACTATCACCGAAAGGAGAAGTCACCTACCTCGTGACTGGAAAAGACTTATTTGAAGAAAAACAAACTGCAAACATCGGGACCCAACACTAGATGGCAGGAGTATGCAAAGCATGTGATCTACAGCTCACATGCCTCGAACAGAGGTTTTTCCCCGATGGATACGATACGCGGAGAAGTGGGATACGTGCTCGAAACAATACCGACGCGAGTAGAGTGGATTGCGCACTCGGGGAACCCGAATAAACGGTCTTGAAGCGGAGCACAGCAATACACGTCCGAACCCAATGGCGGAAAAAAACAATCTAACAATGGAGTCGATGCCCATGCACACTATCACCGAAAGGAGTAGTCACCTGTAGGAAGGTGGAATCTGACTGCATGGTTGCCCCCACTTTTTTCCTGGTGTTTTGCTGGTTTTTGACTTAGTCTGACTGGAATCCTGCTATTCAGGACCCCAGTCTATCTGCTTACTCCCTAAATTGGTTGTTCATGTACTTTAGGTACACTGCAGATTGGATTCTGGGGTACCCTTATAAGTCCCTAGTATATGGTATACTATGTACCCAGGGCCTAGGTACCCCAGAGGCCTCCCAGGGGCTGCAGCCATGTATTATGCCACCCCTGAGAGACCATGCAAAATGACACCACAGGTCTGCTACAGCAGCCTCTGAAAGGTGGTGCATGCACCCCTTACTTAGATATAGGTTCACTATATCTATCCTAAATCACTGCACATATAAACCTACCAGTCACCCCTATGGCAGGCCTCATCAATCCTGAAGGCAGGGTGCTGGGTTTTATGTGAGAGGGTGCCCCTGCATGAGCATAGCCCCTCTGCAGCCTTCGGAATTCTCCGGGGTTGTCCGTGATGCAGCCAACCATATATACTTAAGTGCATTATAACCTAGCGGTAAATGCTAACTTTAAAACGGCTGCACAGAAACATGTCGTGTTTGGTGTCATACCCCTTGGAATCATACCTCCACACCAGTAACTGGTGTGGGAGGTCTGATTCCTCCCTCCTAGAGGGAGAAATATGACAACACCGGTACACCCGGTACCAGCTTCACAGAACCCTGGCATCACAAAATGGATGCTGCCAGCCACAGACACGAGTCTGCCCTCCTGCTGCTGGACGAAACTCCGGCAGGGGAAGGCTTGACAATAGGTTTCCTGTCACAGGGAGGTGTGACCACCTCCCAGACAGGCTTTAGTGTATTGGGGCTGGGTGGGTGCACTCTCAGAGTGCTTTGATGTCTGCACTGGGGGCACATTTGGTGTCCTCGTGCATAGTCCAGCTCAAACCGGTTGCAGGGGCTATCAGCCCCTGCTCTGGCGCGAAACTGGACAAAGGACATGGGTGTAGCCACCCCTCTGTCCTGACCCTCCCATAGGTGGGTCCCCAGAGTTTGTACCACCCCTTCCTTGGGTATAAAGTAGGAACCCCTGGCTACAGGACTTTAGATATTACCTGGACTAAACTCTGCTACAGAAACCAAGTAACCTTCGACAATCTACGCTTTGCTGGACGACTGAAGAATCTCCCTTGGAGTAAAAGAGTTACTCCCCTGCTGAGCAGGCACCTAAACGCATCTGACCGGTTTGCATCTACGAAGCTCCCGAAGGACTCCGAAGATTTCTGCAATACAGGAGGTGGGTTCCCGAGGTCTCCGAGGTCGATCTGTGCTCTCAGCAATTCTGAGGCCCGTATCCCTCGTGGGGACCGTGAAACCCGTACCCCTGGGCACTGTGTACATTTGCAGGAGCATATGCTTTTCGGCGATCCCTGAAGCTGTGCTTTGGGCTACATGTAGTCCTGACCCCGAGCAGTAATTCCACCGAAGATTACCGGCCTACACCCCACGAGTGTTCCGTGGGCTGGCACTTTGTGATTCCTCTCGAGGTCCCTTCGCGATCCATGGTCCGTTGGCCTGTGGGTCCCTGAGAAGGCAACTTTAACTTTCAGTGGGCTTCCCTGGTTGCTCCAGACGTGCCCTGACTCTCCATCGCTTGGGGAGTCCCCAGGACCTTGCTGGTCCTCACAGAAGCATCTTTCCTCTGACCGCGTGGGTTGCAGTTGCCAAGGCTTGTTGGTGTTCAATCCGGACACTGACCCCCCACCACTCGACATCCTTCGTGGGACAGCTCGAATCCGGACTTTGGTCGTCGCAGACGTCTCCTGGTCCCCGTGGCTGCAGAGTCAAGCTTCGCCTCTTCGCACCTGAAGCACCCGACAACGGTGGGCATTCGATTGATCCCCTCCTGGTCACGTGAAGTGACCCAGACGTTGTCCCCTCTGCTTTCAGGTTCTTCACATCTCCGATCCAGGCTTGGATCACACCGGACACTTCTCCACAGCAGCAGTACTTTTTCGCATTGAAAACGACGAGAGTTTCCGACACCACTTGACCCCTATGCACTCGGCTCCTCTGGGATAGGTAACACGGGTACCTCGGTACTCTCAAGGGTGCTGGCCTTAGAACCTTCTATGTTTAGCTGGGTTTGCTGAAAGTCATCTCCTAAGTGTCCTTAATCTTTAAATTTCCAACCGCGACTTTCCCATAGAGTTGTACGGAGCTCGCGTCTGTGTTCCCACACTGCACCCGTCCTCCGTGGGTCCCCTGTGTCACTACCTTGGGTGGTTCCTTGGGGTCCCAGCGATTCTACGTGCTCGAGGCACTGTCTCTAGTCAAGTCATGGTTCTTATACCACTTTCTTAGTATATGGTTCGGTCTCCCCCTGGAGCCCGCTGGGTATTGTGCCATTTACTGTCGTTCTAGTGATTTAATATTGTGTGTATTGTTCTCTAATCTCATAAAGAGGTTAGTAGAGAGTGTTTAGTAATAAATACATATATTTTATATACACCTGGTGTGGTTCTCCTTTCATTTGGTCATTCAGGAGGTTATATACTGGTAAAACAAGCTGCTTTACATTCCTCCAAGACTTAGCCTGAAGGCTGCTCTCCACAGCTACCACTAGGATAGCTTTCTATAAAGGTTGTCTTTAACCTAATCATCAATAAGGGTCGTTTGGACTGGTGCAAGGTGCCCACTTTAATTAGTGGACAGCATATACCAGGCCAACTTCTCACATCACCTACCTTGTGACTGGAAAGACTTCTTCGAAGAAAAACAACTTGCAAACATCGGGACCCAACACTAGATGGCAGGAGTATGCAAAGCATGTGATCTACAGCTCACATGCCTCGAACACTATTTTCTCTCTCCTGAAGGACATGGTGAAACCTCCTCCAGCCCCAGATAGCACCTTTCTCACCAACTCTTAGTGTGAGGCTTTGGCTACTTTTATTTTTAATCAGAAAGGTCGAGCGCATTTATGACGGCCTCCGTCCTGAGAGCAAAGACCCAGATCCCCACATGCGTTCTTCCCTCAGCTCTGCCTCCTTTTCCCCCTCTCTTTTTTTCCTCCATTTCCTCTGAAGCCATTTTAGCTTTGTTTACCAAGGTAAAATCAGGGTCTCTGGATGATCCCCTTAAACCTGACCATTTTACAAAGTTTTAGGAATGTCTTCTTCCAAGGTATCTGGAACTGACCAACCTGTCTTTATCCTCTGCATCGGTACCGAAACAGTGGAAACATGCCAAAGTAATGCCTTTGCCCATCCTACTCTGTATGCTTCTCTGCCAGCAAATTTCCATCCAATGTCCCTGCTCCCGTTCCTTGCCAAAATAATGGAGTTGCATGTTAATACTATTCTAACTCAGTTTCTGGAATCTAACTCTATCTTGGACCCCTCTCAAAATGGCTTCAGACACCGGTACAGCACGGATTCTGCTCTGATTGCGGTTACTGAGCAGCTACGGGTCTCGTTGGATGAGGGTGGAACCTCGGCGCTGATTCTACTCTGAGTGCAGCATTTGATATGGTCTCCCATAAGATCCTGCTGCATCGGCTGCGGGAGATCGGCATTGGTGGCAAAGCCCTCTCCTGGTTAACGTCCTTTTTGGCCAATAGGTCTTTTCAAGGTATCTCGCCACCCTTCCACTCCCATACAGAACCGCTACATTGCGGAGTCCCACAGGGATCCGCACTGAGTCCCACGATGTTTAATATTTACATCCAGCTGCTGGCACTAGTAGCAAAAGCCCATAACATCTCCCTGGTGTCATTTCGGATGACACTCAGCTGGTATTTTCCTTTTCTAATGATTCTAGCCAGGACTCATTTCAGGAGGACCCGATTGCCATCTCTGAATGGATGGCGGCCAATTGCTTTCAATTGAATTCTACCAAATCAGAAATCCTTCTCTTAGGAAGGGATACCCATCTATGGGGCAACCAATGGTGCCCTCCTGTGCTTGGCTTTCCCTACAGCCAAAACCAGTTGTAAAGAACCTGGGTGTGTGGATGGATTGTTCCCTCTACTTTGATAACCAGGCTAAATCAGTAGCAGGCACCTGTTTTGGTCTTCTAGGGGGCCTAAAACCCATTTTAGGACTCTTTGATTCCCATATTTGCCAGATGATAGTCCAATCTACCGTTCTGGCTAGGCGGGACTACTGCAATGCGCTGCTCCCCAGCTCTAACAAGTCGGTGATTAAAAGGCTCCAGCGAGCCCAGAACGCTGCGGCCCGTACCCTCTTCACACTCCCATGTGTCTAGCCTTCTTCACCGGCTGCACTGGCTGCCTATAGAGCAAAGAATCCTTTTTATCACAAGCCTTTGCCCCGGGATTTTGAGCGATCGGTGTCTACCCTATGTTTCGACCCGTGCCCTGCGCTCGGCTGATCTCCACCTCGACCTCGGGCACGTAGGGAAAGAGCCAGCGGGTGCTCTTTCAGGGCGATGGCCCCCGCTCTCTGGAACTCCCTGCCTCCTCCCATCCGGTGCACTCTGGACCACTGGGCTTTTAGAAGGACCGTGAAGACCAGACTATTCTCCGATCACTATCCGTCCTCATCCCACCCAACACTACTCTACTCTACAGGTTCAGCGCTGGGACGCCCCGTTGCTGGGGCAGCCCTGCGCTTTACAAGTATCTTAACATAACATATCAAATTACATCATAAACATAGAAACTTAGCATCAGATTGACATGTGGGTCGTAGAAAGATTAGAAAGTGCTTATGATCCTCTTCGTCTCATGCCCAATTTCTCAAAGACAGTACCAAGACGTGGTTCCAGCCAAAGCACTCACAGTACTGCAACCTGATCCTGAATGTGAACTGGAAATTGTTTCCTAGAGCTGCACCCAAATGGGAAATAGGAGACTTCTCCTCCTCCACCAATGGAGTGCGCTATATGTTGCACAGAGGACCGGCATCAGGGCCCACGATGATACAATACTTCAAGCAGCTACTCAAAGCCACCAATCAAGTGCTATTGGCAGATAAAGGAACTAGCGAAACATTAACACAATTTTCTTACCTTGAGCAGTACGACGAGGAATGCTTTAAGATGAAGAAAAAACTTATGGCCACCCTGAAAACTAAGAGGACAGTTGTGGTGAGTAAGGCACAGCTGCTGGAAGCCAAAACGGCACATCAATTTCTTTTTAAGATATAAGCAAAGAAACCAGTGTACCAAGGCTTGGCGAGCCCTGCAAGCTGCAATTGATCAGAAGGATTCAAAGGAGTACTGGGAAATCATTTGTGGGGCTGTGAAGGTCCCGCCAGAAATATGGAGGCCACTAAGTCCCTCAAGATGGATTGAGCACTTAGATTTGTTACATCAAAAGCCAGTTGAACATACCATGGAAATAGCCCCTATGGAGTTCCGAAGACAAAAAACACCTAAACTACACCTCGCCAGTTCCATCACGCAGAAGATACTTTTAATAAGACAGAAGTAATCAAAGCCGTCCAATACCAAAAACCGACAAAAATACCAGGACCCGGTAAGTTCCCAGTCGATGTCTTTAAAAGCAACTTTGATACCTGGCTGGACCCATTGACATTGGCTTTCAATGCCATTTTGGCAAAAGGTGTGGTCCCAGACTCCCGGAAGTCCTCAATTATAGCGCAGATTCATAAAAAAGGGAGGAAAGATGACTGGCCAAATTCACTACCTGATGGCATAGGTAAGATCTTCAGAAAGCTACTGCTGTCCCGGTTGGAGTCCTGGATGAATGATACCAGCCTCATATCTCACCTTCAGGCCAGGTTTCGTAAAAGGCAGCGTACAATCGATCAAGTATTGAAACTGTATATGATCTGCCTGAAGTACATAGTTTTGTGAAACTCCCCCTCTTTTAGGTCTCTATAGACTTAAAGACAGCCTTCAACACTGTTGACCGGTCAATTCTCTGGAGTACCCAGGAGGAATACAAAGTCCCCAACTGCCTACTGAGACTACTAATTGACCTGCACAAAGACAATACAGCAACAGTGAAATATGGGAGCACAGGCGAATATAAGGACACATTTGACATACATACTGTGGTAAGACAGGGCTGCGTTTTAGTCCCAGCCCTATTCAACATCTATTTTAATGGCATAGGGAAGTTTCTTATCAACCTGGGCCTGACGTACCCAAGATCGGGAACGAGCTCATCCCAATTCGAATGTTTTGCAGATGATGCGGTTATTCTAGCCTGCAACGAACTATCCATGCACCAGCTCCTGGAAGGTTTTCAATCTTTTTGCAAAAAAAAGGAATCTAACCATCAATACAGAGAAAACGAAATCGATAATAAAACCAAAACACAGGCTACGGTCGTTATTCAGGATCTATAGGAAATCCACTGAACAGGTCAAAACCTATTATTATGTGGATGATCAGCTCTGCTGGGGAGCACAAGAAGCCAAATCAAAAATACTGTCTCACCAGGCCGGAGCAATAGGAGATTTGCAAATAGCTGTGGAAACCAACTGGTTAAGTCCGTACTCGCTGCATATAAAACAAAAGCAGTGGCGGCTAGCTCTCATGGTGCTGGAATTTGGGAACACTTGAATGGGCAGGCCCAGAAAAAACTGGGAAACGCCTTCCTGAAACACTCACTACGCCTAGGTCTGGAACACCGGTGGAGATACTTAGAGCAGAGTCGGGGATGACAACCTTGGAGGACTTTATTGCCTTTTGCCCTATCAGTTGCTTTATCACCCTAAGTCTCATGGCTTATCAGAAGACCCTGAAGGATCTTTTGAGAAGCCGGAACTGCAGCAGCTGACATTTGTTCAGACACCTTGAGAATACCCTGAAGTTAATACGCTGTTCAGATCTTTGACTCAACCCAGACACGATAAATCAAGCTACATTACAAATAGCAAAATAGAAATTCTAGGCCCACATGTGGTGTAAGCTCCAGGCCAAGAAAAGTACCCTCATGATAAACTACTTGTCACTGAAGCCAGAACCCCGATGGCAGCCATTCCTCGACCTAATATTCCGTCCTGAGAAAAGGGCTCTATTTCTCAGGTTCAGATTAGGAATCCTACAAGTTCGGTCCTTCACCAAGTCATGGCCCAAGAGCTCCAGACCTAGAGTGGACATATGCTGTTGTTCTTTGCACTTAATGCGTCTTTGTCCCACATCCTTGAGCCTTAGAATGCTTCACCTCCGCCCACTGTTCCTAAAATATAATTTGAAGAACTGTAAGGCCACTCTAACTTTTTGTTGCTGCATGGAAGGCTACAAGATCTGTTTAAAGTTAGAGTTTTACGATCACCAACCTCCGCAATCTAGGAGGCAATTGATCCCACCTGGATGATGTCGGCATTAACATACAGATCAGCTTACATAAACTAGGTTGCCAGCTGTGCATGAGCCAGCTAGTTGGAACATCTGAAACATGTGCAATGAACCTGTGTTATCCTCAACTGGAAAAAGCGTGCATTCAACCAGCCCCTTTATTCCGGAATCACACTGGGTTGGATCTTCTTTCTCCTGGAAGCCTAACACTCACATCTACACGCTGAACGGCATTCATCACTGTGTGCAGGCCTTCTAACATCGAAACAATGTTGTCAAACCCGAGAGGGGGGTTAATGCACTTTACTAATGCAATCAGCAGACTCAAGATCGGCTTTGGCAGGACATCTAGCCAGCAGCTATTTACCCTTTAAGATTCAAGCCTGCTGCTTACGATCGCCATCCTCTCTACTGACCGCTGATTCTAAATTGCACCAGCGCTTTATTTTTAGCATTGGCATTGATTGAGGCTGTAGTGTGACTGAGTTTTGAACAATCGATGCCCCAAAATGCTCCTCTGACGCAATTATTTTACCACTGCAATGAGTGCACAGATACAGGAATAGAATTGTTTGCCATTTTAAGTCTGCAGCCCACCATCTTTTAACACGCAAGATTAACTACTGTAATTTTCTTGCTCTATAAGTAGTTTTAAATTCGCATTTGCATTTATTATAAGCATGTGAACGGTCTGATGATGTAGTGTATATATCTGTCACGATTGACGTTTTAAAATGCTTTTTAGCCGTTTCCTAGATTTGGATATTATAGAACAGGCTTTGTTTAATTGTTATGGCATATTTGCTGATACAATAAAGCTACTTTGAGTTTAAAAAAATAATCCTGGTCCACTGATCCTGCAAACAATATTGCAGCAATCTGGTAGGGAGTCTAGTATTGGGAAACAATGAAAATCTAAGAAGCCATCAACTCCAATAGAGGGCATTTGATGAGGTATCGGAGACTATGTTCGAAAAAGTTTACATTTCTGTAAGATGAAGGGGACAACCACTTCACCGAAGGAAACAATAGGTTGCACCTAAATATCATCTAGACTGGTTTTGACGTGTATTTGGACAAGTGACAAGCAGACTACATTTTGTGACAATGTCTCAATTGATGACCTTATCTAATCTGCTGAAGGAATGTTTGATCAAGAGCTGGTAAACAATTTCTACTTCCTGATCCAGTTATTGGCTACGTTGAGTACAAACAAAATCTAATTCATCCGGTGGACCATTTTTTTATTTTTTTTTAAAATAATTCTTTCTTTGGACCCTTCTTCTGACTAGGAGGTAATTGCAATAAATCAGTTATCCCTTCTGAATAGGAGGGACCATTTAAATGCCTTCTTGCCAGTTCTTTCAATCAAAATGTGGGTGTGGTTGTCAGTGGAGTTGTCTTCAAACATAGAGCATAACTATTATTCATAATACCATGCATCTATTTGTTGATAGTTATGCTTTACTACTCTCTTAGTAGATATTTAACATATACGTAAGGTAAGACGTTGAGAAGCAATTGTTTTGAACCAGAATGGTATTCCCAAATGAGCTGCCCTGCTTAAAACCTCTGCTGCTTTGTCATCTCCCTTAATAGGAAGTAGGTAGCTGACGTTGCTACAGCTGATGTGTTTGATCTCTTTAAGACCACTGAGGGGTTTGAATCCTCAGCCTGTAATGCAATCTTCTATCCCTTTGCCTGTATTTGGACTAGTGGAACTTCCAGTTTCCGCTAGTCCTACGGCTTTCAAGTTCTAACTTTTCCAATTTAACCATTACCACCTTTATATCTGCATGTGGCCTAAATAGAACCACTTTGATTGAAGGATGAAAGTTTTAGCAAGGAATATCATCTTAAGAATATGCAATGGCAGCATTAGTTCAAAGCTAAATCAATGTAAGCACGGATTATCGGATTCAAGACTAGTAGGCCTCCATGAATCACTTAAGGGAAGTGTTATCCCCTGTCTTTGAGTAAGTCATTCTCAAAGCACTGAATGGACTCCTGCAAGGAACAGTTGATTCTGCCCAGGACATGAAAGACACTAGCTGGACTTTTTCCATGTGCCGCTCTTTTTGCTTATATCGATGCAAACCTCTTGCTCATATTGTCCAGAAGAGTAGATGTCTCTGGTGCAGTCATGTTGCTTTTGAACATCCAATACAGTGAAGAAATCTGGGGGGGTGTTGCTCTGAAGTTCTGTACTTTTCAGCAACCTAGATGTGCAACTTTGGTTGTAGTGTAGATGAGAAATATTTCCTTTGCCATTTTCTTAAACCCCGTTAACAGTGTTAAGAGAGCACGAGCTGGCAACCCAGGCTGCAGAGTAGCCATAATTACAGAGAGCAACCCAGGATTGGACTGGAGTGTAGGAAAGTGTCCCTTTTTGCATGGTCACCCACTTACTTTTTGCTTGATATCAGTTGCACTTTGACTGAGTGTGCCCTGGGTCCCTGCCAATCAGGTTCCCAGGGCCTTTGTCTTTCCCAAAACTGCCATTGCTCCCACATATGGCACACCTCTGGCCCACATATAAGTCCCTTGTAAAAAGTACCACTGGTACCAAGGAACTTGTGACCAGAGAGGGTCCTTTAGGGCTGCAGCATGTATTGTGCCACCCTAAAGGACCCCACACCAAACACATAGATGCTGCCATTGCAGGCTGTGTTGTGGTGTAGCTAAACTAAAAAAAATCAACATGGCACACCTTCCATGAGTGTCATGCCTACACACCACTGCCTGTGAGATGGGCAAGTCTCCCCTCTGGCAAACCTTACAGCCCTAATGCAGGGTGCACTATACCATGTGAGGGCATAGCTGCATGAGCAATATGGCCCTAGAGTGTCCGAGTCCATTCTTGGACACTAAGTGCAGTGAAGCCATTTTTAATACATGGGCTGGAAGTTTGTCAACACGAACTCCACAGCTCCATGATGGCTTTACTGAAAACTGAGAAGCTTGGTATCAAACTTCTCAGCATAATAAACCCACACGGTTGTCAGTGATGGATTTATTATAAAATGCACTCAGAGGGCCTCTTCGAGATGCCCCCTGAAAAACGACCCGCTTCTAGTGTATTGGCTGACCGGTCTCTGCCAGCCAGCCACCAACAGACAGGTTTCTGACCTCATGGGGTGAGAGCCTTTGTGCTCTCTGGGGTCAGAAACAAAGTCTGCTTTGGGTGGAGGTGCTTCTCTCACCTCAGCCTTGCAGGAACTACAGCACTAGGCGGTGAGTCTCTAAGGCTCTCACCTTGTGTTATGCTGGTTTGGGCAATTCCAACTAGTGGAGATGCCCGCCCCCGTCCCAGCCCCACGTTTTGGCCACAGGACAGGCGGGAAAATTAGTACGCAGAGTCGGAGTGTCCACCTTAGCCTGGCACACCTCTAGAGTGGCCAGGAGCTGAGGTGAACTCCTCTCCTTAAAATTCTCCATCTTGGTTTGAAGAATTAGGCCTAACAGGAATAGGGATGTACCCCTCTCCTCAAAGGGAGGGGGCACCCAAAGGGTATAGTCACCCTGGGGGACAGGGGACAGTAGCCATTGGCTACTGCCCCCCCACCCCCGACCTTAGTAACTCCCTAAAATTTTGTATTTAAGGGCTCCCCTGAACCTTGTTCCTCAGATTCGATGACCTAAGAAAAAAGACTGAAGAGCAGTGCAGCAGCGAAGGAGTAAACGACAACTGACTTGGCCCCAACCCTACCGGCCTGTCTCCCGCTTCAAGGACCCTGCTCGCAGAAACTGCGTGTCCCGCAGCTTCCAAGAACCCCAGAGACCTGAGCTGCCTTTGACAAAGACTCTTTTCTACCGTGGAGACCAGATTTGTCCAGAAAGAAACAAACCCAAGAACATCGGATACTGGAGGATCCACGACACTTGCACCACTCTGCACCCATCGCCCTAGGCCCGAGTCCAGGTGGCCTAACGATCCAGTGACGTCTCAGCGATCCTGACCTACGATCCACTGTTGGACGACCTCTCCTGAACTCCCCCACGACGCCTGCAGCCTCACCCTGAAGTGTTGTCCCCCGCAACCAGATCCGGTGAGAGAAACCAAATGCCTAAAGACACCCCAGCACCCAGGCCTTGGAATGCCTAACTGACGGTGTCCCCCCACTATCCACCTCACCTCTCCAGTCATTGGATTTCTTCAACCAGTCTTCTGGTCCAAGCCTGCAGCCTTTTTCTCCAACCTATTTTCATAGGGCACCCATTGCCCCCCCCTTTGCACCCTGCACCAGGCTGCACCTGTGCTGCTGGTGGTGCAGCTTTGGTGCTACTTGGTGGCCCCTACAGTGCGGACCTCAACCCCCCCAGGGCATGTGTCCCTGAACTGCGGGCACTTACCTACAAATGGTGCCTCTTAGAGGTGCTCCAAGCACCCATAGGCTAACATTGGGTCCAGTGACCTCTGCACCCGGCCGGCCCAATGACCCTGGTGGTTCAGTACCTTTTTGGTCCGCCCCTTGCCCTGTGTTGGTCAAACTCCACGAAGACTGAAATTGTAAGTTGAATACTTACCTGAAAACTACTTACCGGTCTTTCCTCCAATAAGATTGCATTGGCTTCTCTGTATTGTACTAAGTGTTGATTCTGAGAATAATACAAAGTATCTCTTTGATATTGAAAAGTATTTAGTGCACCTGTAAAGTATTTTTAATGCTTACACAAATCTTTGCAAGTATTGTATTTCTGAAAAGTTTACTGACCTGCAACCAAGTTCCACTGGTTCCTAAAATAAAAAGTAACTAAAGTATTATTTTTGTAAACATTGGCCTGGAGTTAGTAATTGAGCGTGTTCCTGCCTTGTAGGAGTGTGTAAAACCAATGCATTCACACTACCCTCTTTGCACAGTATATCTCATTTTGATATAGTATACACAGAGCCAGCTTCCTACAAAGAGAAATACTGCATTTGAAGGCTTTTGTAGCTAGGACATCCTGGAAAAACGTTATGTTATCCACTGGCGAAAATATCGAATGAGAACACAGTTGTGAAGCTGCAGTGTATGAAGTGGACATGGGAGTCAGAAAATGAAAAATCAGGATTTCTTCGATGAGGCCTCCAAGCCAAATGAGGAGTCTATGGTGGTGAGGGACCAGTGCTATCGGCCACAGTTATAGGGCCATAATCATAGGGGAATGAACCACTCGTGTCAAAGAACTAAAGTCTCTCAGAAGTTGTGACGGAGACCCTCAGCCACACTTTCACAGTGCTCTGTATATATATTTTTCCGCTCGTGTGGTCAAAAAATCTCTTCTTAGGAGATTTTAACATTAATTGGAATAATGTTGAGGATCCCACAGTCATGCGCCTTATTAACCTCCTTGAGATTAACGACCTCAAACAAATATGTCAAAATCCAACCCATACCAAAGGAGCCACTCTCGATGCCATCATGACACGACCTCACTGTCTCACATCCCCATTGAATGGTCCGACCATCACCTCATTCTGTTTAAGATCGTAACCAATTCCCCTCCCCGCTACACACATCACCAAACCCCTGAAATGGACCAGAAATCTGAGTCAAATCCCACCGGATGTACTCGAGTCTAAACTCCAAGCCCAACTCCTTCTCACCCCCCTCTCCCAAAATGCCAATGAGCTCACTGAACATTTCAACAAGACCGTCAAGGAAGTCTTGGACAATTTAGCCCCTGCAAAACTAAAAAAACAAAGAAATATTCCATCCAAATCTTGGTTCAACTCAGATCTTAACAGCGAAAGACGTTCTCTCAGACTGACCGAAAGAACATGGAGACGACACCCCTCTCCCTCCCATCTTGCCCTCCTCAGATCAACTTACAAGAAACACATCTTCAATGAAAAGGCAACCTTCTTTCGAACACAACTTGAGCGGGCCAAAAATAGGCCCAGAGAACTGTTTAACATTGTAAGAAAACAAACATTGTCCACTCCCCCTGAGCTGATGGCCTCAACAGAGATGCGAGGAAATTGCTAACTTCCTCTCGGATAAAATTTCCAAAATCGATCAGTCCTTCCATCTAACTCTACCCCCTTCCTCCCCCAGACTTACAGTTGACATTCCCATTGATGTACCTCCCCTGTTGACCCTGCCCCTTCCTCCTAATCCTTCAACTCACCGGCCCATTTCAACTTTTCCTGAATTCAATCTTTTCAACGTACAGCTGAAAAACAACAATGCCTCCTGGCATAACTTCCACCCTGTGACTAAACTTGAAGTCCTTAACATCATTTCCAAACTCAAGCCAACCTCACACACCAAAGATCCCCTCCAACCTTGTCCAAGATCTAAAGCACATCATTGCCCCTTACTGGACAACTATCATTAACACCTCCCTTGCCACCGGTTGTGTCCCCAACTCTCTCCAACTCGGACAAATCACTCCCATTCTTAAAAAACCTTTTGCTGACCCAAATGACCTCCATAATCTCCGCCCTATCTCAAACCTCCCACTTCTATCCAAAGTCCTTGAAAAATGTGCTCTCCGACAATTGGACAATCACATCTGCAATTTTAACCTACTTGACTCCTTGCAATCTGGCTTCAGAAAAGGATGCAGCACAGAAACCGCCATGCTTAATATCGTTGATGACCTCCACTGGTCACTCGACAATGGTGAGCCCTGCCTACTTATTCTCCTTGACCTCTCTGCTGCATTTGATACAGTTAACCATTCTTCCTTACTTAACTCATTTAAAGCTCGATTTGGCCTTAATGGTCTTGTCCTCAATTGGTTCTCCTCTTATCTCCAACACAGAACACAGCAAATGAAAATCCATGACTGCCTCTCGAACCCTACACCTGTCTCCCTAGGCGTCCCTCAGGGCTCCATTCTCTCCCACTCTCTCTTAAACCTCTTTAAGGAACCCCTTACCCTTATTCTGAAACAAGCAGGAATCAACTACCACCTCTATGCTGATGACACCCAACTTTACTACAAGATTAGATCCCACTCGGATGTTCTCCATCTTAACAATTCCTTGAAGAAGATCCAATCCTGGTTTTTCTCTAACCAACTCAAACTCAACCCCCCAAAAAAAAGAAATCATTCTCTTCTCTCCTAACAACAACCAGCTCCCCATCCAAAGCTGGCTCTCTGACCTAAATGCTCTTAACTGCTCGCTCTTCTTATCAAACTCAGCAAAATCACTTGGTTTCACTATTGACAACAAACTTACTCTCAATGACCACATAAAAAACTCGGCTAAAGGAGCTCTCTTCACTCTCCGACATCTTAAAAAAATCAAAGCCTTCATTCCAGCTGACGACTTTAAAGGGGTTGTCCAATCACTAGTTCTCTCCAAAATTGACTACGGTAACGCTATCCTCTCTGGAACCCCCAAAGTTCACCTTGCCCCCCTTAGATCTGTGCTCAACCTAGCTGCCAGGCTAATCACCGACTGTAAACGTTTTGACCACATCTCCCCTGCCCTCAAAGCCCTCAATTGGCTACCCGCAGAAGGAAGATCCTCCTATAAGACTGCATGCATAACACACAAAGCTCTTCACCAACAAACCCTGTGTACCTTACGAACAAACTCAAAAAAGCAGGCTGCTCCCAAACGATAAGTACTAATGCCCTACTCCTTGTCACCCCCCTCCCCCCCTGTTAAAAAAGAAAACCACACAATCTTGTTCCTTCTCCGGGAATGCCCCGATGATCTGGAATGCTCTCCCTAGGGACTTGCGCTGTAACCCCTCCTACCTCAACTTTAAAAAAAAGACCTCAAATTTCACCTTCTCAACAAATATTGGGGTCCTTAACCTCGACTCTGACCCCTCCTTCAAGCCTCCACCAATCTGGTTCCACTCCTCCGTCCTCCTGACTCTCTCCCCCCTCTCCCCTACTTTCCTTTAATTATGCACCCTCTAATCCCCGCCCCCACCCTTCTATGACCACTACCCCCAGCCTCCCATTGAATCTCCCTCTGACGTTACTTCCTTTCTCCCCAAACCGTTCTCCCCCTTCTATACTTATCAATCTTTTTCTTCTTCCCGCCAACCAGCCTCGAACTTTGATTCCCCCCTGCACTCAACTACGAGCTGTTTACTGTGTTTTTGTCATCTTACCAAAACAGCTTCGCATGATAGCCTTTACTCATGTAATTTATCTTTTGTTAGTTTAATATTGTTTCTATGTAAAATAGTCTTTCTTGATAACCCCGCCCCATGTAAATAGCTTTTGCCTATTTTTCAATTTAAACTGTTTTTTATCCTGATGTCTATGTATGTATCCTATTGACCAACTGTTTTTACTGTAACAATCAACGCTTTTTTGCCTATTTGTAATGTCTTTTATCCTGACGCCTATGTTTTTATCCTATTGAACAACTGTCTTCACTGTAACAATCAACGCTCATGTAAAGCGCTCTGATACCCACGGGTCCAGCCAGCGCTATATAAAACCTTTCAAATAAAATAAATAAGTGGGCAGTGTCATCATTGGGCCGTAGTCACTTGAGGGTTCGGTTCTCCAAGTGACTAACCAACCTCCACCAGGAGGGAGACTGTCTAGATGGTTAGCAGTTGTGAAGCGTGACTGGTTATTAAGAACATCTCCTATCCTATGTAGAGAAGCTTTAATAGGTCAGGATAGGGACATGATCTCCCCCCTCCCTTTCACCATTCTGGATTGGGAGGAACCGCAACAACGCCTGCCGAGCCTGTCCATAATGAAAGTAAAGACTCTGGCCCCTTTAGAATTGAACTCTTCCCCCCCTCCCCCTAGGAATTTAAGTCGTTATTGATGGCTCCTTTTCATTTCAGCTCTCCGCAGCACTGTCAGTTTCTCCTGCATCCTTAGGACAACTGATGCCTCATTTAAAAGGTAATTTCAGTAACACGAGAGGGCTACATTTTTAAAGGATATATCTGTAGAACACGAAACGCGGCCCTAATAGGCATTCCTTAAGAATACACATTTCTTGAAAACACCTGTAGAATGCATTAACCCACGATTTTAAATTCTTAACATTTTGAAGGAATATATATCCTCCTTTTCACCATAAGAGGGCAGCATCTCTCCAAGAATAAAACGCAACACTATTTACAGACACAGGGACATAGACGATGCTATGAATACCACAACGTCCGACTTTTCCGCATTTTACAAGAGCTGCAGCACTTTAATAATTTAATAAATTACATCTAAAGCCACTTTGAAAACTGTTTGTTGAAATATTCCCCACATTTATTGGAAAAACTTGCGCAGTTGAGACTTACCAATGAGAACTACTAACACACAGCATCGTCATTTACACCCAGAACAGTGACCTATCGTTCCTAGATAAGGCCAATACTCATGTAGAGACTCCCCTTTGACCTATTGTTCAAGATGAATACTCATGTAAAGACTCACCCCTTGATGCATCTGCTCACGTTTCTGCGCTCTCTGATAAATGTAACACGTATGTTAATATTTACACAGTATGCAAATATGTGCCATCATCTGGAACCTATCTGGAAGAACCCTAAAAACAGTGTAAATCACCATGTTATGTACTCTATTATGTTTTTCCTTCTTCCCTTTTCCCTGTGAAGTCATAGGTAAAGACTGCACCTATGACAACGTAAGCCGTGAGCCAGTATGCTCACCACAAAGAAGCGTAAGTGAATGTACTCATCCTCTCTGAAACAAAGGTGATCTGAATATTGAAGACCACCTTCCATATCACAGTCCTGAAGAAGCCCACCTAACTCGTATGAGCAACGCTTAGGCCGAAACATGTCAACCACCACAAGGTTCAGTAGACCAATCACCAATCCACTTACGCATCGCCTTTTCTTTTAATCATGTCCCGATCCTGACCAATTAAAGCTTCTCTTCATAGGATAGGAGATGTTCTTAATCAGTAGTCATGCTTCACAACTGCAAACCATCTAGACAGTCTCCCTCCTGGTGGAGGTTGGTTAGTCACTTGGAGAACCGAACCCTCAAGTGATTATGACCTGATGATGACACCAGCCACCTGACCACACGTGCAGCAAAAATATATACCACGTACTGTGAAAGTGTGGTTGAGGGTCTTCGACACAACTTCGGAGAGAGTTTGGTTCTTTGACACTAGTGATTCATTCCCCTATGATTATGAGCCTATTGACATTGGAAGCTGAATAAATCTCTGCTTCTCTCTCCCTCATATTGATCTGTGACACTGTTATAAGCCACCAGGATTCGCAAGTTTTTAGCTTTAAGTTTTACTGTTACCTACCTAAGAGGATCCTGCGCTCGGCACAGAGCAACCTGTTGACAGTACCCAGATTCCGTAGGGCAAAATGGGGAGGCAGGACTTTTGTCCATGCCACAGCTAAAGTTTGGATTCACTTCCCCGATACATCTCAGAACTAGATAATCACCTTCAGTTTAAGAAAAACCTTAAAACGTGGCTTTTCTCTTGTTAAACCATTGTTACTCTGGAATTTCTTGCATGGCTCCCTAAACTGGGTTGTTTGGGGGTTTAGTGCCTGGACACCTTAAGGTATTTCGGGCTGTATACTTTTGTTTTCTTTCTTCATTTCATTATGGCCACTGTGTCACCACCCTCAATTGGCATGCATTATCCAGCAGCCACCCAGGGGACTCTGCAGTAGCGAATCTGAAGTGTGACAAGATTTGCACCGTGGCTACGGACCATCCACAAGTGAGAGGACAAGAGCGCCACTCAACACCGTCGCCCACATCTGGGCCAAAGCTGGGAGGATATCTCTCCCAGCTCAGAATGCCTCTGCCACCAGACAGTTTTTTTTGTTTTGGGTGGGGGCGATAGAGAGGGGTGGTTGGGGGCTTATGTACCCTCAGCAGAAGTAAATTACTACTGTAATGAAGGAGGATTTTCTGCAGGCTTAACAATCCGCAACCACCATTTTGGATGGCCAGACCACATTCCATGTTGTACTCATTTTAACGTACTCTCTACAAATTACTTACACTAGATTAAATTACATGTCGAGTAGTGTGATCCCTCATAAGTACAAGTTTCCACATGTTAAACGTATGTCCCCAGTGAGTATTAAAAAAAATATAAAGAACCTATGACAATCTCTAGGGAAAATAAACTGGACATTTAAGTATTCTGGCTTACTTGTCATCTATGCTGTTTTGGTAGTATATGTGTAACAGTTTATCCTTTATCCAGCTCACTTTCTCACCAGCATCCTTTCCCGCCTCAGCGTGCAGGCAGTACTTCTTATACAACTGGGCAAGACCCATCATAGCTTCTTTTCGGACCCGCCACTTAAGAAATAAAATAGAAAAGCAAAATTAAATTACATTTTAAAATAGTTGTAGTATCAAATTATTCCCTTCAAACAATTACAGAGTGCAACATTAGCTTAGGAAGTAATGTGTTTAAAAACAGAAAGAAAAGCTTTCTGCACCTTCATGAGCCTTCTAAAGCCATATGCTTTATTTCCATGTCATGTTTTAGATCTGATCATTTAAGGACACTGACTATAAAGTAGTAATGTCACCGGACTCTGCATTGCATTCAGATTATTTTTCTGATCTATCCAACAGTTCAGCTTTTACAACTATCTGACCTATTTGGTAGGTTTGGCAGTGAAACCTAATAGACATTATGCTGCAAAATGAGAAACATACCATTATTTGACTTTCCTATTTTTAAGTCTGTAGACGCTCTCATAACAAAAGTGTATCTCGGTGACCTAGCAGCAGGAACAGAAGCTACTTTTACAAATGTTTTAATACAGAGCTTTGTGTGAGCAATGCATAGGTGTTCTGGGGTGATATGTGGTACTACAATCTTCATGCCCCTTATGTGTCCTTGCCAGTTCACTTAATTTCAAACAAGCATTAGCAGAGGCAAGAAGTCTCGCCTCCCAATGGTGTTACCAGATGTATTAGCTTTGCCAGTAGTTTTTGCTAATACTGTTCTCGTTAGCAAAAAAAAAATTGTTTACCAAAGCAAAACAGCAATGGCAAAAAAGGGGGGCGAGGGCTGGGGAGTGGAGGAGATGAGAGGTTTGAAAATAAATTATTGTGACTGCGAGCAGCGCAGGAAGTACGGACAAGCTTGGGGGGGGGGGGTGACTTAATGGGGAAGCAGCACACAAAGGGGAAAGCAAAAAACACATGAACCCCATAGAGTGTTAAAAGAAAAGAAATAAATAGTTCCTTGATTGTACCAGTGAAAAGATACAAGTCATCCAATCAATAGGAATGTAAAGATGCTATGCTCCAGGGAAGAGACAAACACGAAGGAAAGCCATCAAATAAGAAGCAAGCATAGCAGACTGACAAGAAAAATGTTAAGTAATGGGCTGACCCAAAGCCCACTAAGTATTTGTATAGGAGTGCAAAACAGGTCTTCAAAAAGCAGTCTGCAAGCAAGAACTAAAAAGCGTGAATTCGTGTATATCGTTTGACCAAACAGCTATGGGGTCGGCAGTCAGTTGTTGCTAATAGAAGGTGCGGAAGTGCTATGAGAAGTATAAAGAAGACAAACAGCAGATGAAAAACTATCTGAAAACACTAAAATTTAAGTTTCTTCAATACAGGATAATTCTGAAATGTACCATTTGTGAAATTCCCACTACTGACTTCCATATTAGGTTGTTAATGAAGTGACTACTTACTCGCCACCATTCCCCCTCATACTATAAACTCTTGTAATGCTTTCATTGTCCCACAATTTTCTTGATTCTTAACACATTGCTAATCTAGAAACATGCCTAAACTTCAATTGAGGTGCAAACTTAATTTCGACTTTCTTTATACCAGCTGGCAACTTAATCCACACTACATCTCCCACTAGACAAAACCCTGCAAGCAAGCATGCAACTTGTCATACATATCTAGCCTTGTTTTCTGCTGCATACACCTCACTCTTCTCCTTACCTCCACATCCTTGCATTACTTTAGTACGACTCAATTTGTTCTTTTTTGTGTTAACAGTCTCGATGAGTCAACAACTGTGAATCAAGCACTGGCTGAGGGGACTAATACTTATCACCCTCTGCTGGTTACGGGCAGATGCTAGAACCAATGATCTGCTTTGTTTAAAAGTTTCTGGGGTTCTCCAATCGTTGAAGGATTGTTGTTGACCACATTTTGTGAGCTTCCTGTTAAGTGTCTATACTGAGACGAGCTCTGAAAGGCTCAGGTGCAATCAGTCTGAAGGGTTGCTCTGCTACCAAAAGCTACAGCTATGCTCACAACACATGGGGGAGTTTCACTTTAGGACAACGGAAGGGGCTGGAGACCTCCAAAACCCCTGAGGTAAACAGGTTTGGAGTATGTGCAGCCTGGGATGCCACAGAACATCACCAGCCAAGCACAAAGGAAATCATCACACTGCACAGCACACAAGGATTATGCTACTTACCCAGTAAGCATCTGTTCTTGGCATGTAGAGCTGTAGATTCACATGTTTTGCATTTTCCTGCCATCTAGTGTTGGGTCCGGATGTTTGCAAGCTGTTGTTCTTCGAAGAAGTCTTTCCCAGTCACAAGGTAAAGTGACTCCTCTTTTTGGTGATAATGCGCATGGGCATCAACTCCATTGTTAGATTGTTTTCCCGCAAGAGGGTGAGAATGGAGAGAGTGTAGAACAGAGATGTCCATGCGGATGTAATGTAAATAATGAAAACTGCAACAACTACAGGTGTCCAGGGAGGGCGCATGTGAATCTATAGCTCTACATGCCAAGAACAGATGCTTACTGGGTAAGTAGCATAATCAGCTTGAGATGTGTGCTGTACATACACATGCTTTGCATAGACTATATAGCAGTATTCTCCCAAACCGCTGGCTAACCAGTAGATGTTGCAGATGTTTGAAAAAGTGTCTTTAGCACTGCTTGCCCTCTATTGGCCTGTCTACGTACTAACATCCACACAGTAGTGTTTGGTAAATGTGTGTGGTGTGCACCATGTTGCTGCTTTACAAATGTCAGCTATAAGGATGTTACCTAAAAAGGCCATAGACGCTCCTATTTTACGAGTGGAATGTGCTCTAGGAGGTACAGATACAGTTCTTTTAGCATTAGCGTAGCAGGTTTGAATGCATTTAACAATCTACCTTGCAATACCAGATTTAGAGATAGGATTGCCTTTGTGAGGTGTAGCAAATGCAACAAACAGTTGTTTTGTCATACGAAAATCCTTTGTCCTTTCAATATAATACAATAACGCTCTTCTGACATCAAGAGTATGAAGAGCTCTTTCTCCTACCCAATCCGTTTGAGGAAAGAACACAGGTAACTCAACTGACTGGTTGATATGAAAAACAGACACCACTTTGGGAAGGAATTTTGGGTTGGTGTGAAGAACTACTCTATCTTTATGAAGTTGAAAGAATGGTTCTTCTAAGGTTAATGCTTGTAGCTCACCAACTCTCCTCAATGAGGAAGGCAACTTTCCATGAAAGAAACTGTAACGGACAGTTGTGTAATGGCTCAAAAGGTGGACCTATGAGCCGTGTAAGCACAATGCTCAGATTCCAAACTGGTGCAGGAGGTACCCGGAGTGGTATTACTCTTTTAAGGCCCTCCATAAAAGCTTTATTTACTGTAACTTTAAACAAAGCTAGATGTTGTCTGTTTTGCAAATATGCGGCTACTGCCGCAAGATGCAATCGAAGGGAAGTGTAGGCTAGACCAGCACGCTGTAGATGCAAAAGGTAACAAATGATATTTTGAATAGAGGCATCTAGTGGATCAATATTGTTATTGGTACAATATATAACAAATCTTTTCCATTTTGCTGCATAACATGCTCTGGTAGTCGGCTTTCTTGCTTCCTTAAGAATAGTCATACACTCTGGTGGCAAGTTTAGATAACCTAACTCTATGACTTCAGGAGCCAAATCGCTAGATTGAGCTCCTTGGGATTTGGGTGTCTGACTTCTCCATGGTTCTGCGCGAGAAGGCTGGAATTGAGATGCAGCTTTTGATGTGAAACCACTGATAGTTCCAAGACTGTGGTGAACCACGGTTGACGGGCCCAAGTGGGAGCCACTAAAATCAGTGTGAGGGAGGTTTGCCTGAGCCTCCGAACCAGAAATGGAAAGAGAGGGAGAGGCGGAACAGCGTAGGCTAATATCCCGGACCAATTCATCCATAGGGCATTGCCTTTGGATAGAGGGTGTGGGAACCTGGAGGCGAAGTTTGGGCATTTTGAGTTGTCCACTGTGGCAAACAGATCTATTTGTGGCAATCCCCACTGTTGAAAGTATGGAAGGAGAACTTGGGGATTAAGTTCCCACTCGTGTATTTGTTGCCGCCTTCTGCTGAGGAGGTCGGCAATTTGATTGATCACTCCTGGGAGGTGCTCTGCAAGAAGATGAACTCTGTGATGAATTGCCCAACGCCAAATGGTCTGAGAGAGGCGTGACAGTTGAAGAGAATATGCCCCCCCTGTTTTTGTACATAGTTGTCATATTGTCCGTGCGGACTAGGACAACTGACTGAAAAGCTTTTAGTGCTAGATGCACAGCTAGAAGCTCTAGATAGTTGATGTGAAGACTTTTGTACTTGTTGTCCCATAGACCTTGAATTGTCAAATTGTGAAGATGGGCACTCCAACCTGTGAGAGATGTGTCTGCTGTTAGCACGATCTGTACACTGCAGAGAGTGATGGGTGCGTCTGTCTACCAACACTAGATGTGTTAATTGACCCTGAGATTGAGTTCACTGACGTGCTAAACACTCTTGCAGAGGACGCATGTGTAACCTCGCATGAGGCACTATTGCAATGCATGATGCCATCATTCCTAACAGTCGCAGAAATTCCTGACTGTTAAGTATTGATTGGTCTGAAACTGTAGTAGCAGAGTTTGAATATTTCAAATTCTGGCTCCATTGGGAGGGGCTAGCGCTGTGTGAGTGTTTAGAGTCGCTCCCGGATAGGACAGCATTTGTGAAGGCTGAAGATGAGACTTTTGTGCATGGACTATGAAAGCTAATTGATGGAGTAGGTCTAATGTAGTTTGAGTGTGTTGTAAGCACTTTTGGTGTGTGCTGGCTTTGATGAGCCAGTCCTCTAGGTATGGGAAGACATGAATCTGTTGTCTTCTGAGATGTGCTGCCACTACTGCTAGATATTTTGTGAATACTCTGGGAGCAGCAGTTACTCTGAATGGGAGTACTTTGAACTGAAAGTGTTTTCCTGCTATCACAAATCTGAGATATTTGCTATGTGCTGGATGAACCGGAATGTGAAAGTATGCGTCTTTTAAGTCCAGTGGACATAAAATTGCCTTGGGGTAGAAGTGGAAGTACTTGTTGAAGCGTGACCATGTGGAAATGTTCTGACAGTATGTACAGATTTAACGTCCTTAGATCCAAAATTGGTCTTAAGGAGCCGTCCTTTTTTGTGGATCAGAAAGTAGAGAGTAAACCCCTGAGCCTTGGTACTGTAACTGAACTGGTTCTATAGCTCGTTTTGCTAAAAGAGTTTCTACCTCTTGTTTGAGGAGCTGCAGGTGGTCTGGTGAGAGTTAGTGGGTGCAAGGTGGAATATTGGGAGGATTGCTGGTGAGCTCCAGGCAATAACCATGTCAGATAATGTCTAGCACCCATTTGTCTGATGTTATGAATTGCCAAATGGGGAGAAATTGTTGAAGTCTTCCCCCGACAGGTGGTAAATAATCAGGAGGAAGTGTAGGCAAGTCACTGTTTATTGGGGGAAGGGGAGTTGCGCGTTGGCGTGCTCTTACCCCTACTTTTGAAATTGTTTCCTTTGTACCCTCCAATGTAGAAGCCTCTAGAGGAAGAGGGTTGCGTGTTGGATTTATGAGGACGCGTTGGGGTCTGAGGATGTAGTTTTGGACCCTTCCCTATAAAATGAGCAGCGAAAGGAGCCTCTGCTTGATGGAGACTGAAGCGCTCCCATGGATTTCGCCATGTCCGTGTCTTTTTTCATCTTTTCTAAAGCCACATCAACTTGAGGTCCGAAAAGATGTTGCTTGTGAAAGGGGCTATTTAAAATAGATTGCTGGACTCCTGGTTTAACACCTGAAATCCTAAGCCAGGCATGTCGACGTAAGAGAATAAGATATAAGTTTTACTTCTTGGACTAGCTTTTATGCCTTTTTCTTGTGCTCTTCTGGGAGGTATTGAAGTAGGCCTTCTATCTCGTACCAAGTGTGCCCTGTTAAACCTAGCTAGTAGGCCCTGTGTGTTGGCAATGTGCCAGTGGTTAGCGACTTGAGCAGCCACCCTTTTACCGGATGCGTCAATTAATTTAGACTCTTTATCTGGGGGAGGTGCATCCCCAGAGGTCTATGAGCTTGCTTTCTTACGAGAATTAGAAACTACTAGTGAGTCTAAAGGTAGCTGTCCTTTAATAAAAACAGGATCTGATGGTGTGTATATTTGTCAACCCTGGGTGTTAAAATATGGGCACGAACAGGGTCCTTAAAAATCTCATCTGCATGCCTCATCATGCCTTTCAACATAGGGAGACTGATTAGTCCTATGTGAAGACCCTAGTGTCTCAAATAAAAAGTTGTCATCCAAAGCCTCTTTGTCAAGTTTAACTCCATGATAAGCTGCTGCCCTTGAAATCAGCCCTTGATTAGATAAGTTATCATCTGGAGGTGATGGTTTTGCAGGGTATAAATCTGGATTATCTATGGGTGGATCAATATTATAATCATCCCATGGATCTGTTGGCAAAGGAACATTGTCAACCTCATCATAATCATCATCTCCTAAATCGGGCTGTGTATGAGGAGACCCCTGTGGTGTTATGTGTAGTGAATTTGAGGCTGGCAGTTGTGGTAATGGTGAAGATGGTGGAGGGGATGGCAAAGTAGAGTGGATAGGACTTGTAGCAATGTCCTTTTCCTTCTTAAAAGGACTATTATACCCAGTGTCCTCTGAACTAACTTTCCTTTTTGAAGGAGTTTTAGCTAAAATGTGTCCAGCTTTTTCTGTTTTGGGTCTAATCTGTCCTTCATGACATCTAATAACGGTTCCGGGGGTTCTGGGAGATCTTGTTTTCGGCACCTAAGGTTTTGGTGCCGAACCTTACTTGTCCCTTTTATCCTTCAAAGCGGAAGATTTCGGCTCCGAACCAGACTTGTCCTTTGGAGTGGAATGTTTCGGATCCAAACACTGTCTCGATTCGAACCCGAGCCGGAAGGCTTGACTATTTGTTTCAGTGTCAGGCCCAAGGGCGGGGTGTCGGAAACATCGTCTCGGTGCCAACCAAAGCCCGAAGGCAGAGGTGGTGCCAAAGCCTTATGTTTAGTGGAAGAGAGTTTATGGGGTGAGGGGGGCTTTAGTACTCACGGCACCCTGTCCTGGTGGAATGTCCTCGGACTCCAATTGGATTTCTAAGTCGGAATCTGATTCTGGGATCGAGAAGGCCCCCTCTTCTTCCGCAGCGGTAGCTTCTTCCTGTTCGGATTTTTCTCCGAAGATATCCGGAGTATATAGAGTGCTTTGGCGCTGCATTTCTCGTCGTCGAGCCCGCCGATCCTGAAGAGTCTTTTTCGATCAGAACGACCGACAAGCCTCACAATCTTCTTCCTTGTGCTCCGGTGAGAGGCACAAGTTGCAGACTTGTTGGAAGTCGGTGCGAGGGTACTTCAAGTGGCACCAAGGACAGAATTGAAACCGAGTCCGTTCCATCGGCAGAAGGCTAGACCGACGCGGCTAGGCCCTAAGGCCACCCACGATGTTCGACAGAAGATGGAAACTTTCCAGATCTAATCGACACGGGGAGAGAGGAAAACACGTACGAAAAGAATATCGTCGAGGGTACAGTGGATTGCGCACTGAGGGGAAGCAGCAATACACGTCCGAACCCGATGGCGGAAAGAAAACAATCTAACAATGGGGCTGATGCCCATGCGCAATATCACCGAAAGGAGGAGTCATTTTACCTTGTGACTGGGAAAGACTTCTTCGAAGAAAAACAACTTGCAAACATCCGGACTCAACACTAGATGGCAGGAGTGCATCTACAGCACACATGCCTCGAACAAAGGAGTTGCAATGGACTCCAGGACTGAAAAACATATTAGTAAACTACATAAGGCATCCTATAAACATACCCCTATATGCCAAAAATATGGAGGCCAAGGACCCATGTTTTGGGGACAAAATGGACCTTTTACAGGAGAATGCCAGTATACAGTTTACTACAGGAACACAGGGAAATAGCCGGACATGCCAGAAAAGAACCACATGACATGGCTTGAGATGGTGGTAGGCAGTTGCATGTTTTGGCTATTCTTCTAATCTTGTAACACAGGTCTGGTGTTGACAAAACCTGAAACACATGCTAACCCTAAAGTGTGCTCACATAATTGTCCAACTCACTGGGGGGGGAAAAAAGACTGTTCCAAGAAGCGCAGAACCACAGAGTACAACAAATTTAAATAGTCACATAAACGACTTTTGTTCAATCAAGGAGTTTATGTCCCAGTGACTTATGGGCTTCAGGGAACGTGATCATTAAAGATATTATGTATGCTTGTGGTATTTCTATAGCGCAATCCAACCCAATAGGCAGCGGGGCACCATACAGGGTCAAAGACCAGCATAAAGTCAAGGAGGGATAGGAGAGGTGGCATGATTGTGGACTGTTAATGCATTGTGACTGTGTTCTTTTAAGAGGCTCATCTTCAACTCTTTCCTAAATTGGAGCTGTGTTGGGGCAGCCCTAAAGGATACGAGGATGTTGTTCCAGACACTGGATCCTAAGATTAAAAAGTGTTAATCCTAATCACATTTTTAAGCCCAAAAGAAAGGATTTAACTAACAGGTTATAATATTCACACTCAAAAGTAGAAGGCAGAAGATGGCATGTTATGTTATGGGATTTGTAGAGCGCATGGCTGTCCCGGCAAAGGGACGTCCCAGCGCTACAGCCGGAGGGGAGGATGCAAGAGGAACTGCTAGATCAATAGAAAAGCCAGGCCTTCATGGCCCTTCTAAAAGACAGGAGGTTGGTGGTGTTTCTGATAGAGAGTGGCAGAGAGTTCCACAGAGCGGGTGCAAGCACCTTGAAAGAGTGTCCCCCTGCTCTGGCCCTACAGAATCGCATGGCATGTCAATCTGCAGCACAAACACTGACAATATATTTCAAGGTTACATTTTTTGAATTAAGCAAATAGATGGTCAGTAGGAAAATATACTGTTGACCTTACCCGCTTATCCAATGTCCTTTCTCTTACAAAGCCAAGTAGCTGATCATTTACTAAGGAAAGATCTCTCTTCCCTGCAGTTATAATGGTAACAATGACATCATGGCGTATGGCTTCTTCAGGATCATGGGACCGAACCTTTAAGAATTCTGTAAAAATTTCAAATGTTTTACGATTATTGATCTAAGACTATTACATTTGATCAATCATTAAAATTTCAACAAAGCTTGTCATCCTGGAAATGACTGCAACAGTTATCAAAGACCAACTGAATTGCTTCCATTGTGACTTTCTTGTTCTCTGTATCAGATAAGACAAGTCTTATATGTAAATGCGTCCCAATTAAATAATGAAAACAGGTAAAAAAAAAAAAATTGACAGCAATTCGAATTAAGAATGACGAGAGAATGAGACAGGACAGTACAACAGCAAGGCCTAAACAATATGACCCAAAACAGTCTATGACACAATAAACTTTAGTACACACAAATGGTTTCTAGTTAAGACAATCCCAGTTTTGTTTACTTACCAGTCAAATCTCTTGCTAAATCTGGATGGTTCATTAAGCAATGACTGGCAAACTTCACACACTCTAATCTCACAGGGACATGAATATCATTGAACCTGAATGAAAAACATGCAAAAATCAATCCACAATATTCCACAACAGTCCACAAGAATAGAGGAGTTTCAATGTTTCAAAAACATTTTTTTACAGAATGAAAAAAAGACAAATAAACAAAATACAATATAATTAATACTATAAAGTGGCATAGGAAAGCAATGCATGTTTCTAATTTACTGCTAACCTGCCACTGTGGAAAGTCACCAGTAGCACAATGCCTCCCTACCATTTTGCCAGAGTAGGTACAATTGAAATAGATCAATGCTCACAGTCCCCAACATTATTGGGGAGGGGCAAAAAAGAGAATCTGAATGTTTGAATCACATGAGAATCTTTGGTAGCTTGACTATCCACAAAGTAATCTGGAAATGAGTTGACACAACTATGTACATCCTGGAGGGGCATTTCTTGCAAGTGGATTGTGGACAGGGTCAAGAGTCAAAGTTCGAACTGTCATACACGCAACAGATCTGAATGGAACAAACAATACACTGTGATAGAACTGATGTAGAAAATAGACGTATCTTAAGAACGGTCTGTGCAAAACAGCAAAAAGTTGGCTTGTTGTGCAGAAGGGTTTTATGAAGCCAATGTGACACGAGTTCTTCTAAATACTAGGTTATATAAAGAGGGCTCTGCTGTGGGCTAATAAAGAGAGTAGTTTTACCAATATAGAAGAATGACACAACCTTAGAAAAAACTTTTGAATGTGTATTGCGCTATGTAAATACAGTTCTGAATAATAGACCATCCTCAACTGAAAGATCATGAAAGACATTCTTACACCATTTGTATTCCTCATCACATGTGGGATCAAAAACACGTGCCATAACCATCTCAACAACATCCTGCAGCCCTAGGTTATTATTCAACTTACTTAACCATTCTTCAAGCAAGATACAACCTGAAGTAACTGTACAAACTTTGTACCCATCATCTTTCCACCACCCATTTGTAGTCTCCTGTCCATCTACAGAATCACATTCCATTCAAGATAAACAATCTGCTGCTTTGTTATAAATTCTTGGAATGCATTGAACTTCAAAATGAAAGTCCTGCAAAGCAATTATCCACCCACAGACACGAGACAAAATTACATCCAAACGTTTCCTTGCAAAGAACTCCTTCAATGACTTGTGATCAGAATGGACAATAAAATTGCATCCCTATAAAATTGCTTTAATTTGATAATAGCCCAAAACACAGCCAATGCCTCTTTTTTGATAGAGGTGTGCCTGGTTTCCCCCTCCCTAAGACTCCTTGAAGCAAAAGCATTAACTTCTTGACCATCTTGAATTTATTAGAACACAGTCCCCAAACCCTCAAGATTGACATAGGTAAAGGACACGACAAACCTGGAATAAGACTACTCAGAGCCTGGCTTAAACCAAGCAATCATTGATGACCAAAACCTCCTTCTTACAATCTTCACACCAAGAGAGCACTGTACCTTTACTCAAAAGTTTCCCGATGACAAACGTTTTTCTTGCAAAGTCCGAAATAAATTTGGAATAAATCTCTGCCATGCCTAAAAACATATGAACTTCTTGCTTCCTAGTAGGGGCTTTTAATCCTAGAATGTTGTTGACCAATTTTTACATTGGACGCACCCCCTCTTTAGAGATCACATGCCTTAAATATGTCAGTTCCCCACACGCTAATTTGCATTTGTCAATCATCAAAGTAATGCCTTTGTGATTGAAAATATCCAAAACTTGCTTAATAGCAGTCATGTGGTTGCCAAGCGAATCACTGTAAATAAGATCATCTTGAAAAAACTTTAAATTGGGCAAATATCCTAACAAACTCATCATCAGCCTTTGAAAGAATGCTGCGGCTGAGCACAAACCAAAAGGCATATGTCTTGATCTGTAAAAACCAAAAGGTGTGTCAAATCTTTTGAGTCTTCCCTCAGTTTAACCTGGCAAGATGCAGAGGTAAGATCCAAACTAGTAAAATATCTTGGTTACCCAGCAAACTAATCATTTCAGTAATATTGGGTAATCATCCGCAACCCGCTCATTGAGTTGTTTCAGATCACCACACAATCTAATGTCTCCGTTGGATTTAAGATACTACAACCAAGGGAGACAGCCAGTATGTGGCCTTTACAGGATCAATGATTTCTTCTGAACAAAGACGTGCCAATTCCTGTTTAACTTTGTCCTGAGAGCAAAAGGTATATTTCTCACTTTACAGCACACGGGAGATACATTAGGCTTAAGACACACATGATGCACATAACCTTTGATGCACCCAACGTCATTATAAAATACATCTGGAAAATGATGCTGCAACATCTGTGTAAGGCATCATAGAGAATTCCCTTTGTGTACCAACACCTGAGGAGAAGAATTTGGATCTGGATAAATGTCTTATCATTTCTGATATAGCCAAGTCAAAATGGTATCCCTCCCTTAACAGGTACATACATTTTTCCATTAGCTTGATTTCCTTGAATGCAATGTTAGCTTCAAAATACCCCAATGGATCAATGGGTTTGCCACCATAACTAGATGGTAGCACATCAGGTTCTCAGTTAGTAACCTTCCATTTGAAATGAGAATCATAATCCTGATCAGAAATTAGAGATAAACGAGCTCCAGAGTCCATCATTATATTTACATGACTCCACTCAAGTTAACCAAATCTGAGGGATGTTCACAAGAGATCATGGCAACGTTACTAGATTCTGCATTTTTGACTTGAAGAACCACTTCCTCCAGTCCAAAAGATATTTCATTAACCCTCCCTCCAGATGGAGGATTTTTACAACACTTGGTAAAATGCCCTTTTTCCCCCCACGTTTTCATTGATTTCATTACTAGCTGGACACTCTTTCCAATTAGCTAAATGATTTGGATTTCCACAGCTAAAACAATACATTGTTGCTCTTCTAAGCGAAGTTTGTTTCGGAAAATTCTTTGTCTTGTAAGTGAGCTTATGAACATTTTCAACATTCTTACATAACTGATTAACACCAGCTATGGAATGTTCTACTCTTTTAGCTACAGTAATAAATTCACCCAATTTGGGTTTGCTCTAAAGTCAAATATCTTCTCCAATTTTATTACGGTTACACTTCAATATATACTGATCTCTAATACGTTCTTCGATGGAGACACCAAATAAGCATTTAGCAGATAGTTTCATCAAGGCTGTAGTCAAATCTTCCACAGAGTCATTTTTAAGCCGCTCTCTTATTCCAAAATGATACCATTCCAGGATAGTAGAAACTCTAGGAAGAAAATGTCTGTCAAGTTTAAGTACAGCAATTTCAAATTATTTTAATGATGCAGCTGAGCGATTGGAATCATCATGTGATCAGTCCAGCAAATTCTCAAACATTTCTTGACCTTCAGCACCTAAGCAATAAACAAGCATAGAAGTCTTCTCTGGGGAGATTTGTACTACAGACTTTCAAGCAATTAATAAAAACATTTTTCCATTTGGACCAAAGCATTACTGGTTCCCCAAGTGACAATAAGAAAAAAGGAGGAGGAATGTTTAGCATAATACAGCTATACAATAAAATAAAGATGAATACAAATATACAAGCACTGTCACCCAAATAATTGCCCAAAACACCCCACCTGAAAAAAATGTAAGTTAATACAAACAATAACAATACATTTTAACATCGGCTTAAAAATAGTGTTGTGAGAAAAAAATCCATAGCCAAAAGTAGATGCATTTCAAATGCTCAAGTAGGAGTCTTGGGGTGGGGGAGGAGGAATTTAGCAGTGCACTGTGCAACTAGGGACAAAGACAGCTAGAAAAAAACATATACGTTCTAGTGTTTTTAAGCTTGGAGCACCAGGAAGTAAACCAAGAAGATCCATCAACAAACAGGAAGCTTTCTAACTGCGACGACCCAATCCAGTTGAAGAAGAGTAACGTAGAAAATATAGAAGGCACGTCACTACATTACAGTTACTTTTTCAGAAGTGCTAGGTGGGAGACGAGTTACGAAACATTAGTATCCAGTGACTCACAAAAGTAGTGCATAAAGCATGCCAGAGGTGCTAGGCACAAGAGTAAGAGTTTCTTGAGTAGGCTGTGCGGTTCTCAGAGCAGTGCAGGAGTCACGAGGCACATCATATTGAAAGATGACAGCATGCAACATTCAACGGTATGAAATTAGTGAATGCAAATTTGAAGGAAAAAAAAAAAGGAGGGAGAGCTCCCAAAAACAAATGAGTAATAAAATCCAAAGCAGGATTACATAATAAGCGCTGATAGCAAAATCCTACCGAAGCTATTTATATTTCCTTAGTCAGAAATCGTGCAGGGGTTCCTTTAAGGGTCGTTAGCCGCTCGTCGCCAAAAATTGTAGCAATCTCGTAGCAATGCTTGTCTTCTGAAGAAAGCAGACTCCGATGTCCAAAGATAAATGCTTACTGTAGTAGGTAACAAGGAACCGTCAGCACAACTGTAGACAGGATGCAGTCCCACCATCAATTACCTTGGAGTCATTCACAAACATTCTATTGGAACTAGGATCCAATGACCTTACTTTAAGGGGACGGACCCACACATTATACTATGAATACCACACTCTTTGGTGGTGTATTTCACGTACTCTCCCTAGCAAGGAGATAGCGATGAGAAAGGCAGTTTTGAGTGTTAGAAATCGCAGTTGTGCATTCCACATTGGTTCAAAGGGTGATATCATCAGCTGTGTGAGCACCACATTAAAGCTCCATGTAGGCATTGAAACGCTTCTTGGGGGTGCTACTTTATTCACTCCCTCTAGGAAGCGCTTCACAACTAGTGTGGTGAAGAAACTTCTATGGAGTGTGACTCTTGTGTACGCTACAATGACTGCCAAATGGACTTTGATACAGGGACAGGAGAGCTGTTTGTCTAGTATATGTGTCCGGTATCTAATGACTGTGGCCTCGTGTCTGGTCGCGGTTTTTCCAGGCCTGTTACATACACCATAGCTGGAATCCCTTACATTTGTTGCTGTAACATTTTCTTGTTGTTGGTGGCCTTGCTTCCTTTAGAGTTTCCGTCACCCTCCTTGGAAACTTCAGGTGTCCAAATTCAAAGTCATCAGGAGCCATGCTGTCAGGCTGAGGGTGTTTGGTTCCAGGTTCCGCATTTGTCCTTCCTGTATCGTTAACAGGTCTGTGTGCGCTGGGAGTGGGATGCACTGCCATTGGGATATTTCCATGAGGTCTGACAACCATGTCTGTTGAGCCCATTGAGGGGCCATCACGATCAGATTGACTTATTTATCGACCGGGAATTCCCCAGCAACTATGTGGTAAAACCTGGATGCGGAGTTTTGGCATATTGTGCTCGTGTGATGCGAAAAGGTCTACTTGTGGAGTCCCCCGGATCTGGAAGATCCTCCTTGACACTTCTTGTTTTAGCTCCCACCTGTGTGTGATGTTTGCCTCTTTGCTTAGTCTGTCCGCGTCTGTGGTTTCTTTTCCTGATAGGTGCATTGCCACTATTGATACCTTGTTCGCTATTGCCCATCTCCATATATCGTGAGACAAGATTAATAGTGGGTAGGATCTTGTCTTGTTTGTTCCCGTAGTGCATCGTCATTCTGTTATCCTTTTGAATTAAGGCATGCTCGCATGCTTCTGGAAGGCCTTATTGCCACATAAAAAAAGTTTTCAGCTCCAGCACATCTATGTGTTGCAGAGCTGCTTTAGGGTTCCAGATACCCCTGACGTTCAACTTGCCCATGTGCTCTTCATCCAAGGTGGGATGAATCTGTTGTGATGGTCACGGAGGGAGTGGTGGTTTGAATGCTTTCCCCGCTGTTAGTGTTTTGTGGTTCCACCACTGATTCTCTTTCTGAAACTTGTTGGGAACCTCTAGATTGTCCCAACTCCCGGTTGATTGTGACCATTGTCATCAGACCCATTCTTGTATTGGCCTCATGTGTAATCTTGCATGCAGCACCAGGGGAATGCAGGACGCCATCATACCCATCATTTTCGCCACTGCTCTCATCATCAGACGTTGCCCCTTCTGATAAGAGATTCTGCTCGATCCTCTTGTCCACTGGGCTCAATTTGACTGTCTGGGAATCCACGATTGCCCCCAGAAATGTTTTCGTCTCGCCTTGGTTCTGAGATGATTTCTCATAGTTGATGGTTCAACCTAGTGTGTAACGTCTTTATCACTGTGTTGATGTTCTTCTTGCACTGATTGCTTGTCTTTGCTTTCACCAGCCAGTCATCCAAGTATGGGTAGACGTGTATTTCCCGACACCTTAGGACTGCCACAGCAACTAAGCATTTCGTGAATACTCATGGTGCTGATTTTATTCCAAAAGGTATCACTTTACATTGGTAGTGTGTCTTGTTCACCACAAATCTGAGAAAGTGTCTGTCCCGTTTGTTTACTGTTATGTGCAGGTAGGCGTCCTTGTTGTCTTTGGTTGCCATGTAGTCTTCCTCTATCGGTGGAACAACCTCATTTAGCACTGTCATCTTGAATTTTTGCGTTTTTATGAACTTGATCAATGACCTCAAGTCCAGTAAATGTTTTGCCTGGTTTCGGTAGCAGGAAGTAGTTTGAGTAAACCCCTTTGAGTCTTTGTTCCTCTGGAACTAATTCAATAGCTTCTTTGCTGAACAACTCTTCCACTTCCTTCTGTAGTCGTCGTTTGTCTAGTTTGAACTTCTTTAGCCTTGGTTAAGCCATTGGAGGCGACTTGGTGAACTCTATGCAATAGCCCTATTTTATGATATATAGTATCAATTTGACGGAGGTAATTTTCTCCCATTCTTGTAGGAATCCTCCGATTCTTCCTCCTACTGGTGATTTGCGTAGGAGGGTTCCTTGTGGGCAGTCACATGGTGGTGTGGTTTACCCCTTTCAGGGTTCTGCCTCTTTCCCTTTTGTAGCCACGAAAGGACTGGCTGGAGCTTGAGCGGTACTGCCATTGCGGGGCGGTGGTGTTTTCACTTCGCTGAATGCTGAAGCCTGTGTGGAAAGCATGTGATTGTATGGGTCCTTTTGCGGAGGCTTCCCTCTTTTTCTGGGCTATGCCTCCCCAAACGTTTCCCTTGTATTGTAGGGCCCCCCATTGCCTTGGTGGTCTTCTTGTTCTTTTTCATGCGCTGAAGTATTTCATCTACTGCCTCTCCAAATAGGCTGTCTCCTGTGAAAGTCATATTTGATGGTAGCAGACTGGACCTCTTGCTTAAATCCTGAGATTCTCAGCCAAGCGTGTCTGCTCAATGGTTGGTGCCGTGCATAGCTGTCTATCAGCTGTGTCTGCCGCATCCACGGTGGATTTCAGGCATGTATTCGCAATTGCCTTGCCCTCCTGCAACACTGCGTTTGCACTGTTTGAATTCCTCTGGGGGATTTTCCATTTGCTACTCCATCTCGTCCCACTGTTGGTGAGCATACCCATTTAGTAAGGCATTTAAGTTGGATATCCACCGAGTGTTGCTGCTGAGCTTTCCGTTTTTCTCCTGCAAATGTCTATTCTATTGCTCTCCGTGTCAGGAGGTAGTCCTGTAGACATGGGTGTATTGGCTCTTTTCCGTGCAGTTGCCACAATGAAAGAGTCTGCTGGCATGTTTCCCCTTATGTAAGGTGGGTCTCTTGATGAGAAGATGCACTTCTTCTCTACCTATGGGATTATTGCCTTAGCTGCAGCTGTGTCTTTTATTGCCTCTCTGCCGAAGCCTAGCATGCTTGGGAGCATTGGAATAAATTGGTTTCCCTTTTGCTCCTGTAGAGGTGTTTCCAGGAGGAAACATGCTTTGGATTGTTCTTCTCCCGTTGCACTTCGTAGGTGCCTGCAGCCCTCTTTACTACTGCGATGTATGCAGTGATGTCATCTGGTGGTGATGGATAAATTCCAACCCTTCGTCTGGTGAGTCTGCATTGATGTCTTGCCAGTCATCTATTTCCCCTATGTGCAAGAGGTCTTCTTGCTGTTCTTCATCCAGGTAAAAAAACGTATCTTCCAACTCAGCTATGGGGTAGTGGGGGTAGCTCCTCTGTTACCTTTACCTCCATCTGTCTTTTCAGTGAAATTCTGTAAACCTGCTGGCAGTCATCAAATTCCCTCTTCTTTTTAATTAGGGCTTAGAGTTTGGCCTCAAGACGCTTTCTTTTCCTCTCTAGTGCGAGCGATTTTCTTTGTTCATCGAGCTCCACTGTCTTTTTGCTTCGTCGTCGATGCTGAAGAACTTTCCGACATCGGGATCGGGTGCCTCAGTGCTTTCCGGCGTCAATGCGAGTGGCTCTTCGAAGTGACCATGGCTTTAGTCTTCGCGGAAAGCATTGAGATGGCTTTTGCTGTCTCCCTCCCATGCCTTTGATCCTCTCTCGAGGTCGGAGCAGGTTTCAAGGGTGTGCCTGCATCTGGGCCCCTTGTCTTGGGCCCGGGTGACTCCTTGGACTTCACGCTACCTTCCGGAGTCAACGATTTAGGCGCCATTGCCAGCTTCTTCGAGTGAGAGGTCTACAGCTCAACTGTTTCTCTGCTCTGAGGGGTTACCTTTAGTCTGTGTTCCTCCCTCACAACTTTCCTGTGACTCTTGACAGTTTTAGCACTCAACAATCTTCTCTATCTCTGGCTCTTCTCCTTGGTCCTCCTCTGTTTCCAAGATGTTTTCAACATAGCTTGAGAGGCCCAGGTCCTTTAGGGACTCCTGCTTTCTCTGCAGAGATGCCATCGCATAGTATGCCCACCTATGCTTCTGCCTTGCCCTGATGGTCTTGGGCAAGAACTCTGCGCACGTCACGTAATACTCTGCGCACGCCACTTAATACTCTGCGCTATGGTCCTTAGGAAAGCAGAGGTTACAGACTTAGAGTGTGTCCTTCTGTGCGTACTTGTGGTGGCACTTGGAGCAGAATCTAAAGGGGTACGCTCCATGCCCCTTCCTCATTTTCCGACCACGCAGTCTTGTTACTTTGGTCTTCTCACCTCGGTATTCCTCTGTGGCTTTTGGCGTTCTCTTGGTGTTTTCTTCCTATCAGTCGTCAATCCTCTTCCCTCAACGATGATTTTCAGTGAAAAAACTGTTTTACTTCCTGCAATTCCTTCTTCCTCTACTCAGGAGCTATCCTTTAGGCTTTTAGATCCAACAGTGGAAAAAAGAATCTGAAGATGGCATCTGCTTTGAGGGATTTTCGGGGCATCCGTCCAACATCACACAAGAAGGGGTTTAAACCCAAATGGTTGACACCGCCCCCAAAAAAACAAGAGATTAAGGAGACTTTTCTAGACCGAATCACTAGATGGTGAAATAATTAAGGGTGGGCGTAATTTGCGGAGTTCTACTACGCGGAAGCTCCGTCGGACTCCCAATTAATAAAACAGAAACCTCATATACTTTTGGCAAAACAACAAGTATCTCTGTCTTTACATGCTTAAATGCATATAGTCATTTCACAAAAGTGAAAATGAAAATTTGGCAAGCAGTGAGAGGTGATGATTTTGGGATCCTCCCTAACCTAGGGAGAGAACCAAGCAGATGCCTTGAAAACAAAGCACATCTTGCTGAACGATTCGGTGGTGGTCCCATCCTCTTAGGACCACCCCAAGCACAGTTATGGGCAAAAATACAATCCCAACCAAAGGCCCTGCAAAGCATTATGGGACAAGATTAGCAGTGGGCAGTGAATATTATAGTATCCAATATCAAAATAATTCTACAAAGAGCTGCAGTTCCACTAGTCGTTACTAGGTGTCCCTCACGAGTCCAATGCAAAAGCATTGAAACCCTTTCATGAAGCTGCAGTTCCACTAGTCATTACTAGGTGTCCCTCATGAGTCAAATGCAAAAGCAGCTTGCTTTTCCAATACTACCAATTGAAATGAAGATACCGTAGGGTGGGTTGGAGAGGTGCTGCCAAAGGTCAAGTGTCTGACCTAACCCTCCTCCCTGTTGTGCTAAAGGAGCCCCATACTCCGAGGAAGCATACTTAAGAAGTAGTCTTTCATTCCGTAGGAGCTAAAGGTCCCGATCCTTTGTCTGAGCGATCAACCACTCCACACTGGTTGGGCTGCCGGGACTTGTGAATGAGGCTGTAACTTGCTACGTGGTACGCTGTGCATGAAGTCAGTGCTGCTGGACTTCAATTCTACTGCAGAGGTAAGTCTACTTCCTTACTGCTCTTAGCTCGCAGTGGTGGTTGAGTTGTATTTCCGGGATATGACCCTAACGGTTTGACCGCCACCTAATTATTCAGAGGGCTCAGGCAGCTGGCAGATTCAGACGGACAAGCCACTAGCTAAACAGATGTGCCTGCAGCTGTTCCAAAGACCCGGTTTGTTGGCACTGGAGCCTGGACTGTCCTGAATGGCCCCACACCGGTCCCACCAGGAAAAGAGTGAAATGCCAGCAAACGGCACCCGGGCATGCTATATTGGAGCTAACAGATCTGGTTAAGTGGAACGCTTGGTGGGGGCAATTACCAGTGGCATGAAAGGAGCACCTTAAGAGGTCTGGAACATCTAAATATAACAAAAGACTAGTCAATGAAAGATAAAGGATCATTAACTGATGAGCCTAGTGGCTTTAAGGCTGGTCCAAAGTGGACATTAACCTAGTTGTACTGCTTACACACCAAGAATAGGTCAGTTATGCAAGAGATTGGAGTACAGCTGAAGGAATAGTGAGAATAGAGCAAGGGATTCTTGCTCAAGACCCATCAGGCTCAAATAGGCAAGACACTACCAGAAGCTCTTATCTGTTCCTTACTAGTACAACCAGGGTGGAGAGACTTATTATGTGACATGAAGAGGGAGATACCAAGGCAGAGAGATTGAAGCCCGCTTTATCCCGCCTTCTCATCACTTGATCATACTACTGCAGAAACGGTTTATCTATTGCAAGGTCTAGCAGGGACCTGCAACACACTGACTCAGCATGTACAAATGATAGTCACCAGAGATTACACCCTTAAAGATGACCACTTTAAGCTTTCTTGGATAAAACCAGACTAATAAATCTTTGAAGAACAACGTTTAAAACCAAAGAGGGTGCAAAGTAGGGATTAGGCATTGTGATAGCCATTCTATGACTGATTAAATGCCCGAAATTCTAAGTTCTAAATATGAAAATGTGTTCCCTATTTTGTACATGTACAGATACCAAGAGGACACAAACTGATGTGTTCATTTACACTGTTGTAATACTAGTAAATAATAAATAATGTATTTAAATACTTAGGTGATAAGGGTGTGACCTTCACACCAATAGCACTAGTTATCAGTTGCTATGAAAGTAGAGGTCATGTCCATGCACCAAAGCTGGGGGAAACCATAAATGCTCACTTACACCATCAGGCCCAAAATATGAGCGGCATAGAAAGTGCTTCTCAGCAACTCTTTTGTAACTGTTTGCACAGCCTCATAACAACTGAACTCAAAGACAGTATACTGCTTCAGTGTGATCAGTGGCACAGGAAGTCCCTCAGGAAAAAAAAAAAAAAAGATTCTACATGTACCATGTCTTGGAAAGCAAGAATTTTGCTACAGTAGATCTGTTCTCGACACTGAGGGAACATTTTTTCCCTTTACTTCTAATCTCTCTAGAGTGACCACTTATGTAGTCATTGAGCGAGAGGAGGGCGCTGAGGTAGACTGAAAAACTTCTCATGGTCCTCCTAGACATTTTTTCACAATGTCTCCAGTTTTCAGGATGGTGACCCACTGGAAGGCATACAATACAGACACTATGATGTCTGACTGGGCTTTTCTCTTACCACAGGCAAGGCACTTGACAAAAACGGAAGGCAGTCTGACTGGGAAAATTAAAAGATTCCAGTTCAAGAAAAGGGCTAGAGAGGCACTCCACCAAAAGGATGTTGAGTAAGGTAGATTAAAGGTTTTTATAAAGGAAATCCTTGAGGGCCAACTACCCCTTTTGGTATATCTAATAAGTCCCATGCAGCGGGATTTCTAGGAGGTCTTCGGAGGCCACACCCCTTTTCTCCACCACTCTGCAAACGTGGCTCGTGGTGCACTACGGGTTGGGGGATTCAGTCTACTTTACTCCTGAGGGACCTGGGGGGCCAAGACACTCGCCTGGTAACTGTTGTAAGTCCTACACAGTGGGATTCCTGAGAGCTGGTCGGAAGCCCAGCCCCCTTTCTCCACCACTCTGCAAATGTGACTACTAGTTAAAAAAAAAAAAAAAAAAAAAAACGACATTGAAAAAATAAAAAGGTTACAGGGGCATTAAAGTTAGGAATTAGCATTTAAAAAACCTTAGACATTCACAGAAAAAAACCAAAGGTTACAGACATATTATAGTTAGGCTCAGGTTTCACTTGTACAAAACCAGAGAAATTCAGCAGTTATAGCTAGCTGAGCTAACTATAACTTGCGCCCCCGCAACGCACTGCTTATGACCTCACATATTACATCACTCATGACATGGTCAGTGACATCACGGATGACATCCACAGAATCTGATGCACCCATTCACACCCCCATATAACCTTTCATACACCCACTCAAACTTCCACACTACCATTCACAAACCCATACCAGTACCACTGACATCCATTCACTCACCGACCCAGCCATACACACACACACACTCAGTCACCCATACAGCCCCTCACAGCCACACTCACTAACCCATTCAGCCACTGACTCATCCACTCATCCATGCAGGTAGTCACACACTGCCTCACCCACCCACACATACACTCATACAGCCATACAGGTACTCACACAACCAATCAATCACCCATTCCGCCACTCACATACACACTCACCAACCCATACAGCCACTAAGACACAAACTGACAGACTGATACAGACATTCATAAAACCTAGTCACTCGCCCATACATTCACTGAGACACCTAATCACTCACTCATACAGTCAGTCACGCACCCACTGAATCATTCATACAGGCACTCATACACCCACCGATTCACCAATACACCTTGGTATATATATCTAATACTCAAACTTTTTTAAAACGCACAGTTACTAGATGATGTCATCCATAGCTGCCAAGGTTTCAGATTGCTATGTGTGACATTTTCATAATTTCAGTGTAATTAGGAGTGACATTTCAACGACTAGGATTGACACTTTCTTGCGAGCAAAATCAAGCAATGAATACGAGGGTAACACATGAATACAACAAATGACACTCATTTGAGCAACGTGAAACTCTAAGAAGAGCTTAAAACTGCTGTAAAGCACCAGAAATAAAAGGGCACTAACCAGATAAAGACTGCGTGACTGCAGTTCTCAGTCACAGATGGGAGGGAGGTACTGCAGCTGCTCAGAAGATTATCATTGTTCTGATCGTCTGTCATGACCGTGCACTAGCCTAAAAAGCACATTTTATAGCATAGTAAATCAAGTGCAACTAGGAGATTTGGGTCTGAGACTCGGCGACCCGGCCCACTTAAAGCTCTGATGCGCTTGAGACCTCTCTAAAACGATGGTGATTTCTGCACAAACATGGAGGCACACAGATGGGTGTCACCCTCTTTTTACTTCTGTATGCCAGCCTAACAAACAAAATGTCTCCACATACTTTGACAGGATCACCCACTTTTCCTTTTCAAACCCATATCACTCTCCAAAAAAGTGTTCATTCTCTGTCCACTTTAACAAGATCACCCATGTAAATGCCTCAGTTCACCCACATCTTTGAACCAAGAGGTTGGCACGTATGCAGACTAACTTGCACAGATATCAGGGCTCCCTGGCCTGAATCACCGGGGATCTGAGGAGACCACGCCCTCTGCAGCAACCTCCTTTCAACTTTCAAGGAAAATATGTTTTTAGTGCATGTTCATGTATGTTCATGTTTCACAGCTCAGAAGCCTGTATTGCAAGGTACTCCACGAATTTCAGTTCTGATCTGCTGCGGTTTCAGCACAAGCCGTATTAATGATTCACTTTTTACTTCTAATTCCCAGCAGGTGCACCTCTGTGCCTTGCAACTTCCATTTAAATCTTCATTAACATTACAGACACAAGATGGGTGTTAGCGAAACAACATCACCCGTGTCTTCTGCTGAGCACAAAACAAGAATCTTAAATTACTGTAGAGGAACTAGAAATACTAAGCAAGTGAAGACCGCTGGAAGCCTCTCTGGGCGGGAGATGTTCAGAAAGAGCGATTCCTTTCTTCACGTGGTTTGTGGGAAAGTTGCCCCTGGCAGGAAAACGAAAGCGAAAGTAGCTTCGGGATGTTTACAGCTCTGCAGCTGGCCCAGAAATCGATGCCAGTCTGTCACTTAGGAGGCAGCTACAAGGGGCCTGCTCCTCACACATGAAAGGGTGCTCCTGACAGTTATTGAAAGGGACTAAAATTCTGATTTTCGTAGCAAGCAGCAAAGTAAAATCGTGATTTGCATTTCGTGTCTTTACTGAACTATCAGCAGCAAAGGAATGCAATGATGACGAGGGTGACCAGAAATTCCACATCACCAGGACACAACTGTTCCAGTTCTGTGTTTTGATCTAGCATGTCAGTGCATCTGGGAGCTGATGTCTCGGTTCATTTTAATTGAGCCGGCTGCACCATCTCACATGATAACAATGATGGACAAGAGCATAGTCCAGGAACGTAAGAGTAGTATCCAGGTAACATGCAGCCATCTATGCACCTAATCAGTGGGCCTCCCTCTGACGTCACATGAGTGACCCGGTCCAACAGGGAACTGAAGTCAGAGAGGCCCTGACAGCATTAAACACTCAGTTACACACCTCACGCGCTGCCACACATAGGCTGGTAACTTTAACATACTTGGGCAGAGGCCGCAGATGGGAGTCTGTTCGGACTGCGGTGGTGGTGCCGCTCTATTGGAGGCAGCGATACAGACTCTGCCAAGGCTGGCCAGGAGACTGCAGGCACTGGCAGGATCAGGGCACAAACCACTGCGGGCCGCGGCAATTCGGGTTTACCGCCGGGCCCCAACCCGCATTCAGTGCCGTCCAGGATGGACAGTGAGTTCCCCAACTCACAGGGAGCCATAGCCACGCCGCGATCACCAACCAAGCCAGGAGCCATATCACTGAGCAATTAGCGGGACACCTTGCAGTACCCGCATGCCTGTGTTGTGGTCTGATTTGCACACCAGCTACACACCTCAGACCCGCCCAGAACCCGCAATGAGCCCCAGACTGGCACGCGCCTGAAGTAAGTGTGCACGCACAGTGACATGGCATCAGAGAAGTGTGTGATGTACCTCAGCCAGCAGGGCACTCAGCTGCTCCTCCCGCGGCAGTATACGGTCTCCTTCAGCTCCTGTATAGGCGAGATGAGCACTGCCGACGACGTGGAACCTATCAGGGCTAGTAAAGGGCTGCTGAGCGCGACCGTCCAATAGCAGGCTGTCCAGGCAGTGGCTGCACCCCGGCAATGATTGAGTTCGGCGGCGGGGGAGGGGGGAGGGGCGAGGGGGCAGGCAGCTGAAAGCACAGGGGCCGTGGCCCAGGCCGGTGCAAGCAGCAGCAGGCAGCGTGATGCTGCGAGCGCCCTGATTGAATTTGGCACCGCCCGCATTGCCAGCCCATTACAACAAACTGAACTGCTCGCTGGTAGCAGGATGTGACGTCCTCCTTGCGGCGCCAGCACCCAGTATAACGAATAATTTATGCTACATTGTAGCAGTGAGTGTGAGCCTTGAGGCTAACCCCAGGCCTCCTCGCGCATGCCACGGGCAGCTCGCTGCCACACTTTTAGGCAGTGCTTCGGTACAGTGACAGCTGCTGAGACTGACTATGCATATGCGTGACAATGCATTTCAGTGCGGTAATGCGGAGTACCACACTGAAATGCGTTAGTCTAACGCCTGATGCGTGATACTTGGCAGGACTGGTCAACAGCGATGTCATTTGAGATGTCATGAGTGATGTCACTGACCATGTCATGAGTGATGTAATATGTGAGGTCATAAGCAGTGCATTGCAGGGGCACAGGTTACAGTTAGCTCGGCTAACTAGAACTCCTGAATTTCTCTGGTTTTGTACAAGTGAAACCTGAGCCTAACTGTAACGTCTCTGTAACCGTTGGTTTTTTCAGTGAAAATATATATATGTGTATATATATATATGTGTATATATATATATATATATATATATATATATATATATATATATATATATACACATACACACACACACACACACACACACACACACAGACACATACACATACACATACACATATATATACACATATATATATACATATATATATATATATATATATATATATCCACCAAAACCAAAGTTAAATGCGCTCTCAGGACAATCGATATCCGAAACAGAGTAAACTTGCAAAAGCGTTTAATTACACGACGCGTTTCGACTACAGCCGTAGACTTGGTCACATGTAAAAGTGCAAAAACAATGATTGGCTTATATAACATCACATGGAACAAGTACACAGGAAGTGGTGCATCAAGCAACAATGGCAGCCATGATGGAAAAGTAAAACATCAATTTACAATTCATCTAAACAGAGCTAGACATGTATTAAAATGCTACGATGATGCCCATGAGTAAACCAAATGGAAACGAGAGCAAAGTGCAGCAACTCTGAGGCTGAAACTTAACCTGTGAGTCTAAAATAGAAAGAAACGAGAGGTGTGTCTAGTGACATTGTCGGCCATATTGGAGTGGTGAACCGTAATACTAAATGCATGGTGTAAAAAGCAATCAAAATGCGAATGAGGGCAAATGGATACGTAAGCGCAAAGTACGATGATATCACCCCAAACAGCAAATATAAATCACTGTATAATTAACGGTATACCACTCTCTGGACAAAAGTGAACAACAGGAGAAGTCCTGGCTGTAAGTGAAATACCATGCTGGTGTCAGGGAATCGGATCAGGCTCCAGTGGGCATGGCGAAATCGCCAGGATCCGAACCCCTGTAATGAAGCAAGGAAAACTTCTCATAGGTCAGAAACCAACACTGATGTTAACCTCAAGGGCAAGTACCCGGAGATCATAGTATATAACGAGAGAAGAAGTCTGCATAAACTGCAAAGTGCTAAAAGCATGCCAAATGTCCAAGATGTGTCACATAATATCCACAGTCTGATGGCACTGACTACCAGGCGGAGCCCCGCCTGTCCTACCTCTAAAGTGATAACCACGTGACGAGATCAGCCAACATAAGTTGATTTGCCATGAATTTACGAATCGCATTGCACTAATATGCATTATAACAAAGTATTTTTTCACTGTCTATTAACCGCGACCTGTATTTCTATGGGGAGTAGGGCGCAGGTCAGTAACTTGACAAAGGCTTCGCCGAAACGCGTCGTTTATAGACACAATAAAGTAATTGTGTTGTCCTTTGGTGTGCCGCTTTGCTGATTTTGGGATTTCTCAAATTGCTATGTGGATCAAATAATAGCGGCTGCTGCGGCCGCAGCAGGCACCGGTGTCGAAAGGAGGGGATCGACTTTACGCGGCACTGTGTTGGAATTTACGTTAGTAGCCGTTCCCGCCGCTCCAGAGATATCGACTGATTTTCAGTCGGGTAAGCGGGCGTTGTTGTGTATGTGAAGTGGGTAACTTAGACGCTCTGTCGGAGGGCGGGGGTCGGGTTTATCTCTCTTCATCTCTGCACATAACGCACACGCTACTGATGATTGAAAGAATTGGAGCAGACACAGCACCCGGGTTGTGATTAACCGAGGGTGACGAAGGACTGATTTACGGATATTGTTACCGAGAATGAATGAATGGGAATCCACCAGGAAAGCAGAAGCACTTTCCATGTTTGATGAAGGACTAGATTCAGTAATTGTCCTGTCGACTTCAGGAGGGAGTGGCCACGCTGTTGAACCATCGCTAAAGAAAAAATTAGCTCTATGTGAGAAACTGGCCAAAAGGAAATAAACAAGTGGTGGGAAATTACTTCCCTCACAAATTACATAGAAGTCAACAGAGTGCCTCGTGGCTTAAGAATCACCATCATACCCACTTATGAGAATCCTAATCCGGAATTATTGAAAGAATGGTCCAGCTACATGGCAAAGACATGCAGAGGCATGTTAGAAATGCTGGTTAAATACGCTCAAATTGACCTGGATTTAACACGTAAAGAACTTAAGGAATTAAAACAAGACTTAGAAAAATCTAAAGACGACCAAGTTGTTATCGTTTTCTGGAAATCATTGGAAGGAAAATTAAAATCATATGAAGACACTATCAAAATTAAAAAACGCAAATTTTTGAGGGATAAAAAAAGATTATGCTGAAGGCAGGATACTAACTTATGCTAAACGATTTGACTGGGCGCAACGCAATTTTCATACAATCCAAAAACAAAGACATCAAGAAATCATATCAACAGATTCGAGTTCAGACCTAAGTTCCGATACAGAAGCCACAAATCTTAATACCCCTTTAGGGGTACCTCCCCTGACCTTCCTACACGAATTCCAGATACTCAAACAAAAGAAGGAACTGGAAGAGAAAAATCAAGGCAAGGGCAAGGGCAGAGGAAGAGGCAAAGGTCCCAAAAGCGGAAAAGGCAGAGGAACAGAACCAGACGAAGATTGAAGAATAGAAGAGGTGGCAGAACAGCTCATACCTGGGACATTCAAAGTAAACAGTATAATCAAAACAAGTCCATTGTAAACTTGTCCTCCAGAATACTAACTAAGGAGGAGGAATCACTTCTGCAATTAGGGCTATCTTTTTGCCCTACAGAAGACATTAACGTGACTACCACCCGGATTGACCTTTTTCTCTACATAAGGAAATTAAAACTTATGAAAATATACAAAATGGGATCAGAACAAAAGAAAATAAGATCTGGTTGTCAATTGGGGGAGGATGCCATGGATTTCCGAATTGAAGATGTCGATTTTATTTTGGATTTACATCAACTAGAAGAAAATATCTCAGATTTATCAAATAAAAACAAAGGAAAAATGTTAATTGAACTGGGTTTTCGACCAGATGCCACATGTCATAGTGGCTTTAGACCACGTTCCATATTCAATCCTAATGTTCCTCATGACAACATAGAGGCATTTAATTCTATCATGATCCAGGAAATCAACAAAATGAAGAATCAACGAGCTTCGTTTATGTATGACAATTTGACCAAATCACAGAGAATAGCCCTGAGAAATTTAACTAATGACCCCAAAATAATTGTGAAACCATCTGATAAGGGTGGGAACGTCGTGATTATGAATTTTGAACAATGCAATGATGAAGCACTGCGACAGCTGCAAGATCGCAATTGTTATGAAGAAGTCAGCTGGGAAATATATAAAACATCCATTGTACTTTATCATAACTCCTTAAAAGAATGGTGGGAAGAAGGTCTTTTGGATAGAGATGAGTACCTCTTCTTGAAAATTGACAAACCACGTGTTCCTTGTTTTTATCTTTTACCTAAAATTCATAAGTACTCCACTAGACCACCAGGAAGACCTATAGTTTCTTCAAATGGGGGAGTCTTTGAAAACACTTCAATATTCTTGGACTTATTCTTGTCACCATATGTACTTAGACTCAGATCATATTGTCGTGATAGCAGTGATTTCCTACGTCGTATCCATGACATAAGATGGGAGGATTCCTATCATATGATAGCTTTAGATGTGTGCTCACTGTATACTTCAATTGACCAAAGACAAGGTGTAGATGCTTGCATGTATTTCCTTAAAGACAGACATATTTCTTTGTGGAACCATACTGAAATGTTAGAAAATATGATGATGCAATGTCTCACACAAAACATTTTTATCTATGACAAGACACTCTTCAGACAGAAGACGGGCACAGCTATGGGCACTTGTTTCGCCCCCAGCCTAGCTAATCTTTTCCTGGGCTGGTGGGAGGAACAGGTGGTATGGGTGGAAACCTATGAAAAATACACTGAACACATCCCAATCTGGATCAGGTACATTGATGACCTGTTAATGATTTGAGATGGTTCTTTGGAGATGGCACAGGAATTTATCTCTGAACTGGGTAACAACCAGTCAAATCTTTCTTTCACTCACAACATAAGCACAACATACTGTGAGTTCCTAGATGTAGCCATCAGAATTGTCAACGGGCAGATGGTAACTAATTTATTACGTAAAGAGACTGCTGGGAACACGCTCCTCCATGCCAATAGTAACCATCCTACATCCCTAATTAATAGCATCCCCTATGGGGAGTTATTGAGAGCACGCAGAATCTGCAGTACTGAAGATGGGTTTAGGCAGGAGCAAAAGATCATGGAAGGACGATTTAAGCAAAGAGGTTATAAAAATAATATCATATCCACAGCAGCACGGAAAGTCCAGGAAATCACACATAACGATGCCTTATTCATTTCCAAAGAAAGCAAATCTAATGAGACTAACATCCCCAGAATGATCACTACCTATAATATGAGATCAGGCCTCTTACAACGTATGTTAAAACGACATTGGGGCCTACTGGAAACAGATCCCATTATAGGGAAAAGCATAGGGAAAGCTCCACTCATAACCTACCGCAAATCTAAATCATTAAGGGACCATCTTGTACATAGTTACCAACCGGTACCTACCAGCAGTACATGGTTGGGAACCACGAAAGGTTTCCACAAGTGCAATTCTTGCAAGGCATGCAAACACAGTTGTAGTAGGGATAATTACAATATTTACCCAGGTAAAACTAGGGAAATCACTAAATTTATAACCTGCACGAGTGACTACGTAGTCTATATCCTGGAATGCCCTTGCGGTCTGAGATATACAGGCAGCACAAAACTGCAGCTTAAAACCAGGGTCCTACAGCACATGAGAGCCATAACACATGCGGATTTTAATTATCCAGTGGCCAGACATTTCCAGATGAAACACCAGAGCAATCCAAATTTATTAACATTCTATGGGATTGATAGGATTGCACCTCATCCTCGTGGTGGTGATAGAGAAAAACTGTTACGAATTACTGAATCTAGGCTCATTATTGAGCTTAATACAAAATTTCCTAATGGGCTCAATAGTGGAGAGGAATTAGCTACACATATTGGATACAAATGAAATATTACAGAAAAGTATCCTTCTGTTGGTTCTTCCCTAGAATGAGTTGATCAGCTATGCTGTTTTAATCACTTACACCTTTTTAGTCAATGTATTAGGAAGACTTGGAGAACACAGTGGAGAGTCCTTCCTTGGCACAGTTTTCAGTGCAGGGAAGATCTTTAATTTATTGGTTGGGAATCCATGATGGTAGAGGTTCCGATATTATAATTGATTAGATGACTCCACTCATGATGGTTATCGAGGGGAGTTGTTTTGATCCTATAGTCTCCCATTATTTCTATTGCACTTGTACATACTCATTATTTATTCACTTTTTGTTCACTTCTCTTTATCACACTGTGTCACTAAACACTGTTAGCCTGATATTCCCCTGCTCTGAATCTTATTAGATTGCGGTTGTTTATATAGACAGGATTGCAGGACATGAAGGTACATTACCTATGAAATTTAATGCATAGTCTACATGCATCTATTATTGTGCGGTCATATGAAATTTATTCAGACATGACCTATGGTGTTATGTAGTAGGTCACCATCAACAATAGATATGGTACATTACCTGTTTAGATTGTACGCTTGTATTTCAGTGCATGCCAGTGATTGGTGTATCTAAATTCATTTAAATAGGATATGACCGCTAAATTATACGTTTTACAGTATTACGTATTATGATGCATTTTGACCACAAAGGTAAAACTTTTCCACTTTGAATGTCCCAACATTGTAAATTCTAAGCTTTAATTCTTATATGTTTTACATGTATTTAATTTTGATTTGCCATGAATTTACGAATCGCATTGCACTAATATGCATTATAACAAAGTATTTTTTCACTGTCTATTAATTGTGTTGTCCTTTGGTGTGCCGCTTTGCTGATTTTGGGATTTCTCAAATTGCTATGTGGATCAAATATATATATATATATATATATATATATATATATATATATATATATATATATATATATATATATATATATATATATATATATATATCTATATATATCCACTGGTTGCGAGTAGGTAATTATAGTTAAGACCAAAGTTTCCATGGGAAAAGCGTTTTTTGTTTTGCCAATAACTCTGGCGCCACTTGACAAATCTTTACAAAATTTTCACAAAACTTCGCTTTTTTGGCTCAGCTGCTGTGTTGAAAGTTTAAGTGTGGTCCGTCAAGCAGGGGCAGAGAAAAAAAGGGGGTACCAAAACGCGTTTTCCCCATGTTATGTGTAAGGGGATTTTCCATCTTTTGAACATGACTACGGCCCGAACCGCTGAACGGAACTACACCAAATTTGGCAGAAAGCTAGATGTAGATCCAGAAAGCGTGCTTTTTGTGATTTGGTGTAAATCCGTTCATAGTTTCAGAGATATTTAAGTTTAAAAAATATAGATATTTGTGAGCCCAACAGCCTACTGAACCCCTACTGAAATTTGATTGGCTGCCAACACTTCAATCAGGATGTGTTGGCAACCATCTTGGGACTCGGCTTAAAGCTCAGTCCCACATAAAAAATAATGAGAAGGGGTTAGGGTAGGAATACCCGGATCCCCTAGATATGGAGGAGGGGTCCCAAAGGGGACCTCCCCCGTTGGGGTTTAATAACATGTTTTAATATTTTTTTCCCCGCAAACTCATGGGTGGATCCGTGAATCTGCAGCAAAAAAAATCTGCAAAGTGGTGGAGAAAGGGGCATGGCCACCAAACATCTCTCAGCAATCCCACTGTGTGGCACTTACTGGAGGTAACAGGAGGGGTAGTTGGCCCCTAAGGACGTCCATAAGAAGGAGGTCCAGAAAAGAAAGAAAGAGTGTGTACCGAAGCAGAAATGGAGTCACAAGAAATGATGGATCAAAGGTGGTAATCAACTTGAGCACCTTAAGTTTGACAAAGACAGAAGAGCAAATATTAGCACTTGGGTTATCGTACTGCCCAGAAAGATCACTGAACTACAGCCAAACCAGAATCTATTTATTTAAATTTCTCAGGACTCTGAAACTCTTAAAATATTACAGCATGAGACCAGCGAAAGTAGCAAGAAGATCAAAACCTGTGGAACCAGGAGATGCCCAAAATCATAGGGTAACAGATTTGAAGTTGATAAAAAATTTAAATGAGCTTGAAAATGACAGAAGTGGAATCCAACCAGTGGCCGAAAAAGGCGGGATCGGCAGGGCACGGCATGCCCCTACTTCTTTAATTCTATAGATTCAGTTCCCCTACTTTTTAATTTTAAACATGCGTCCCGGGATAGCAGAAATAGCCAAGGCCTACACATGAGGCTCGGCGTTCGTGGCCGCTCTGGACAAGTGGGTGGGCGGAAAAGGACTCTGTCTTTTCCTTCTTGCCCAGAGAAGAAAAGGACAGTGTCCACTTCTGCTCTGCCGATGGCAGCTCCCCCCTCGCTTTCCTCTTATTCCCTCTCTGTCTAGCTCCTCCTCACTTTCTGAAAACGGTGACTTCAAAAAAGGGTTCTCACCCTCTCTTTCCTCTTTTTGCTTATTTATTCCCCCGTGAAATGAATCCATAAAAGAAAAGGAAAATGCTACTTACCCAGTATGCATCTGTTCTTGGCATATAGAGCTGTAGAGTCATATGCTTTAGCATAGATCGCCATCTGGTGTTGGGCCCGGATGTTTGCACTTTGTTTTTGTTCGAAGAAGTCTTGCAGTCACGAGGTAGGTGACTCCTCCTTTCGGTGATAGTGCGCATGGGCATCGACTCCATCCTTAGATTGTTTTGCCATAACGGGTGTTGATGGAGTTAGTAAAGTAGTAAAGATAGATGTCCATTTAAATTGTATCTAAGATAGATATCACTGTAACAGGTAAAGGTACCCGGGGAGGCGGGTGGGCGCATATGACTCTACAGCTCTATATGCCAAGAACAGATGCATACTGGGTAAGTAGCATTTTCCGATCGAGGCATATGAGCTGTAGATCATATGCTTTAGCATAGACTGTAAAGCAGTTATTTCTGAAGCGGTGGCTAACCTGTAGCTGCTGCAGTGGTTTGAAATAGTGTACGTAAAACTGCCTGGCCCACACTAGCTTGTTGTCTTGCTAACACATCAACACAATAGTGTTTTGTGAATGTGTGTGGTGTAGACCATGTTGCATCTTTGCAGATGTCCTCTATGGGTATGTTTCCTAAGAATGCCATAGAAGCCCCTAGTTTGCGTGTAGAGTGCCGCTCTAGGGGGAATTGTTAATGTGCGTTTAGCTTTAATGTAGCATATTTGAATGCACTTAAATATCCACCTTGCAATGCCCGATTTTGATATGGGATTGCCTTTATGTGGTGGAGCAAAAGCAACAAAAAGTTGTTTGGTTTTCCTAAAAGGTTTCTTTCTTTCTATGTAGTATAATAATGCTCTTTTGACATATAATGTGTGAAGGGCACATTCTGCCACTGAATCTGGTTGAGGGAAGAACACAGGCAACTCAACAGATTGGTTGATATGAAAGGCAGAGATGACTTTAGGTAAAAATGTGGGATTAGTCCTAAGAACCACTTTGTTTTGGTGTTTTTGTAAAAATGGTTCCTCTATGGTTAGTGCCTGAAGCTCACCGACTCGTCTTAGAGAAGTGATGGCTTTAAGGAAGGCTACCTTCCAGGTGAGAAATTGTATTTCACATTTGTGCAATGGCTCAAAGGGTGGACCCATAAGTCTTGTAAGGACTATGTTGAGATTCCACACTGGAGAAGGAGGAAGCCTGTGGGGAATGAGTCTTAAGTCCTTTCATAAAAGCTTTAATAGCAGGCACTCTAAAAAGAGACAAGTGCTGTCTATTTTGCAGATATGCAGCGAGATGTAAGCGTATGGATGTGTACGCTAAATTGGAACGTTGTAGGTGCAATAGATAGCAAATGATGTCTTGAATTGAAGCATCTAGTGGAATGATCTGATTATTGTTACAGTAAACGACAAACCTCTTCCACTTTGCTGCGTAGCATGCTCTTGTGGTAGGGCATCTAGCCTCTTTGATAACATTCATACAGTCTGGCGGAAGATTAAGGTAGCCAAACTCTAGGATTTCAGGTGCCAGATCGCAAGGTTGAGTTGATTGGGATCTGGATGTCTTATCTCTCCATGGTTCTGCGTAAGAAACTTGGGGGAAAGGTGTAGTTTTTGGTGGGGAACTACTGATAGCTCCAACAGAGTTGTGAACCATGGTTGTCGGGTCCATGTGGGAGCAACCAGGATAAGCGTTAGGGAATGCCGTTTGAGTTTCTGAACCACTAATGGAATGAGAGGGAGAGGTGGAAAAGCGTAAGCAAATATCCCTGACCAATTCATCCATAGTGCATTGTCTTTGGACAATGGGTGTGGATGCCTGGACGCGAAGTTTGGGCATTTTGCGTTTATGTGGGTGGCGAAGAGATCCATCTCTGGGAAGCCCCACATTTGGAAGAATGGGAGGAGAACTTGAGGGTGGAGTTCCCATTCGTGGATCTGCGGTCGCTGACGACTGAGCAGATCTGCAATTTGGTCGTTTACTCCTGGAAGGTGTTCTGCAAGGAGATATTTTTTGAGGTATGGCCCATCTCCAGATGCTCTGGGCTAACTGTGAGAGCTGGAGAGTGTGTGTCCCCCCTTGTTTTTGAATGTAGTACATCGCTGTCATGTTGTCTGTGCGAACCAGGACAGCTTTGCGTATTAGATGAAGTTGAAAGGCTTTCAATGCTAGAAAAATTGCTAGAAGTTCTAGATGGTTTATGTGGAGTTGTTTCTGTTGCAGAGTCCACATGCCCTGAATGGTATGTTTTTCCAGATGAGCTCCCCAACCAGTGAGCGATGCGTCTGCTGTTAGCACCATCTGTGGAACCGGGTCGAGGAATGGCTGCCCCTTGGAAATGTTTTGTACGTTCCACCACTGCAGAGAGCGATGAGTACGGCCATCTACCAACACCAGATCTGATAGCTGACCTTGAGCCTGGTTCTACTGACGTGCTAAACATTCCTGTAGAGGACGCATTTGAAGTCTTGCATAGGGAACGATTAAAATGCAAGAAGCCATCATTCCGATTAATTGCATGAACACTCGGGCTGGTAGTGAGTGTTGAGGCTGAAACTGTGATATTAGAAATTGCATGTTGTGGATCCTGACTGGGTTGGGATACGCTAGAGCTTTGCGAGTGTCTATTGTGGCTCCTAGATACATTTGTGTGTTGGATGGCTGGAGGTGAGACTTGGTGAAGTTTACAGTGAATCCCAAGTCGTGAAGCAGTTGGACTGTTTTCAGAGTGTGGTGTAAGCAGCTTTGTTGTGATCTGGCTTTTATCAGCCAGTCGTCTAGGTAAGGGAAGACATGAATGTGCGGTCTTCTTAGATGAGCTGCAACTACTGCCTGGCACTTGGTGAAAACCCTGGGTGCTGTAGTTACCCCGAATGGGAGAACTTTGAACTGGTAATGTTGTCTGTCTACCACAAACCTGAGATATTTTCTGTGAGCAGGGTGAATGGGAATATGGAAATAGGCGTCCTTTAAGTCCAGAGTGGTCAGAAAGTCGCCTTGTTGAAGTAGTGGGAGCACCTGTTGGAGTGTAACCATGTGAAAGTGGTCCGATTGTATGTACAGATCTAGCTGTCTGAGGTCTAGTCCTAGGATGCTTGTTTCCGGTCCAGGGAAGACATGGCTTGGCAGTTCGGGCTGGACTGTTCCCATGAGGCACAGGGTCAGACTGATTTGCATATGGCCATGTCTGAACTGGGGTGGTGGAGTGAGCTGAAGAATGATGATGGATTAAACCCAGATCAGTTGACTGGGGGTGAGTGTTTGATTGGCTCAAGCGTTCCGTCCATCATCCCCTTTTGTATCGCTTTGTTCGCCCTAAGTTGGCGGGGGTATGCCCAGACGTGGGTCCCTTGCTCACTTTGCCACTGGATTCAAGCAAGCCTGGCTGATGACGGCTGGAATGCCAGAAACCGGTCCTAGGATGCTTGTTTCCGGTCCAGGGAAGACATGGCTTGGCAGTTCGGGCTGGACTGTTCCCATGAGGCACAGGGTCAGACTGATTTGCATATGGCCATGTCTGAACTGGGGTGGTGGAGTGAGCTGAAGAATGATGATGGATTAAACCCAGATCAGTTGACTGGGGGTGAGTGTTTGATTGGCTCAAGCGTTCCGTCCATCATCCCCTTTTGTATCGCTTTGTTCGCCCTAAGTTGGCGGGGGTATGCCCAGACGTGGGTCCCTTGCTCACTTTGCCACTGGATTCAAGCAAGCCTGGCTGATGACGGCTGGAATGCCAGAAACCGGTCCTAGGATGCTTGTTTCCGGTCCAGGGAAGACATGGCTTGGCAGTTCGGGCTGGACTGTTCCCATGAGGCACAGGGTCAGACTGATTTGCATATGGCCATGTCTGAACTGGGGTGGTTGAGTGAGCTGAAGAATGATGATGGATTAAACCCAGATCAGTTGACTGGGGGTGAGTGTTTGATTGGCTCTAGCTGCTCCGTCCATCATCCCCTTTTGTATCGCTTTGTTCGCCCTAAGTTGGCGGGGGTATGCCCAGACGTGGGTCCCTTGCTCACTTTGCCACTGGATTCAAGCAAGCCTGGCTGATGACGGCTGGAATGCCAGAAACCGGTCCTAGGATGCTTGTTTCCGGTCCAGGGAAGACATGGCTTGGCAGTTCGGGCTGGACTGTTCCCATGAGGCACAGGGTCAGACTGATTTGCATATGGCCATGTCTGAACTGGGGTGGTGGAGTGAGCTGAAGAATGATGATGGATTAAACCCAGATCAGTTGACTGGGGGTGAGTGTTTGATTGGCTCAAGCGTTCCGTCCATCATCCCCTTTTGTATCGCTGAGGTCTAGTATAGGCCTGAGAGATCCGTCCTTTTTGGGAATTAAGAAATACAGGGAGTCTACCCCGGTCTCTTGATATGTTACTGGGACTGGTTCTATAGCATGTTTTTCCAAGAGAGATAGAACCTCCTCTGCTTTAAGAGGGCGAGATGTTCCGGTGACATTGTATGTGCTCTTGGAAGAATATTTGGGGGAGTGCTTGTAAATTCCAGGCAGTAACCATATTGGATAATTTGTAACACCCACTTGTCTGAGGAGATTGAATTCCAGACAGGTAGGAATTGGGAGAGACGTCCCCCGACAGGAGTGGAATGATTGGGGGACAGCGGAAGGAAGTCACTGTTTGCGGGGGAAGTGCGTGTGGAATTGCCTCTACTTCTTCCCCTACCATTGTTTCCTCTAAAACCTCCTCTAGAATAACCTCTGGGTGAGGGCGATTGGTTATTGCCCTTGTAAAAGGAGGAGGGATTATCAGTGGACGCCGTTTTTGAACCGCCTCTGTAAAATGAGCGGCGAAAAGAACCTCTAGTGGCAGGTAACTGTAAAGCCCCCATGGACTTTGCGACCTCAGTGTCTTTTTTCATCTTTTCCAGCAAGGTATCAACAGCTGGGCCGAAAAGATGCTCTTTGTCAAAGGGTTGGTTAAGTATGGAGGTTTGTACCTCTGGCTTAAATCCAGAAATTCTGAGCCAAGCGTGTCTGCGTAATAGTATGCTGGTGTTGATTGCACGAGCTGCTGTGTCTGCTGCATCTAGTGCACATCTAATGGAAGTGTTGGTAATGAGTTTACCTTCCTGAATAAGGTCATTAGCCTTAGATTTATATTCGTCAGGCAAATGTTGCATGATTTTTTCTAGCTCATCATAATGAGCCCCGTCATAACGAGCTAGTAGTGCCTGGGCTTTGGCAATGCGCCAGGTGTTTGCTGCCTGTGAGGCCACTCTTTTGCTGGAGGCATCAATAAGCTTGGACTCCTTGTCAGAAGGAGGAGTGTCTCCTGTGGCTTGTGAGTTAGCTCTCTTACGTGCGTAAGAGACTACAAGAGAGTCTAAGGGCAGCTGACCTTTAATATAAACAGGGTCGGTAGGAGCCGATTTGTATTTTTTATCCACTTGCTTATTCTTGCCCTAACTGGATCTTTAAATACCTCGTCTGTGTGTTTTAACATGCCTTTTAGCATGGGCAATGTATGAGTGGCTCTTTGGGATGAAGCAAGTGTATCAAAGAGGAAATCCTCTTCTAAAGGCTGTTTATGAAGTTCTAACCCATGATAATGAGCAGCCCTGTTAAGGAGCTCGACCTAGCCAATGTTGTCATCAGGTGGGGAGGGTCTGGAGGGATACAAATCAGGGTCATTATCTGTATTTGGATCTGTGTGGTAATCCTCCCAAGGGTCAGTGTCTTGTGGTGCATCCTGATCCCCATCCCCTTCATCCTGTGGGTCAGGTGTAAATGGTGGTGAATTTAATGGTGTGATAGCCAAGTTAGGATTAGGAGGAGAAGGAGGTGGAATATAAGGAGGAGAAGGGTTAGTACCCACATTCTTCTTCTTAAGAGGGATATGATAGTCCTCTGATAGGGCAATTTTCCGTTTTTTTGGAAGAGTTGCATGAATATGTCCTATTTTAGGGTTTATCACCAGCCTTTTCTGTTTGGGGCCCAAAGGTGGCTCATCGGGCCGAGGCTCTTTGGGGAGAGTGTCTTTTTCCCTGCGTGCCGATTTCGGCGCCGAAGGTTTCGGCTCCGAGCCTTTGGGCGTCGAAGGTTTCAGCTCAGAGTGTTTGGACTTGGAGAGTTTCTGCTCCGAGTGTTTGGTTTTGGAGGGTTTCGGCTCTGAGTCTTTGGCCTTGTAGGGTTTCGGTTCCGAATCTTTGGCCTTAGAAGGTTTCGGCTCCGAACCTCTCGGTGTGGAAGGTTTCGGGTCTGGACCTTTGGGTGTCAAAAGGTAAGTTGACCAATAGATGTTTGGTCTTATGTCTTGGTGCCGAAGGTGTTGGTTCGACCTCAGAGCGGGGCTGGCTCGAGCCCGAAGGCTTCTCTTTCTGTTTCGGAGCCAGGCCCGAGGGCGGGGCATCGGAAACTTTGTCGGCGCCGACCTGAACCCGAGGGTGAAGGAGGGCCCGGAGCCTTTGTCTCATGTTGAATGGGCACAGGGGGGTCTGTACTCATGGTACGCTGACCCGGAGTGATGTCTTCTTCTTCTTCCATGTCGGAGTCGGCTTCGGACACGGAGATCTGCTCTTCTTCCTCTACCCCCTTGAGCTGGTTGTTGGGTATCGGAATCTTCGCCAAAGATGTCTGGAACAGCGTCGGTCTGATGTTGCATCTCGTGGCATCGAGCCCGACGATCACGAAGTGTCTTTTTCGATTGGAATGATCGACACACGTCGCAGTCCTTTTCATCGTGTTCCGGGGACAAGCAGAGATTGCACACCTCGTGCAAGTCGGTGCATGGAAATTTAGCACGACATCCGGGACATAGCTTGAATGGAGTCCGTTCCATCGACTGCTAGCGCGGTCGGCACAGGTAGGCCCAACTGCCTGCCACGAGTTTTCCGATAGAAAGTTTTCAGAAGTGAGACGATGTGCGTTTAATGAGGAACCGTGATCGATAACAATACCGTCGAGGGTAATGAATTGCGCGAAGGGGTCCGAAAACGGTACCGAACCGGAGCACAGCAATACACATCCGAACGCGATGGCGGAAAAAACAATCTAAGGATGGAGTTGATGCCCATGCGCACTATCCCCGAAAGGAGGAGTCACCTACCTCGTGACTGCAAGACTTCTTCGAACAAAAACAAAGTGCAAACATCCGGGCCCAACACCAGATGGCGGGCGATCTATGCTAAAGCATATGATCTACAGCTCATATGCCTCGAAAAAACACTTTTGATGGAAATGCTGTCTTTTTCTGACAATTTTCTATTCAAAAGTGCAGCCTCGGAAATAAAAGGTTAAAAATTTGAAAAATAAATAACTAAATAAAGCAAGACAGAGTGGTCACAAATTGGCCAGATTGATTTTATTCACACCCAAACACATTAGCGCCACTTTACAGAGTTTGCCAGTCAAGCGGTAGTTTTGTTTTCTTTTCTGTCTTTGAACAGCATTGTTTTTCCTGTGTGGGGAAGTGCACCAATCCTGGAGGTACTGCAATACCTGGCTAGTTGGGTGGATTGGAAAACAAAATGTGTACAGCGGCTCTGTGTTCACGGATGTGGTCTTTTTAAACCATACTGCTTACGTTTTGTAAGGATATAAGCAATGGACATTGAAATTAGTCCCTTCTGGGCCCTGTAGTCAGGTCCTTAACTTTTCAGGCAAAAGCACTCACTGATTTCTGAATAGTGAGTGTAAAAGCGGTAAAGTAACCATGTTGTTCCTACTTATATTTCACATGATTTACTTAATCTTGCATTCTCTAGGAGTGTTTGCTTTTTCCAGGATGTTGTTACTTTGTTTTTTAGGCAGCATATTGCTCTTGCCTAGTGTGTAATTTGAATTGAGTCGCATCCAGGTGTTTATAGCGGGGCACAATCGGGTTGTAGCTAAAGGCAGTGAGAGTTTCTCAGTGGGGCAGCATGGTGTTCAGTGGGGGAGAGGATGTAGCACTATGTTCAGAGTTGTCGAATTTGGAACTGGGGAACCAGGTTTAGCCTTCATGACCAGGCCCCGAGATCAATCTCCTAAGGGAGCACATTCCCAAGCTAGACTTTAGAAGGTCCCGCAAGACCTTAGAAGCCCTTGTGTCTTCGCACCAGCAGGTGGACACTAGCGGTGGCAAGTGTGGGTTCACCTTGAAGCCCTGTCTACCACAATCGATACTGAAGTTCACATCCACTCTTGCGGGCAGGCTTATGAAGCAGCACACCCTAGAGCAACAGTGACTGTCACTGAGGTCACAGGACCCTTGAGAAGGGCCAGCTCGGGCGGTGTGAGTGGGGGCGTCGTGTTTGCAAGTATAATACTGTTTTAAAAGCGCTTGCTGCCTCCTTCCTGGCCTCCAGCAATTTTCGGCAACAATAAAAATGTCATAACTCCGGTGATTAATGTTCTTCCTAGAGAGAGATCAGAGTTTTGTCTAGTGGAAGTTTTGACTAATGGAAAGTTAGCGCAGAGGGTTAACGTGCCTGCTGCAAAGAACAAGTACCATGCAGATCACAAACTGCACATAATGTAAATAGGTCAGTGGGTTACTGCTTTTGTCAGAGATCCTTTTCTTACTTGCAGTTTTTAGGTTAAAATCCTAACAAAGAACAGTGACCTATTAACTTTCATCGAAGAGCTGCATGCAAACTGCAAGGTATAAACTAGAGCGCTATGGTTCCACCTTCCCCCAAGTCTTTGATTATCCTAATGTTGCAAAAAGCGTTCATTTGGATAGAGATCAATTTTGATTATTAAAGAGAACCCCCAACCATGGTATTAAGTTTTAAATTCTGAGTTTGTATTTCTCCAGACCGATCACTATTAAACTATACTGCCTACTAGTATGGCTGTCATATGACTCCTACACCTTGTAGTCATTTTGTCTTATGTAATATTTCCTATACAGTGAATTACACACATAATTGATTTTTTCTGTGTAATGTGTGAGATGTAAAGTGCTCTGAAACACTACACTGGTATGAGTAGCACTATAAATCAATTAAATGCATACGAGAGTGTGTTTATGGAGACTTGAGAGGCACTGAAAGGGAGGCAACAAGGCAATCTGTGGCGGAGGTAGTAACTGGGGCCACCAACAAGCATTGTTGCACAGGGCGCCAACAGCGCTAAAGTCGGCCCTGCTCTTGAGGCCAGTCCGCCTCACCCGTTGGTACCGCCATTGGCCTTGTTTCAGCAGTAGTCGCTGCAACTCACCAGGCAGCAATGCAGGATTTGCACGCACACCAAACTAATTTTGCAAACTTCACAGTCTCTCTGGAGTGGTTGATTAAACCTGAGAGTAGAGGGTCACCGATCATGCACGCCCAGACAGACGCAGGTGAACTGATTCATAACCCCGAAGCAATCAACAATCTGTTCCGCATATATTATGAGAAGTTATACACCGCCCCAGAGTCGGTCCCTCGCTCCAGTATCAAGGATTTTTTAAGCACGCTGCCGCTCCGGACGCTGGATGGGCAAGCGTAAGAGGATCTGGGGGGCCCAGTGACCCTGCAGGAAGTCCAGGGGGCCATTGCGGACATGGCATCAGGAAAAACGCCGGGGCCGGACTGACTCCCGGCAGAATTTTACGTAAGATACATGGACCAGCTGGCGCCACAACTAGTGACCCTGTATGCAGAATCCCTGCGCCTCGGTAATCTCCCTGATTCCACTCAGAGCACATTGGTGATCCTCTTCCACAAGACCAAAGAGATTAGCGCCCCGGTTACAGAGTATAGACCGCTTTCTATGCTCAACTTAGACTTCAAGATTCTTAGCAAAATACTGGCGTTCAGACTGCTCCCGCACATGTAAACTCTCATACACTCAGACCAAAATGGCTTCATCCCTTCCCGTAACACATCCTATTACCTACGCAAGCTGTATTCTATCCTTTTCCACGATGAGACGAAATCCATGCCTTTGGCAGATGTACTTTCCGTCGATTTAGAGAAGGCCTTCGACACGGTCGGCAGGGACTATCTTTCTGAGGAAATAACACAGTTGGGCCTTGGGGAGAGCTGGCTGAAATGGGTACAACTTCTGTACTCATCCCCTACGGCGAGGGTTAGGACGGATAAGACTGTCCTCCCAGTACCCTATCCTGCGGGGAACTCGGCAAGGGTGCCTCCCCTCGCCCCTTCTGTTCACCTTGGCGATTGAACCCCTCGCAGAGCTGATCCGGAAAGGCGGGGAGGGGATGGGCCTCTGATTAGATCGACGGATGCACACTATCTCCTTGTATGCTGATGACCTGCTGGTTTATTTGGGGACAGCTGCGACAGGTACTACAACTGCCCTTACGCTCTTGGAGTGGTTTGAGGTCCTATCGGGCCTGCGGGACAATAAGAGGAAGACATATCTTCCCGCTGGCGGGACCGACACCCAGGCCGGAAATGTTACTGGCCGACATCAACTGGGCCTCTCATTCATTTAAATACTTAGGCATACATGTCTTTCATACCATGGAAGATCTGAAAGAAGGGAATTTAGATAGGGCGCTGCAGTCCCTCCGAGCCTGTGTCCTTTTTTGGTGCACATTGCAATTGCCTATTATGGCGCGGATTTCCTTGATAAAGATGGTCATGTTGCCGCAGTTATTATACTTTTTTGTTAATTTACCGACCTTGATGCCCCGAGGATGGTTCAGACAGTTGAACTCTCGTGCGAGACCTGATATGGGGAGATGGATGACACAGGGTATCCCTGAGGACGTGACAGCGTCCCATGACAGAGGGCGGCCTGGGAGTGCCAGATTTTGAACTCTATATGCTGCTGCCCAACTGCAATGGCTGGCACAATGGGTGGAGGGCGTGAACGCGGACGGAACCTAGTTGACGGAATTCAATGTTAGCCCAGGATTACTGTTAGCGAAGTTACTGCGACTGGCAATTGCAGCCCCATATCGCTCAACGTTACAACTCACAGCCTTGCAAACTTGGAAACACTGCATACACAGACTGGGAGGGTCCCCATGGTACACCCCTACGTTGCCTCTAGTTGGACTCCCTCATGGTGATCCTATGACGACGTTCACGACTGAGCAATTGACACCATGGACGGAAGCAGGTCTGGACACTGTGGGCGACTTATCAGGATGGGTCCCTAGTCCCGTTCGCAGACCTGATGGACAGCTGTGGTCTTCCCCCAGGCCAGTTCCTACAGTATGAGCTCTTGGTCCGCACTTTTGGGCAGTTGTGGGGAAGGGGTAGGGAAGAGCCAGAGACCCACCCAGTGCTCCACGCGCTGATCACCCTGGGTACCGCAAGACACCAAGTGAAGTGGCATCACGAAGCCTTGGTCAATGCGTCTTGAGAAATTCCGGAGAAAGTGGGAGAGGGCGGTGGATAGAGAGCTGACAGACGCAGAATGGAGCAAGGTTCTTCGGTCCCCCCCCCCCCCAAGAAGATTTCACGGAACTCTAGACTTAAATATACGCAATTCAACTACATACACATGGTCTACATGACACCCCACCGCATCAATGCTACGTATGGGGGGAAATGAGGAATTGCCCAAGGTGTACACATGCAGACGCTGATTTCATACACATGACTTGGGGCTGCGGTATCATGCACGCATATTTGGAGGGGATCCTAGTCAAGATTAAAGACGCACTGGGGAGGGAACTGGCCCCAACTATAGAGACCTGCTTATTAGGACTCTTCCCCCGACCGATTAAGCGCAATGTCGGGAACAGATTAGTAGACCTGGCCTTGGGACTAGCCAAGAGAAGGATAGCACTAGCAAGACATCATCAGCTGGGCTGGAGCTAAGGGTAGGGCATTGAGCTGGGAGGAATCATGGGGCATATGGAGGCGTCCTATAGCAGAACTTTGGAAGGAAGCTCTGGCGGTTTGGGAAAATCCAGAACAAGAGCAGCATACGGGTGAGGAGACTGGTAGGGATAGGGAGTAACACGCACTTTATTATACAAGATGGCCATATTTCAGCTGGGGCTGGCGTGCACAGATCACTACCAGTAGACATATATATATACACTTATTTGAGGTATGGCTGTACGATTGGAGAGGACCAGAAAGAAGAGGAGGACTCCCCCCCCCCCCACCAGGAGACTCACACCATATTTCATATAATGCTTAATAGCTGAGAACAACATGCGCACCCCCAGAGTTTGATGCTCACCACCCCCTCTGCACAAAGTTTAGTTAGTTGTTTAGTTCAATAAAATGAAGTTATAGATAATGAGGACATTACTGAGCCCTGGTCTGGGGCCGGAAGCCACTCACCGAGAGGGGCCCGGAAAGAACAGCTAGGCATTGTCCAGGAAAATGATAAGGGAATCACTGACTGGTGGATATAATTCAGAAGGGGTTTATGTCTGCCCCGTAAAGAGATGGACAGTTCTAAGATGTGATACCAGACTAGATCATATGTGTAATTGCCTAAGTGATGACTAAGAAATGTAAATCGAATACCTGAGTTACAAGTATATACCAATGTTTTAAAATACAAATGTAAAAAAAAATGTTTTAAAAAAAATTAGTGCCAGTGTAACATACAATTGCAGCAGGAAGGAAGGTGATCAGTCAACCTTTGCAAAGGGCCCTCCACTTCGAGCACCATAAGTCATATTTGTTTAATACATATTTGATCTGTTTGAGCACAAAATGTATTAGTTAAAATTGTCAGATTATACAGCAGATGTTGTATTATGTGGCAAATATTATATAGAAAATATTTGCAAACTAGGATATTTTGCCATTCAGGTTTGAACTGCTCTTGTAGAAAAAGGTAGGAGAAGTGCTGATGACAAACTCCATGGCTTGGAGACAAATGGCGTGTGCTTCCACTTTTAAGCTTATTTGGGACATTCTGCGATTGGAAACATATCCCACTTTGTGAATTTATTTTAACGTCAACTCATATTAAACCTTAAATAATCATGTGTATCCATTGGTTGAATTAAATAACATAATAAGATGTAACTGCTCAGTGAAATGCCAAACAAATACTAAAAGTTGGGATGTTTTGCAGATTCTGGCCACACCTCTAACTCCACCCACTGATCCAATCCTTGGGTTACTCCCGCCCTCTGATTTTCCACCCATAGTTACCCTACTTTCCCCCCCCCACTTCGACCACTGAATCCAACAGATCTTTAGAGAAGAAAGCCTAATTCAAGAAATTGACATTGATGTATATGGAGATGATCCTACAAAATTCAGACCGACTACTAAATTCAGACCCTGCATTACCAAGAGATAATATAGATATTGTAGGAAGCTGGCTCTGTATATACTATACCAAAGTGAGGTATAGTGTGCACAGAGTCCAGTGGAACCCCAAAGGTAGGCAGAGGTAAAGTTAGATAGCACCTTACTCTATATTTGTGGTAGTGAGGTCGAGAGGACAGTGTTAAGCATTTGTTGTACACACTCAGTCAGCAAATGAATTCACACACTCAAAGACTAACTTCAGACCAATTGTTTTTGTATAAAAATATTCTTTTAGTTATTTTATTTCCTAGAACCAAACAAGCCTGGCACAGGTAAGTGATCAATACTTTGCAGTAAATATACAGTTGTAATACAGTTTGGATTGCAATTGTAAATGCACTTTGTTTTGACTTACAGTATTGTTACTGAGAAATGCAATGCTTTGTAAATACAGTACATATACTTTGAATGGGCTTTTTAGTAAAATTGCAGGTAAGTTACTTTTGAGATTACTTTTCTTACACAGTGTAGTATACCTGGATACTACACTGGGACATTTCCTGTAAACAGGTAAGTAAAATCGTTTTTGTTAGTTAGTACAATTTTAAAGAATTTCTTTAGGTTTTCCAACTCCACACTTAGAAACTTTTCATAGAAAAACAGTCAATGTTGTCCTATGGAGGAAAATAGTGTTATCGGTTAAAAGGTAGATACTTTGTTGTGGAAGTTGGTGTTCTGGGGTTAGACTCAGGGGTCCCCCAGGGTCAAGGATGCACTCGTTACACCCTCAGCGGCACTAGGGCAGCCGGGTGCAGAGTGCGGAGGCCCAATGTTGTCCAATGGAGGATAGGGGGCCTCCGGTTGTTGGCTGCTGACGAGCAGGCCACTGGGTTGTGGGAGCAAAGCTCTTGGACTTAAGCTCAGGGCAAATGGGGGTATAGGGCAGCACAAAAGATGCACCCTCAGCGGCACTGGGGCGGCTGGGTGCAGAGTGCTGTTTTGACGTCGGGTGCCCTGTAGCTTTCAAAGGGGAGTCTCCGGTTTGCAAACACACTGCAAACTCTAGGACGAAGGCCTTCTGGGTGCGACCACCACTTGGAGAGGTAAGTTGGGATGTTGGGGGTTGGTTAGGCACCGTCAGTAGGGCCACCCAAGGCCGTGGGGCGTCGGGTGCAGGGGTGCCTTTTAGGGTCGGATCTTCCTACCAGCTCCTGGTCGCGGTTGGGGGGACCTTCCGGTTTGAGGCTGCAGGCGTCGGCTGGAGGCAGGTCAGGGGTCGCCGGATCTCGGATCAGGATCGCCGAGACCTTCTTGGTGTTGGGCCACTCGAACTCAGGCCGTGAGCGTCGGGTGCAGAGTGGTGCAAACTTGCGGATCCTTGCGGAGCTGGAGTCTGTTTGAACAAATCCGGTGTTCACGGGAGACAGAGTCTTTGGGATTGAAGGCAGGCATCCTCAAAAGACACAACGGCACCCAATATTGCTAGTGACTGTTTATTCCACAGTTACTTATTATCACAGATCACCATATTCAATGTTTCAAAAATAGAGAAAGGTTGCTCCAAGGGGAGTGTGAGAGAAAGGAGTGCTCGTGGAGTAAGACTGATATAAAAGGAGGGGAATCCAGAAAGCAAATTAAACAATCAGTTCCGCATTTCAATATCCTTAGTAAACTGGTCGTGATTTACAGTAACACCAGTTTTACACATAGGCCTGTCCCTCGTGGATTTGCAAGTGTTCCTTTCATGATTTTCCGGATGATACACAGAGAATGTTCATCTGTGAAAAAAAAAGGGAGGGCTGGGAGGATGCCAGGTACAGGCCCACTGGGGGGGGGGGGGGGGAGTAGTGTCGACGTTTCGATCCTGGTCTAGCGAGGGTAATTTATCTCCTCTGAAGGTGGGTCTTCCTCAGGACAGGGGGGAGGAGGGGCAACCTACGGTGAAGTACAGTCAGGATACAGCCCCTCGTACGGCGGTCCGCATCTAATTGCGGCGTGACCCAGAATGAATCTGAAGAGTGCAAGCTGCAATGTTGAAATTAATCAAACTCAGGTGAAAGAATCACCCACAGCATCTTATTAAGCAGTTATTTCGGAGCCCGGGGGATCCATGCTGGACCTCGAGTCTATAAATTACTATGGCATTCATGGCCTGACTAACTAAAAAATAGCTCAGAAGAACATCAGCCATTACTACTGCCACCACAGATACAACTCACTTAGGTGTTAAAACAAGCATTATATACAACACACAGCCTATAGCATACACTTTCCAGCTAGCATAGATCACATTAAGAATCGACCACACATGTAGGAGAAACACTCATTCACTACAATCTTCAATCTATACAATTGTTGAGAGAAAAACCATAATACTGAATGCTAGTTAAAAAAGAAAGTAGCCTACTAAACACAGCTTTAATATGTATTATACCTGTGACACTCAACCTATATTAAGAAATAAAGTTCATATCAGCAGCAAAGTGAGTACTGTAAACATTTTCTCTATGGAAAGAGTTTACTCTGTATCAAACTGTTTGCAGACAGTGAAACTCATGATAAAAAAATTTTTTTAAACTATTGGCTAAAAAATACAGCCTGAAGGTGCTAAAGAACATACCACTTCCACCCTTCATATTGTGGCGAAAACTTTACAGATAGCTCATCTTTTTTTTAGCAAAACTAGGACACATACATATCTTAGTACCTAAAGCACACCGTCTTCTATGTTAAGTATAAATTATGAAGTGACAAGACTCTCTCTAATAACTCAAGGCTCCTTACAAAATCTAGTATCTACTTTGTAGAATCTTCCTCCTGTTGGAAACTTTTCCTGCACAACCAAAGGTTGTGTGAAGCATAATGAATACAAGTCAACAGTCAGTTCCACCCAAAGTTACTCTTGAATGCAAACATTTATAACATCTTCAATATCTCTACACAACTATAGTGCATAACCTTTTTATAATTAAGTCACAAATCCCGCTCTGGTGTAGGGTAGGAATATTTTACTCAGTTGGTCCTAAAGAAACGCCACAGATCCCTCCTGGACCACATAGCCGTGAAACATGTTGACCTTTTGATCACACACTGTGAGATTGTCACAGTTCGTAACACCTCTTCAAAAATCTACACCCACCTGTTTTTAACCCTGCCAAGGGGGGCTACTGAATAAAACTTAACGGTACTCCTTAGGTAGTTTTAAGAGACTTCACTACACATAATCCCATCCCCACATACCTGCACTCATCATCAAGACTGAAATGAACAGCAACCTTCCGCTTGTATATATAAGCAAAGATGGGAGCATGGGCGCTGGACCTTTAACTGCTCCCGGTCCCTCCTCTTTTGACACTGACACACACACACACACTGACACACACTGACACACACGTTAAAGTATAGTTCAGTATAGTAATATTGTAAAGATTTATGTTTAAAAATAAAAAAATTAACAGATATTAACCAGTTATACTATATTGATATATCTAGGACTATTGCCCATAAAATGCACTTTTTTTTATATTACATCACTCATAACATGGTAAATGACATCACTGATGATATCAAGGAAGACATCTCAAATGACTGAGTAACGTGGGGGTTACGCTTGATCCCGCAGTAGCATGGGACCCACTGCACAATTTTATATTTATTTTTTGGGGTCCCAGGTCTAGAGAGCCAGGGTACCAGTACCACGCCCCCTTGCATTTTAGGTTTTTATTAATTCAGGACAAGGGGATGAGACACGAAGTTCTGAAATGGCAGCTACAACATTTCTGTTCCTGTTGCAGAGAGCCAATCATATTGATTAGTCCCAATGGACCGATAGGCGAAAAAAATCCTTCTAGACCAATTAAAAGCTTCATTTTTTAAATTTGTAGTAGCATTGAAGTTCCACAGCACTCCCGCAACCAATCGCCCAGATATCACCATATTTTCAACCTTAATTTCTCAAACACTGCTTGTAGGAAGCTGGCTCTATATATACTATACCAAAGTGAGGTATAGTGTGCACAGAGTCCAGTGGAACCCCAAAAGTAGGTAGAGGTAAAAGTAGATAGCACCTTACTCTCTATTTCTGGTAGTGTGGGCGAGCAGTAAGGCTTCACCAGAGGGTAGTGTTAAGCATTTGTTGTACACACTCAATCAGCAAATGATTGTCACACACTCAAAGACTGAACTCAGACCAATTTTGTTTGTATAAAAATATTCTTTTAGTTATTTTATTTCCTAGAACCAAGCAAGCCTGGCACAGGTAAGTGATTTATACTTTGCAGTAATAATACAGTTTGAATTGCAATTGTATATACACTTTGGTTTGATTACAGTAGAACTACTGGTAATGCAATGCTTTGAAATATTGTACATATACTTTGCGATGGCTTTTCAATAGGATGTCAAGTAGAATTCTTTACAGATTTCTTTTCTTGCACAGTGTAGTATACCTGGATACTGCACTGGGACATTACCTGTAAACAGGTAAGTAAACCAGTTTTGGTTATCTGGTTACAGTTTTAGAGAATTTTCTAGATTTTCCAACTCCACACTTAGAAATTTTTTCACAGAAAACAGTCAATGTTATCCTATGGGAGGAAATAGTGTTATCGGTTAACAGGTAAGTACTTTGTTGTGGGAGTTGGGTTTCTAGGGTTAAACTCGGGGGTCCCCCAGGGTCAAGGATGCACTCGTTACACCCTCAGCGGCACTAGGGCGGCCGGGTGCAGAGTGCTGGGGCCCAATGTTATCCAATGGGGGATAGGGGGCCTCCGGTTGGTGACTGCTCACGAGCAGGCCACAAGGTTGTGGGAGGAAAGCTCCTAGACTTAAGCTCAGGGCAAATGGGGGTTCAAGATAGCACCAAAGGTACACCCTCAGCGGCACTAGGGCGGCGGGGTGCATGGTGCTGGTTTGTCGTCGGGTGCCCTGTTACTTTCAATGGGGATTCTCAGGTTTGCAAACACAGCAGGCTCGGGGACGAAGGTTTTCTGGCTGCGACCACCACTTGGAGAGGTAAGTTGGGATGCTGGGGGTTGGTTAGACACCGTCGGTTGGGCCACCCAAGGCCGTTGGGTGCAGGGGTGTCTTTTAGGGTCGGATCTTCTTACCAGCTCCTGGTCGCGGTTGGGGGGACCTTCCGGATTGAGGCTGCAGGCGTCGGCTGGAGGCTTGAGGCAGGTGAGGGATCACTGGATCTTGGGTCTGGATCGTCGGGGACACCTCCTCGTGGTGTTGGGCCACTCTAACTCGGGCCGCGGGCATCGGGGTGCAGAGTGGTGCAGACTCGCGGATTTCGCCGGAGCTGGAGTCTGTCTCCTGCGAACACCGGATTTGTTCACCAACAAAGTCTTTTCTTTGGAAGGCAGGGCAGGTCCTCAGGGTTCTTGAGGTTGCTGGCTGCAGGACACACCGGAGTTTTGCTTCAGCAGGTTTGAGGTGGGGACAGGCCGGTAGGGCTGGGGCCAAGTCAGTGGGCGTCCTCTTCTTAGCTTCGGCACGGCTGTTCGGTCCTTCTTCTTCTAGTAGTTTCTTGTCTGAGTTCTTGGTTCAGGGCTGCACCCTAAATACTGTATTTAGGGGGCGTTTTAGAGGTCTCGAGGTCAGTAGCCAATGGGCTACTGACCTTGGGGTGACTACACCCTTAGTGTGCTCACCCCACGTGGGGGAGTGAGCACAACCCCTAATCCTGATTGGGGAGTGCCTGCCATCTGCAAGATGGCGGGCACTGAAGAGTGGGCTTCACCTCGCCTCCTCCACCTGAGGGGTGGGGTTGGCAGAAGTGGGCACACCTTCTGGGCTGGCTAATTTTTCCCGCCTGTCTTCCCGCCGAAAAGGAGGAGAGACAGGAAGGGGAGGCTGCTCCTGATAGCAGGAGAGGCTAGGGGTCGGATTACAAAGGCTGCAAGGCCTTTGAAGCTCCCCGGCCACAGATGGCTCTTCCTGGCCTGGGGGAGGTGTGAACACCTCGCCCACGAAAGGCTTTGTTTCTGGGCTCAGGGAGCGAAGGCTCCTACCCCAGGGGTCCAGAAACATGTCTTGTGGTGGCAGGCTGGTGTGTACCAGTCAGGGAACCCACCAGAGGCTGGTCGTTTTTCAGGGGGCATCTCTAAGATGCCCTCTGAGTGCATTTTACATTAAATCCCACACTGGCATCAGTGTGGGTTTAATGTGCTGAGAAGTTTGGTACCAAACTTCCCAGTTAAGCCACTATGGTGCTGTGGAGTTCGTAATGACAAACTCCCAGCACCATATACTCTTAATGGCATTACTGCACTTACAATGTCTAGGAATTGGTCTATACACTGTAGGGGTACAGGGCTCAGGCACCTGTACCCTCACCACTGGTATAGTGACCACAGCTAGAGGGGTGGCTGACCTATGCCAGGGCAGTGGGTTGTAGGCATGTCACACAGGGATGTGTGCCATGTCGACTCTTCACTTTGTTCTGCACCAAAACTCGCAGCCTGCAATGGCAGTGTGTGTGTGTGTGTGTGTAAAGCTACAGGGCCTCTAAGGGTGGCACAATAAGTGCTGCAGTCCTTAGAGGCCTTCCCTGGCCACAGTGCCCTTGGTACCCATGGTACCTTTTACAAGGGACTGACATGTGGCCAGAGAGGTGCCAATTGGGGGTACAAGGTACAGTTTTTGGGAAAGAACACAGGCCCAGGGAACCCGATTGGCAGGGACCCAGGGCACATCAAGTCAAAGTGCATCAGTAGTCTGGCAAAAAGTGGGGGGGGGGTTACTGCAACAAACCCAGCTTCCTACAGTGCTTAACAAAAAATGCTTTCCTATGGAACATGTGACCTAATGTAGAACTACACAAATATTTATATATTATAAAGTGGCAGGTGCCACTGTGCAGTTATACATTAGGTCACAGTTTCCATAGAAAGAGCCTTTTAAAGTTCATCTACCTCAATTCCTTCCATGAAAGTATCAGTGTGATCTAGTCTAGCTAGGGGGATGGTTGGGTGGGTGGGGAGCAGTGCCCAAACGCAATTTCCCCCATGCAATTTCCATAGGGAAATCTGAACAGAGCTACAGCCCAAACATCTCAACGGAATTACACCAAATTTGTCAGAAAGGTAGACCTTTACCCATAAAGAGTGCTTTTTGTGATTTGGTGTAAATCCATTCAGTAGTTTTTGAGAAAGTAGATATATGTATATCTGGAGGGTTGGGTTCTTGGGACGCTTGCGGGAGTCATGAGAGCACCTAACTTTAAATTGAGTAATGACTGGCTAAGAGGGCATCTTTTCCCGTCAGCCATCTCGCTCCTCTAAGTCCTGAAGGAGGTCGCGTTCTGATTGGATGGCTGCAACATAAAGAGAAAGTTTGCGATCAACATTTCAGGACATGCGGGAATCGGGCCCTGTGTACTGAAAATTAAAAAATTTAATAACTAAGGTACAAATGGACAAGGTAGGGTTACCCTGACATCCTGGACTTTGTGGGGAAGGGAAAACCATAACAAAAAGGGGCAGGCCCTGAGGACCAGTGGTAGGTAGGCCGCGTACGGACGGTTGGCCCTGCAGCTAAGCCGAGCAGAGGCAAAGGTCAACTCACTAGGTGTTTCAGAGGTTTCCTCTGCTGAATTGCGAAGAAGCACAAAATGCATTGAGAATTATCCTTAAACAGGATGTATAACTGCATGAGATGTGTAAAACTTTGAAATGTGAATGAATTTTTAAGTGGGTAAGGCATAAATAAGTTAAGCAACATAACACATTCACTTTTCGGAGAGAACTTAGTGAACAGTACCCAATGAATTAAAATAATTGCAAAAGAATTGCAGGAAGGTTTATCAATAAATTGTGCCAGATCATGAGTGCGTGCAAATGGCAATCTGTGATTTGAGAAAACTGCAGAGCTTGGAATATTGATTAAGAGTTCCAGGTGTCAGGATACTCTGCCTATGCACCCAAATACGCATAAAACAACAAGAAGAGGTTGAGAATCAAACGTTTCTTTCCTGACAAATAGGATTAAAATTCATAGATCACAGTGTGGTGAGGATTGATAATTTTGGGCCTGCATTTGAAACTCTTTCCACTCAATTGGAAGAAAAGATACACAACTTTATCCACTGCACACAGAAAAGCTCTGAATAAAACAGTTGCATCTTTGAACTGATGGACTTACTCAGATATTCGAGTAAGGACGAAAAAAAAGTAGTATGTACACAAAAAGTGTATTTTGACCAAAATAAAAACAAAAAACTGCAGGTCATTAACAGACAATGTTTTCAACATGGGAAAAGCATTTATAATCAGAAAATCCATTCACATTTTAATCAGGGAGGCCAATATGGACCGGATTCTAGGAAAATAAAATAACTGTAATGAAAATGGCAGAAAAACTTTCTAATGGATTAAGTATGCTTACCGTCCAAGAAAACACTGCCAAAGAGGTCTATTTTGTGAAGCCAAGTCTGAATCTTTAGAGCCAAACAGTTTGGCCAATAGGCGCACAACTGCTAACCTTTCTTCTCCATCATTGCTCTGCAATAAAATTAAGGTATGAATCAAAAATCCTCCAAACGGAAAGCCTTCAATAAAACAATAAACGAGGTTGATCTGCATATGAAAACAGTAAAGTGTAAGAATAATTCTCTAGTACAGGTTACAGTCACAAACTTGTAGAACCAGGAACTGGGATGGTAGGAAAGTGGATTATGTGGTGTGATTGTGATGCCTCACAACGTAATAATGTCACAAACTTTATCAGGTCCAGTTATGTTTCTTTAATAAAATCCTTAGTTCAGTCCTGAGTAGCTGTGGCACAGAGCAGTAAGGATTAATCAATGGAACAAGTGTAAAGCTTTTAGAAGCACCAAAACAAAATGTAAGTAAGAAACATGACAATAAAAATCCAACACCGCTTTACATACACATCAAAACAACAAATCTATCGAGAGGCCATGTTTTTTCAAAGTTATGTAAAATTACTTTAATTTAGTATTTGGATGCAATAAATCGCTGCAAGCTGTTTGCAGCCAACAGGCTAAAACACCAGTTAAAACTCTTTAATTTCCTGTGGCCAGCCTGGTATCCACGAGCATCAGTGTTTGCCCCTGGCCTCAGGTCTCAGAATGTGATTGTGTCAGTGCGTGTGCGCGCGCCTGTCTGTCTGTGCGCGCGCCTGTCTGTCTGTGCGCGCGCCTGTCTGTCTGTCTGTCTGTCTGTCTGTGCGCCTGTCTGTCTGTCTGCGCGCGCGCGCTGTCTGTCTGTCTGTCTGCGCGCGCCTGTCTGTCTGTCTGTCTGCGCGCGCGCCTGTCTGTCTGTCTGTCTGTCTGCGCGCGCCTGTCTGTCTGTCTGTCTGCGCGCGCGCCTGTCTGTCTGTCTGTCTGCGCGCGCGCCTGTCTGTCTGTCTGCGCGCGCGCCTGTCTGTCTGTCTGCGCGCGCGCCTGTCTGTCTGTCTGCGCGCGCGCCTGTCTGTCTGTCTGTCTGCGCGCGCGCCTGTCTGTCTGTCTGCGCGCGCGCCTGTCTGTCTGTCTGTCTCTGTGCGCCTGTCTGTCTGTCACTTGTCTGTGCACCTGTCTGTCTGTCTCTGTGTCTGTGTCTGTGCGCCTGTCTGTCGGTCTGTCTGTCTCTGTGTCTGTGTCTGTGCGCCTGTCTGTCGGTCTGTCTGTCTCTGTGTCTGTGTCTGTGCGCCTGTCTGTCGGTCTGCCTCTGTGTCTGTGTCTGTGCGCCTGTCTGTCTCTGTGTCTCTGTGTCTGTGCGCCTGT
>CAWUFW010000083.1:6220000-6436224 GCA_963921515.1 Calotriton arnoldi
CTTCACTGACCATGAACCACCAGATCAACGCTGTGTCCTCTACTTCTTCAATACCCTCTGCATATTTCGTAAGACTTTCAAATAGATCCCCCCCCGACACCAGGAAGACCGTCACCCACGCACTGGACTACAGAAATGCCCTCTACGCCGGAATCAACAAAAAACTCCTCCGCAAACTCCAGATCATCCAGAACACCGCAGCCAGACTTATCCTCGACATCCCGCGACATGACCACATCACCCAACACCTCTGCGACCTCCACTGGCTTCCCGTCAAAAATGAAATAACCTTCAAACTGCTCACACGCACCTACAAAGCACTCCATAACACCGGACCTCAATACCTCAACGAACTAATCTCCTTCCACGCCTTCAAGAGAAACCTCCACTCTACCGACCTAGCCCTAGCGCCGGTCCCCCACATTCACAGGGCCAGATCGGGTGGCAGATCCTTCTCCTACCTCGCGGCCAAGACGTAGAACGAACACCCACTCCCCATCAGACGAAGCCCGACACTGCACCAATTCATAAAGTACCTCAAGACCTGGCTCTTCGTTTGAATGACCCACAGAGCTGCTCGTAACATCCCCCCACCCCTCCCCCAGTGCCTTGAGACCCTCATGGGTGAGTAGCATGCTTCAAATACCCTGATTAATTGATTTATTGACATGCAATGTGTCAGTTGTGCCAGCATCTTTATAAAAGAATAGATTACCATTTTCTACAGAACCTCTGACCACAACACTGTGGCCTGTGGACTCCACAGAATAAACTTTAGAGCCAACCCCATAGACTTGATATAATGTAGAATATGAGGCCTTTTCATTCTCTGATGGGATAGTGAAGCCACGCCATCAAGGCTTATTCTTGGAGAAGTCTTTAATAGAGACTACCATATAGCATGATAATGTAAATAACACTCAACAACCTCAAGATGGAAAAGGCTTTTATTTACATGTGTGTTAAAGAGTAAATTAAACACAATACATAGAGAACCCTGAAAGGTCACAACACCTTCTTGGGTTGAGGAACAACATAGAGCACTCATATAGTGTTCCTGCACTTGGTTGCTATAACATTGGTGTCCCAATGGGCTATGCTTGAGTTGAGCCAGGAATCATTCGAACTTGCTGCAAGTAATGCAATGATACATTATTGCAACAATCTTATGATATTTCTGACTCTGTTCTAATGTCTCTGGTCCAAGAGGACTAGTCTGCTGGTTGAAACTACAGCTACCCAGTTTTTAGTCAGAACACTGTTCAAAACCTATTAAGGCTGTAACTGTTTTTAGTTTATAGCAACGGAGGGATGTGATAGTGGAGCGATACTCACTGTGAAGCCCTCCATTGATTATGGACGGTGTTGCCACACTCCCGGTCACAACTGAAATCTTCTAGTTGTAAGGTACCTCAGCCCCCATGGGAACAAGACTTTAGGATGGAGACCCAGCACAAAGAAAAATAGTATCATCTCTATAAGTTCCACCATCTAGTATTCTTCTTTCTGTCCTTGGATCTAGAGCTTGATGGCTCTGGGGTGGCCTCTATTCATTCAGGCATTCTCCCAGGGACGGACTGGGAATCCAAAGCAGCCCTGGCAAATTTTGTCAAACCAGCCCCTCTACGGTGCATAGCGTGTGCAGCGAGAGAGCCTGACCACTACAAAGGGAGCATGAGTGGGGAGGTTCTCCCATCGAGAAAATTTGGGGAAAAATGGTGCATTGTACAACACATTTTTCACTTTATATATTCAAGTGTATTAGCTTTTAAAGCATAGTAAATGATGACCTTACTGTGCACCAGGATACAACAATCTTAATTGGGGCACTTTAATGATTTCCTCACTATCACCCTCCAACAGTGTCTCTCATCTCTATACAGCCACTCTCTCACATGTATTTTATTTGTTTTATACCACCTCTCATACTGGTGTAGGGTGTTGGAGCACTTTCCATCACACACACATACTGAGACAATGTACCATATATTTGTAAATCAGAGTAAACAAAATGTTACAGAAGATAAAGGGGAGGATTCACACCATCCATAATGGTAGGCACGTTTTAAGAGTGCTTGGTCTGGAGGAGCACACATTCAGGATTCAGAACATAACACAGTGGTTAAGGTTGACTTTACTAGTAAGAATTTATGTCTACCCAAACAAACCTTTTTTAGCAACATCAGGATAAAGAAAGACTGGGAAAACATAACTTTCTAACCTATACCATGCAGCTTGCACGCAGCTCTTTGATGGCAGTTCATAGCTCACTGTGCTAAATTACCATTGCAACTTATGAACTGCACAGTCACTAAAGAATCTCTGTGACAAAAGAAGTAACCAATAGAGCTATGCACATAAAATACTGTTATGTGAAATGCATGGTACATGTTCTTTGCAGCAGGCATATTAACCCTCTGCGCTACCTTTGATGAGTCAAAACTGCCACTAGTCAAAACAACCATCCCTCTCTAGCAGGTACTTTAATCACCAGAGTAATCTTAACACTTTTATTGTTGCCTGAAAACTGCTGAATACACAAGAAACTTGCAGTGCTTTAAAAACCGGCCCCCACTAACAAAATCCCACCCCCACCCTTCCATCCTCCAGCGGAAACACCTGATGCCCGGCAGGGCCAATCCAGCCTTGCATCCTCCAAGTTCTCCATCCTGCTGGACCAGGTGCAGATCATCCCATTTTTAGGACAGCCTCTATTCATCTCCTCGTTTCGCAGAGGAAGTCACCTCCTCCACTCCTCACTGGTCACACCAGCCAAGCATATTCTAAGAGTACACATTTTGTCCCCAACCGTGGTAGGAAAATAGCAATCCTACAGAAGTTTGTTTCAAAGTAATGCACTTGTTTTGAGCTGGTGCAAAGATGTTCAAATGAGAGGCCCTCTAGAGTTGTATCCCCCTTTAGTGGTTTAGTGGTCAGGGCAAGAAGTCTGACACAATCAAGTGCCTCTTTATTTTAATAGGCCAGCCTCTTTTCAGTCAGGGTGAAGTACGTCTGATTATTGTGTCTGGGCTCCACAGGCTTCTCCGGTGACCATAGAACAACTGTCTCTTCTAGACTATAGGCTCAGGGTATGCTATCTCACTGGAGGGTAGTCCGTATTCGTAACCGTTATGAATTCACGGGCTTTCCACGATTGGGCTTGTGCTGGTACATTCTGGTGGAGTTTTTGTAAATTCCACTTTGCCGGGACTTTGTAACTTACAGCAATGACTTACATTCTGGTAGGATCTACTGCTGGCATTTCTCTTCCTCCACCATATATGAAGGCACCTGAGATAGTGCTCCTGTCATACCTAGACCTACCAAGGTACTTCCACGTCACTGGGTTTCTTGTGGCAGCTTGTGCTCTGGTTAGCACTTTGTCTGCTTCTAAGACCCCAGCCCAGCAGGCATTCCATACCTAGACCTTATTTTAGGGCAAGAGTAGCTGGCCTGGACTCACCATCCATCTTCAGCTAGACATTGCTGATAGCCTCATCTATTGCAATGATTATGTGCCAAGGGATTGTGAGGAAATTCTTAGATTGGCCTACTGTTTCTGCATGAGACATAGCTGGACTGCGAGCGGTGGTGTTACAAGTGAGTCAACCTGATGCCATTTACAAACACAGGCTCCAGATATTCCTGGCTGTTGGTTGGGGTTTGAGGTTCGGTACCTTACCTCCCATCCAAGCCATCCACAGCCAGCTCTAATACATCAGAGGGGGTCTAGAGCAACTCCGATGAAACTGCAGGACTGAAATCTGATCAGCTGGGGGAATATTTGGGACATTACGCTTTAAGTGACCCTGTGCCCACAGCAATAACGCCTATGCTTGTTGATCTGAGGTGCCTCATTCCTACCGCCGCCATTCACATTTTTGAGATACTTGTGAAAGGTAATTACTGTTTTCATTCTTGACATTTCGGCCTTTTGCCACATGTTCTTGTCACCAAGGTTGCTTCTTCTGCCCTCCCAGTTCACAGCTCACTTATTAGAATGTGCTGTAAATAATTTAATGCCACTGCTCTGTGAAGTCATGGCAAAGCTTTCCTTGGTAGACATAGCAAAGTTGATTTATGCACATCAGATTAAACACCCCATGGAAGATTGTCAGTTTCTTTCCCTTCACATACCACAGAAATTTTTAAAATTCCACAATTAAATGTTTTTTCAATTCAAATTCAACATTTTTTACGGACTTTTAAATTGCTTTAATACTGTTTAATGTTCCACACAAATCTGAAAATAATAGAAATCTTCAGGCGGTTCTACTACGCTCCATTGGAGCCACGTTGCCTGCTAAGGAAAGTGCTTAGTAAAGGAGCTATATTCTCATCTACACATAAAAGAAGCAGGTTAGGTGCCAATTAAAAAACATTCACCCATGAACTTACTGGACATGGAGCGGTACCAGTCTGAGATGCAGCTCTCCCCGTAAGGTGCTACAGTGGCAGTTGAAAGATCACACTGTCTCAATTCTAGGGCATTAGCAAGCTTCATCTCATGTATCTTTCTCTTTCTGCTGAATGTCTTCCTCTCTGTCCCTTTCATTCTGTTTTATCCTGTGTGGCTTTACTTCTTTTTCACTTGCAAGCCTTTGCTTATTTCTTTGAAACTCTATATCTCACTCCCCTCTTTGAGCCTCCACCTTTCCTTTTATCTTTCAAAGTGTGCAACTCTATCTATGGGGGAAAGTACTGCTGCTAGATTAGGTATGTACCCAGTGGGGGAAACCAGGGGCCCAGGAATAGCTAGGGTGGAGAGTCAGTATCTGAGAGGACTATACATACTTCTGTTTCTGTGCTGGTGATGACAATATTTTCACTATTAAATGTTTTGAAATCAATACTGATATTAGCATGTAACACACAAATGTACTAGGTGTGTACTATTCACGTTTAGATGGACCAAAGCTAATGTTGGCCTCATTTTTAAATTGTTAGTGTCTGGCTGCCATCTTAATCCATGTTGTGTATCTTTCTTTATCTCAGGAGAAACTGAACCAGCAATCTCATATGGTGTCACTTTTGTTTTCTGTTCCTATGTGAAAAGTTGTATTTGCACAATTCGTTTAGAACACGCTAACGAGCACCTCCAGAGTCCTTCTTGGACCATCCGTATCTCATTATGTTGCAGATAACCGTAAGTCCAAAGTACGTTTAGAGTGGGGTCATTGTGCAGTAGTCTGTGAAAATAATAAATTTGTGTTATCTTCATGTCCCCTAAAGCGACTGGCCCTTCGTGTGGGAATCATGGGTGGGTGTATCAAGTGTTAGAATTGTGTGATTTAAGCTAATGCAATGTAGACAGAGATTCAGGTGCATAAAACAGATGCCCTTTCACAGGCCTTTACAGCAGAACCCTTTTTCCTGACATCCTAGCAGAACCTTTACCTGACTTTGTAAGGTAGGGTGGTCTCTTTATGGTAGAACTGACCTTGCTTAATTTGCCTTTGAGACGTATGATAGTGTTTGTTTATGATCTTTGATTTCCTTTGAATATATTGACTAACACATTTATTTATTGATTAAAAACTAATTTGATGATTTGAGTTTAAAACTTTGCTAACCCTTTGATAAACATTTATGGTTTTGAAACTTAACCACTCTCTGTCTTACTTGTGGAGCCAAATGGGTTTCAGATTATTGACTTGCATTGATGTTTGATGCCAGCCTCAGTCAGAACTAAAGATTCATCAGAGAGTGCTTTCCGAACCTGCATTTGTACCAGAAATTTCAAGGAGCAAAGCGCTCTATCACTAGTCACACCGTGGGCATCCTGTCACCTCATAAATTCAGTCACAAAAATCTGCCTTATGCAGCCCTGCATATGTCAGCAGCATTCCGTACAATCTGCTTTCAGCTGATCACTTGTCCTTTAATTGGTGCATGTGTAGTTCTTCTTTGACAGTCCTATTAAGATTTGCCAAATAACTGCAAATTCATCCAATAATGAGTCTGCGGATTGAACTCCCTCCTGGATTCTTTGGTGATGGTAGGGAGATTTCTTTCCTTCGGCTTCCAAATAGTACCCATCTTAGATCTAAAAGTATGTGTTAGTAATGCTACTATGGTGAATTTATAAGTACACATTTTACAAATTGAGGTCCCCTTTAAACATTTCTAAACCTTTTTCATTTTCAAGAGCTCGGTCACATATTCGATGGCCAGATGAGGCATGTTCCTTACCTTTGATTTTTGACCGTTACAATTGTCTGAGTTGCAGCACTTCCGTGTGATCCGCACAGAAACACCAGTGCCCCTGAACACAACTTCGTTTGCACAGGTGGACCGTTTGGTGGGCACCACGCAACCCTTGAATGCAGTTAAGACGACTTTGGGCCCTACTTAAAAATAATACATTTTATGGTTAATAGAAAAGCAGCAACAAGCAGCCTAATATCTAACACCTACACAAACACAGGCACTCTATCTCCGAATGACACTGTGGCAACCTGGGTAATTTTAGACTGTTTTTAGCATCTCTTCATTCCTTTCTCTAGCCTTTCAGTACATTATGAACTTGCTTCTCTCAGTTTAATGTGTGTTGTTGAGACCAACAGCTACTCTTCTAAGTTCTAACAGCAGCAAAATTTGCTTCTGCATGGCAAGAAAGTTCTATAAATGTTCCAGAGGTTAAAATGATATCATATTAAGTGAAAGAGGGCACAACTGATTGATGTGCAATACAAGCGAAGTGACATACAATTACATTTAAATATTGAGCTAGTAGTGCGTGGGTGAGTAACACACAGTTCTCTCCCTCATAATCCCAACACATTTGTAGCAAATTCAAGACTCTTAGCTGGTCTCCCTCTGCACTGTACACCAACTTATTCAGCATTTTGTAAATGGTCTTTCCAACCTAATTTCCAGAATATCTTCTCATCTATGCTCTTTAAACCAAGTTCGAATGCATTTAGGTTTAATTGCTGTTATCGGACCAGCCCATTCCATAAGTTTGAGCTAAATGTGCATCTTCCATAAATTCTACACCAAAGGAGTGCAAAATCTCATAATTGTTATCCCAAAATTATGTAATATGTCAGAAAATTGTGAAAAATTACACAATGTACACAAAACGCACTTTGGGTTATCTCGAGTGAACACTGAACGCAGGTGCATACTTTGCATTCAAAAGCCGCCGACAAGGGAATGGTACATATTAAAATTTTTCTTACAAGACCTTTTAGGCTCGAACAGCTTCTACGCCAAAAAATGTACTAATTACACAATGGCATAACCTCTGACATTTTGCAAAGTATGCATAATTGAAAATTACGTAAATTACACAAGCTTTCCATAAAATTAGCATGGTCCTACTTTTCACAAGCTGTGCTGAATTGCACCCTGAGTAAATAAGGAAAGTGTGCCATATTAAAATGAATGTGCTGCCCCCAGAGCAGCCGTGAACTTGCGCTGCCCTGGGGGCAACGCATTCAAGTGAAATACAGATCAACTGTTTAAAAGCTGCTTCGCATTTCACAGTGCAGGAGGCAACCCATCTGCACTTTAAAGGGAGATTAGAGATCCCCCTGCAGTCGTGTGCAGTGAGTGAGTGCACCCGCATGCAGGGTAATGTCTGAGGCGGTCCATGGGACCCTGTTTCTCCCCCGAGAGGGCTGCCGTTAGGAGGTTGTAGGAGAGTAGGATCTGCCTCTTATGTTGCCCCCACTTTTTTTCTGATGTTTACACTGGTTTCTGGCTATAGTCTGGCTGGGTCCCTGCTAATCAGGGCCCCAGCCTCTCTGTTCTCTCTAAATGACTTGGAGTGCACTCTAGGTGCACTAGTGATTGGATACTGTGGTACCTTATGAGTCCCTAGTATATGGTACCTTAGGTACCAAGGGCATAGGTACTTCACAGGCCTACCAGGGGCTGAAGCATGTATTATGCCACCCCTGGGAAGCAGACTAAATCTGACACGACAGGCCTGCTACTGCAGCCTGGGTGAGGTGGTGCTAGCACTCCTCACTGAGATATAGGTTTCCTATATCTCTCCTGCACACACATTTAAACCTATCAGTCACCCCTAAGGCAGGCCCTATCAATCCTGAGGGCAGGGTGCTTGGTTCCTATGCGAGAGGGTGCCTCTGCCTGAGCAGGGCCCTCTGCAGCTCTCAGAGTCCATTCTCTGGGGCTGTTTGTGGATGCGGTTAAACCATATATTCTTAAGTGCATTATATCCTCGCGGTAAAATGCTAACTTTGGAATGGCTGCATCAAAACATGTCGTGTTTGGTGTCAAACACCTTGGAATACTATCTGCCCGCCAGTCCTGGCGGCGGGGGTAGCATTCCACCCTTCTAGAGGGATAGACATGTACCTACTGTGGAAATGCGGTAGAATCCTGCAGAGCCCTGGCATCACAAAATGGATGCCACCAGTCACAGACACTGGGCTGCCCTCCTGCTGATGACGGAAACTCGCAGTGGAGGAAGCCCAACAATAGGCATCCTGTCACAGGGAGGTGTAACCACCTCCCAGACAGGGTTTAGTGTATTGGGGCTGAGTGGGTGCACTCTTAGAGTGCTTTGAAGTCCTGCACTGGGGGAGCAGAAGGCTCCTCTGTGCATATGCCAGTTCAAACCAGCTCAGGGGCTACCTGCCCCTGCTCTGGTATGAAACTGGACAAAGGGAAGTGGGTGTAGCCACCCACTCCCCTGACCCTCCCATAGGTGGGGTCATAGAGCTAGTCCCTCCCCTTCTTTTAGTATAAGAGGGGGAACCTGTGCATTGCACCCTAGATACCCCTGGACAATGCTCTACAAGAAGAATCCCGGACCTTCGACGTTCCACTACCTTTGGAAGACTGAAGAATCTCCCTTGGAGTCAAGGAGTGACTCCCCTGCTTGGCAGGCACCAAAAACTACAAACGACGGTTGCAAACTATGCTGCTCCCGCCGGAGTCCGAAGTCCCTGCAGCCCAAGAAGTAGATTTCCTGACTTCTCAAAGGCCATCGTGAGTCCCCAGCGAAGCTGAGGCCAGAGGACCCCAAGAGTAATGAGGAACCGCGACCCCTGGGTACCGTGCACTATTGTCAAGTGCAACCCCTTCACAACGTTCTACAAACTTGTGCTTTGGACCACGTGTGGTCCTAACCTCCAACAGGAATCCCTCCGAAGATCAGAGGCCTACCACGTCCCGAGTGACCGTGGGCCCCTGTTGAGTGAATCCTCCAGAGGCGTCTTTGCGATCCCTTGCCAGCCGGCTTGTGGGTCCCCTGAAGGCTTTCCTACAGAACCAAAGGGCTTCACTGGTTGCTCCGGGCCTGCCCTGACTTACCCTCGCTGGGTGAGTCCCTCAGACCTTGCTGGTCTACACCATTGACTTTTTACACTTTCCCCAAGTCTTGCTGTTACCAAGGCTTGTTGGCTCCAATCGAGTCGCCGATACTGCAGTAAGCTGCAAACATTGTGGGACACGCCGAATCCAGCTCCTGGTTGTCGTGGACGCCTCCTGGACCTCGTGGCTGAAGAGTCAAGGCACCTGTGAACGACCTGAATCTTGCGACAACGGTGGGCATTCATCTTCCTTGCCCCGAGTCACTGCCAAGTGACTTTGAACACTGTCCCCTCTGCTTTCAGGTCTTCCATCTTCTGAATCCAGGCTTGGATTCCTCCGGACACTTCTCCTGTCGCCGCAAGCAGCAAGTCTTCACTGGCTCCCATTGAAAACGACGCCGCGACCCGACACCAAAGAACACCTATGCACCCGGCTCCCTGGGTGAGGTAACTTCCGTACTACGGTGCTCCTGTGGGTGTGGGCCCTAGAACTACTTACCCTGTAAGTGACTTGCTTGTAGCTACCCTAGAAGTGCCCTAAAACTCTTACTTTCCAAGTGTGACTATCGCGCTGACTCGTACATGGTTCGCGTCTGTGTTAGACACACCGCGTCCAACTCCTTGCAACTCTATCTGTAACCGCGTCCTTCGACTCGTACAAGGACCGATCGGTGTGTTGGCCTCGAACACGCAAGGGACCTTTAACATTGAAATCTCAATCGCGTCTGTTCGCATAGACTCGTATAGGACTCGCACCGGTGCCAGGACACCGCGTCCGTCCCCTGTGGGTCTCCTACAACTACCTGGGGTGGTTCTTGGGGGTCCCTCAATTCTAGATGCCCTAGACCTAGGTCTAGCCAAACTAAGATTGTGATATTCGATTGTGCTAAACTTATTTTGATAACATTTGATTTGTACATATGTTCCTGACTTCTAATCTCATAAAGAGATTAGTAGAGAGTTGTTTATTAATAAATACATATATATTTGATATATATACCTGTGTGGTGTCTTTTCATTTGGTGATTCAAGAGATTGTGTGGTAAAACAAGCTGCTTTACATTCCTTCAAGACTTAGCCTGAAGGCTGCTCTCCACAGCTACCACTAGGATAGCTTTCTTTAAAGGTTGTCTTAAACCTATCTACCATAAGAGTCGAATTGTTCTGGTGCAAGGTGTCCACTTTAATTAGTGAACAGCATATACCAGGCCAACTTCTCACATTGGTGGGCAGCGTGTGGGATTCCAGCTTGCTATTGTTTTACCAGAAAATCTCTATTTGAATTACTAACTGAAAACCACTATAGGTACTTAAGGTACATATAAAGTCAAGCTTAGTATCAATAAGTTCTACTGAACTTAGAGCTGTGTGCCAAGGGATAGCACACCCTTTCTACAGCTCAAGCTAGTATCAGTAGGCCACAAACTAGTGTAGGTAGTACAACACTGCACAACACTAGAATGTCCTTAAAGGGTGGAACCAGTGGATCCACTCAGCCTCAGTATAAGGTCATGGCTTTCTCTGACTGGAGAGCCATGTGTGTTAAAAGACACCTGAAGCTAGGACAGAGTCCCTCCACACTACACCTGATAGATCTGCTGACAGCAGATGATCTTAGATTGGCTCTAGGAGCTAATGGGTCTGAATCAGGGGGTGGGTCAATTACAGTGTCTGGGTCAGATGATGAAAATCAGAATGACCAAGACTCTGTGATTGAAGGGCCAGGCTCCAAGGGGCCTGAAAAGGACAGAGGAATTCTCCCTAAGAGAACTGACACAGTGGATGAGAGGCATAGGTCCCCTTCCAGGGAATCTGACCACTCTTATCACTCTGGCAGAGAATTTGTCCAGCAGAGGAACTCATACTTTCCCATAAGAGAGAGCTCCTCTGACAGAATGTGCAAACTGCTGCAGTATGAGGAAGCAAGAGTTGCCCTCAGAACCAAGCAGTTGGCGCTGGATAGAGAAGCCCTGGAGATCCAGAGAGCTTCTAGAAGAGAGGGTTAGAACCCCTTGGTGGCAGCAACAGTGTCCCTAGAGGCAGAGAATATATTCCAGACCATAGGAACCTGAGCAAGGTTGTTCCTCCCTACCAGAGTGGGGATGATATCCACAAGTGGATAACTGCTATGGAGAGGGCCTGTAGAGTACAGCAGGTCCCCCAAAAGCAGTGGGCAGCAATCTTGTGGCTCTCCTTTTCAGACAAAGGTAGAGACAAGCTCCTCACTGTTAGAGAAGAGGATGCTGATAATTATGAAGTCCTGAAGAGTGCACTGATAGATGGGTTTGGCTTAACCACTGAGCAGTACAGGTTGAAGTTCAGAGACACCCAGAAGGCACAGACTCAGGACTGGACTGACTTTGTAGATTGTGCAACCAAGGCTCTGGAGGGTTGGCTGGTTGGCAGTAGGGTTACTGATTTCAAGGGATTGTATAATCTGATGATGAGAGAACAGATCCTTAATAATTGCCAGAACCAGTTGTTGCATCAATACCTGGTGGACTCAGATCTGACCTCTCCCCAAGAATTGGGAAAGAAGGCAGACAAATGGGTCAGAACCAGGGTAAGGCAGAAACCCCAGAACCAAGGGGGTGACACCAAGAAGCAAGATCCTAAGGGCTCTGAGAAAGGTGGGGATAAGTCAAAAGACCAGAAGTCTTCACAAGGGCCCCAAAAATCTGCATCTGGTGGGGAGTCACAATCCAACAAGGGAAAAGGCCAAAAGAAGCCCTGGTGCAAATTCTGTAAACAGAAAGGGCACTGGACTTCTGATTGTAACAAGTCCAAAGACCAAACCACCACCACTCCTGCCCCTAAGGCAACTGTTCCCCCTAGCTCAGCAACTGGTGGAGGTGGTACGCAGAATAAGGGTGTAGTAGGGTTGACCCTGGGTTCTGAAGTGGACTCTGACCAAGTCAGAGTGCCCACTCAGGCAATGCTGATTTGTGATGGAGACCTTGATATGTCCTTCCTAGTAAGCCCCAGTAATCTGGGCAAATACAAACAGCAGCCTGTAATAAATGGCAAACAGGCTTTGGCATTTAGGGACACAGGTGTTAGTGTCACCATGGTGGCAGAGGATCTTGTGGACCCTGGACAGATCATCCTGGCCGAAATGTACCAGGTGACCAATGCAAGCAATGTCAGGACCAACCATAGTCTGGCAGTTGTGAATTTCTCCTGGGGAGGGGTAACTGGCCTCAAGAAGGTTGTAGTCAGTGCAGACCTCCCTGTAGAATGTCTATTGGGCAATGATCTAGAGACTTCAGCCTGGTCTGAAGTAGAGTTATGGACTCATGCTGAGATGTTGGGCATCCCTGCAGAGGTATTTGCTGTGACCAGGTCACAAGCAAGAATGCATAACACTGAACTAGCTCTGGATCCTGGAACAATGGACCAGATGCTTCCCAAGAGGAGGAGCAGTAGGGTAAAGGCAGTGCCTTCCCTCTGTCTCAGATCACAGATTCACCCCCAGAGGGAGGTGAAGCAGATCCTGAAGAAGGAACTGCTCCAGAGGGACTTGAGCCTGATCAGGTTGAGTTCTTGGGGGCAGGGGGCCCTTTTAGGGAAGATCTGAGTAAGGAGCAACAGTGCTGCCCCTCTCTTGAACCCCTCAGACAGCAGGCTGCTGCTGAGGCTGCTGGGAGTGCTAGTGGGTCCCATAAAGTTTATTGGGATGAGGGACTCCTATATTCTGAGGGTAGAGATCCAGCCCCTGAGGGTGCTCCATGTCAACAGATTAAAGCCATATGTTGACAGGGCTGACATGGGCTTGCTCATGGCAACTGATGAGGACCAGGAGGAGGAGAGTGACCCTCTCCCTGACCTGCTCTCTCAGAACCCTGATGATGGGTCAGTAGATGGTGTTGCTTTGGCAAGCAGCCCCACTGACCATCAGCAAACTGAGTGCAGGCAAGTTCTGCAACAGTATAGACATATGTTTAGCCTGACCCCTAGTCAGACTACCTGGTGCACCCATGAGGTGGACACTGGAGACAGTCTGCCTGTCAAGAGTAAAATCTACAGGCAACCTGACCATGTCAGGGACTGTATCAGGACTGAAGCCCAGAAAATGTTGGAGCTAGGTGTAATTGAGCCTTCCGATAGCCCTTGGGCTAGCCCAGTAGTCCTGGTACCCAAGCCTCATACCCAGGGTGGTAAGAAAGAAATGAGGTTTTGTGTAGACTACAGAGGCCTCAATGCAGTCACTAGGACTGATGCCTATCCCATACCAAGGGCAGATGAGCTGATTGATACTTTGGCCTCAGCCAAGTATCTAAGTACATTTGACCTGATAGCTGGCTACTGGCTGATCAGGTTAGCTGATGATGCAAAAGCCAAAACAGCATTTTCGACCCTAGTGGGCACTACCACTTTGTGGTGATGCCCTTTGGATTGAAAAATGCACCTGCCACTTTTCAGAGGTTGGTGAACAAAGTTCTGGCAGGGATGGAAACTTATTGCTCAGCTTATCTAGATGATATTGCTGTCTTTAGTTCCTCCTGGCAGGATCACCTGGTCCACCTCAGAAATGTTTTGGAGGCTCTGCAGAAAGCAGGCCTCACTATCAAGGCCACTAAGTGCCAGATAGGGCAGAGTCAGGTTGTGTACCTGGGCCACCTTGTAGGTGGAGGCCAGGTTCAGCCTTTACAGAGCAAAATCCAAACCATAATGGAATGGGTTGCTCCAACCACCCAGACACAGGTGAGAGCCTTCTTAGGCCTGACTGGGTACTATAGGAGGTTTGTCAAGGGATATGGATCTATAGTGACCCCCTTGAATGATCTGACCTCAAAGAAAATGCCAAAAAGGTTCAGTGGACAGCTAGCTGTCAGAAGGCATTTGAAGACCTAAAGCAGGCCATGTGCACTGCCCCCATCTTACAGAGTCCAGACTACACCAAAAAGTTCATTGTCCAAACAGATGCTTCTGAGCTGGGTGTGGGAGCTGTACTGTCTCAACTGAATGATGAAGGTCAAGACCAGCCAGTAGCTTTTATTAGCAGAAGGCTGACCCCTAGAGAGAAACGTTGGTCAGCTATAGAGAGGGAGGCCTTTGCTGTGGTGTGGGCCCTGAAGAAGCTGAGGCCATACTTGTTTGGCACTCACTTCATAGTTCAGACTGACCACAAGCCCCTCCTACGGCTTAAACAGATGAAAGGTGAAAACCCAAAACTTTTGAGGTGGTCCACTTCCCTACAGGGGATGGACTATACAGTGGAACATAGACCTGTGACCCAACATGCCAATGCAGATGGACTCTCAAGGTATTTCCACTTAGAACACGAAGACTCAACTGGTCAAGGTTAGTTTAGTGTCCCTGCGTTTGGGGGGGTTGTGTAAGAGAGTAGGATCTGCCTCTTATGTTGCCCCCACTTTTTTCTGATGTTTATACTGGTTTCTGGCTATAGTCTGGCTGGGTCCCTGCTAATCAGGGCCCCAGCCTCTCTGTTCTCTCTAAATGACTTGGAGTGCACTCTAGGTCCACTAGTGATTGGATACTGTGGTACCTTATGAGTCCCTAGTATATGGTACCTTAGGTACCAAGGGCATAGGTACTTCACAGGCCTACCAGGGGCTGAAGCATGTATTATTCCACCCCTGGGAAGCAGACTAAATCTGACACCACAGGCCTGCTACTGCAGCCTGGGTGAGGTGGTGCTAGCACTCCTCACTGAGATATAGGTTTCCTATATCTCTCCTGCACACACATTTAAACCTATCAGTCACCCCTAAGGCAGGCCCTATCAATCCTGAGGGCAGGGTGCTTGGTTCCTATGTGAGAGGGTGCCTCTGCCTGAGCAGGGCCCTCTGCAGCTCTCAGAGTCCATTCTCTGGGGCTGTTTGTGGATGCGGTTAAACCATATACTCTTAAGTGCATTATATCCTCGCGGTAAAATGCTAACTTTGGAATGGCTGCATCAAAACATGTCGTGTTTGGTGTCAAACACCTTGGAATACTACCCCCCCGCCAGTGCTGGCGGCGGGGGTAGCATTCCACCCTTCTAGTGGGATAGACATGTACCTACTGTGGAAACGCGGTAGAATCCTGCAGAGCCCTGGCATCACAAAATGGATGCCACCAGTCACAGACACTGGGCTGCCCTCCTGCTGATGACCGAAACTCGCAGTGGAGGAAGCCCAACAATAGGCATCCTGTCACAGGGAGGTGTAACCACCTCCCAGACAGGGTTTAGTGTATTGGGGCTGGGTGGGTGCACTCTTAGAGTGCTTTGAAGTCCTGCACTGGGGGAGCAGAAGGCTCCTCTGTGCATATGCCAGTTCTAACCAGCTCAGGGGCTACCTGCCCCTGCTCTGGCGCGAAACTGGACAAAGGGAAGTGGGTGTAGCCACCCACTCCCCTGACCCTCCCATAGGTGGGGTCATAGAGCTAGTCCCTCCCCTTCTTTTAGTATAAGAGGGGGAACCTGTGCATTGCACCCTAGATACCCCTGGACGACGCTCTACAAGAAGAATCCCGGACCTTCGACATTCCACTACCTTTGGAAGACTAGAGAATCTCCCTTGGAGTCAAGGAGTGACTCCCCTGCTTGGCAGGCACCAAAAACTACAAACAATGGTCGCAAACTACGCCGCTCCCGCCAGAGTCCGAAGTCCCTGCAGCCCAAGAAGTAGATTTCCTGACTTCTCAAAGGCCATCGTGAGTCTCCAGTGAAGCTGAGGCCAGTGGACCCCAAGAGTGACGAGGAACCGCGACCCCTGGGTACCGTGCACTATTGTCGAGTGCAACCCCTTCACAACGTTCTACGAACTTGTGCTTTGGACCACGAGTGGTCCTAACCTCCAGCAGGAATCCCTCCGAAGATCAGAGGCCTACCACGTCCCGAGTGACCGTGGGCCCCTGTTGAGTGAATCCTCCCGAGGCGTCTTCGCGATCCCTTGCCAGCCGGCTTGTGGGTCCCCTGAAGGCTTTCCTACAGAACCAAAGGGCTCCCCTGGGTGCTCCGGGCTTGCCCTGATTTACCCTCGCTGGGTGAGTCCCTCAGACCTTGCTGGTCTACGTCATTGACTTTTTACACTTTCCCCGAGACTTGCTGTTACCAAGGTTTGTTAGCTCTAATCGAGTCGCCAACACCGCAGTAAGCTGCAGACATCGTGGGACACGCCGAATCCAGCTCCTGGTCATCGTCGACGCCTCCTGGATCTTGTGGCTGAAGAGTCAAGACACCCGTGAACAACCTGAATCTTGCGACGACGGTGGGCATCCATCTTCCTTGCCCCGAGTCACTGCCAAGTGACTTTGAACACTGTCCCCTCTGCTTTCAGGTCTTCCATCTTCTGAATCCAGGCTTGGATTCCTCCGGACACTTCTCCTGTCGCCGCAAGCAGCAAGTCTTCACTGGCTCCCATTGAAAACGACGCCGCGACCCGACACCAAAGAACACCTATGCACCCGGCTCCCCTGGGTGAGGTAACTTCTGCACTACGGTGCTCCTGTGGGTGTGGGCCCTAGAACTACTTACCCTGTAAGTGACTTGCTTGTATCTACCCTAGAAGTGCCCTAAAACTCTTACTTTCCAAGTGCGACTATCGCGCTGACTCGTACATGGTTCGCGTCTGTGTTAGACACACCGCGTCCAACTCCCTTGCAACTCTATCTGTAACCGCGTCCTTCGACTCGTACAAGGACCGATCGGTGTGTTGGCCTCGAACACGCAAGGGACCTTTAACATTGAAATCTCAATCGCGTCTGTTCGCATAGACTCGTACAGGACTCGCACCGGTGCCAGGACACCGCGTCCGTCCCCTGTGGGTCTCCTACAACTACCTGGGGTGGTTCTTGGGGGTCCCTCGATTCTAGATGCCCTAGACCTAGGTCTAGCCAAACTAAGATTGTGATATTCGATTGTGCTAAACTTATTTTGATAACATTTGATTTGTACATATGTTCCTGACTTCTAATCTCATAAAGAGATTAGTAGAGAGTTGTTTATTAATAAATACATATATATTTGATATATATACCTGTGTGGTGTCTTTTCATTTGGTGATTCAAGAGATTGTGTGGTAAAACAAGCTGCTTTACATTCGTTCAAGACTTAGCCTGAAGGCTGCTCTCCACAGCTACCACTAGGATAGCTTTCTTTAAAGGTTGTCTTAAACCTATCTACCATAAGAGTCGAATTGTTCTGGTGCAAGGTGTCCACTTTAACTAGTGAACAGCATATACCAGGCCAACTTCTCACAGAGGTGCACAAAAGTGTGCTACCTTTTTGTGGGGCACTTTTAGTACACCTCTTAAAGGCATGTTTAGTTCTGTGCCCACATCGGTAATAAGGCACGGACGCAGGGGCAAAGTGATTCCCTCGTTTGCATGGAGCCAGGCCACAATGCAAATGTGGAAGCGCCCTCTCATGATAGCACTCACGCAACTTGTGCACCAGCGCTATCTGTATTACAGAAGGGGATGAACAAGCAGCTCCTTCTGTAGTACCACTGTGCCCTGGGGGACCTCAAAGCGGGCGCACATGCCTGTTGTGCCACCTGGGCACAATGTATAAAATGGGCCTAGGTCGGCAATGAAGACACAATTCATCCATGCATCCATGGACACGTACCTAATGTTTTATTCTCCACGCCACTTATGCAGTGAGTGACTCCTTTGGGGCAAAGTCCAAAACTGCCAGAGCAACTGTCGCTTTTGACTCTTAAGCACTGCTCACAAATGAGGGAACTCCCTGAAAAGAAAGGAATGATTATATTGTCAGATTTTGTCTGTTGTTAGATTTTCCATTATGCAACTTTTTTGTTACTGGGCCTAGCATGTTTGTTGGAAAATTATATGTATGATATGTGTTGGCTCTGAGAACGTTTTCAAAGGTACACCCTGGTTCTACTGTACTACGTATTGTAGAATATATATTGGTATTTGATTAAACTGCACTTAAATATCTCTTTTTGAGTCTATTGTCCAATCTGGGGACTATGTACATTAAGAGATGATGAGCCACAGGCTGGTGAATCATTTTCTATATTTTATGCACCATAAGAATTGGATTGAGAAGGAAATTGCTAAAAAGAAACAAGCACTGTCAATGCTAATAAGTCTTGCTTATAACTGAAAGTTCCTCTTCTGTCATTGATGTATTTTAGGCACTCACTAAGTCAAAATGAATGCACTATGTCACTCATTCCTGGACTGATAGATACATTCATTCACCCAATGGGTAATTCTTGCATTTACCAATGAGCCACACACAATAAAACATACTGACAAATGCCCTCATGTACGATAAATAAAAAGAGCGCACATAGAAAAAGGAAAACATACCATCTCCTAAACTTGGTGAGAAAATGCTTAAAATACAAATATAACATTGAACATTGAACATAGGAAGAGGCAGTCATCTTGCAATGGTATTGTACACAGTGTATAACTGTTTTATATTTTCAACAGTGGCGTAACAAAGGCGCCCCCATGAGTTTCGTTACAGAACTGCATAGATGCTACATTAAGTAGCAATGTGTTGGCCACCTTGGAGCGGTAAAAGCAATGACACAATGTGCACAATACAATCTAAGAATGCTAAAGTGTATAGTGTATCAATGATGTATTAAACCAAGGTGGGGGACATAATATATGTTGACCATCTTAGAACTGTAAAACAATGATACACTATAGGCAATACCATTTCAAGATGGGAAACCAGTTTAGAAATAGTGACACCAGAGGATGCAGCAAATGGAATTTGGGGCAAGCGAACAGCCGGTAGAAGTGTGTGTGAGCTGCAGGACGCTCATGAAACAGAATGAAAGAAATGGAAGCTGACCTATGAAATGAAAACATGAAAAACTAATGGATTGGTCACCAGCCCAGACAAAGAAGTGCCCTCATTTTCAGATGGATGTGCACATATGATCAGGACAAATGCTGTTACTCACAGCCAATTGCAGAAATGGACAAAACGATTGCCCCATGCAGTATGCTGTCATGGGGAGAAGCAGAATAAGAATGACACTTGAACAGATAGAGGAGGCCTGGCCCAAAGACCCTTTATGGATGTAGGTAAGGAGAGTTTTTTTTTTTTACAAGGACCTTGCAGACACCACCCCACTTAAGAAGGCCTAACAAGGATTCCTACAATGCGAGTCTTCCCCTCAAATGTTTATCCAAGGTATCTGTGAGAGTCCATGAAATAAAATAAATATCAGTCTACAGCCTTCAATACAGTGTCAAAACACCCCACCTGTAAGGGCCTATCGTCGTTAATACATGTATTTCACAATAAGTAGGCCAGGCCTACTCCCTTTGTAATGTTTAATAATAAACGTTTCAGACCTGTGGCATTTGGCATAATGTTTCCCAATGAACTAATCAAGACTATAGTCTTCATTATTGAGTTATCACCATGACAAACTGACACCTCCTGTCTTGCACATAAGCCAGCAGTCAACATCAACAGTCACTGAATAACAAATATATACAAACTTGCACTTGGCAAAGCAATAGACAACCCCAGTGAAATTGGCCTAACAAGGATTATCACAATGCAAATCTTCAACTACATGTGTTTGTCCAAGGGGGAAACCAAACTGCACCCCTTGATTACAATGTTCATCTGTGATATTCCTTGTAATAAAATATCTGTCTGCAGCTTTTAACTAAGTGTAGTGACTATCCATACTTAAAGGCCCGTTGGCATTAACCATTACTTTTCACAATAAATTAGTCAGGCATACTGTCTTTGTCATAACTTTTCATAATAAGCATATCAGAGACAAATGGATAGATTGATGACGTGCAGGAAACATCAGAAACGTTGTGGCGACACTGTCCCGCCTACTCGAGCTGCTGACAGCACTGCCACAGCCGTGGCGGCTGCAAGTACTACTGGTACATGGAGGTCAAGGGACTTCACGATCAAGGCTGCCTCTATGCCGCAGCGTTTTGGCTCTTCAGGCCCTCCCTAGGGGGCAACTAGAATCCTGTTGTCCCACGGGACAGAAAACCACCTTGAGGCCCGCAGAATAGTTGTAAGTCAGCCCAATCGAAGGCCCACATCAGCGCCAAGGCCAAGGAATAAGAAGCAGTGCAAGGCAGAGAGGCAGCGTGGCTGGACACGCAGCCTTACAGCAACAGCACCAGCGGCTGGAGTTTAGATCCTGATGGGTCAAAAGAAGTGAGATGGCAGAGGTAGGTGGCAGTACTCCTTGTGCAGCTAGGTACATTGGAGCATGGATGAGAGCTTTAGCGCTCTTTCTGAGCGTTGAGCTGGCAGAGGGTAGAAGTGGCCCAGCTAGGTCTGTGGTGCAGCTTCCCCCCCTCTGCTGTGTGCTCCCCCACACCTGGTCCTAGGCTAACGAACCACAACCTTCCTCGCATGCCCATACAATACACCGCATATCGCAAAGAAACCGAGATCTGTGCTCTATGAAGGCACCCTCAGCTTTATTCTGGGCACACAGTATCAGTTTCAACTATAGAGTGCGATGATTGACAAGAACTGTACATGGCTGTCTATTCAGAGGCACGCAATTTATGGCTTACAACTCACGGACAGCCGAAAAGTTGCTCCCTTCTGCAACGCCAATAAGACCCGTGCAAGGGCAACAAACAAACATCATCTAAAGAATTAGAGGGAGGAGACAGGTGCCTCTTTGGGAGTAGAGGCTATCTCTCCCACTAGACCTTGATACTCAAAAGTGCTTGGTGGCATCAAACCTAACCCACTAGGTAGGGTCGAATGAGGTCGGGGAAAACACTGATGGCACTGTAAACCACTGGGCATAAGCGGAGGTGCACACATGCTGCTAAAATTAACAGCGTTCCAGAAGGTCCACGCAAATGGTACAGCAGGAGGAGGGGCCCTTATTTTCACCTGCTGCAGTGGAACAGTCCCGTTGACCTAAGCTGAGATCGTGGAATAAATGTAGTTTAAAAAAAAAACAATGGATGCAATATTTGCATACAATAAAGAAGTCAAAGGACAGCAGGCTCCCCTTGAGCCACACACTACTCCCTCTAATGAATTGCAATTTGGAGGCGATCTGGTTGTCTCAGTGCAGAAGATAAAATCAGAAATCAAAGAAAATCATCATTCCAATGGAAAGAATGGGCACTAAGAAGTGTTAAAGCAAAAGAGAAGTGGCCAAGTACATTGAAAGCAAGCCCCGTATGCAGTACCAGCAGTGACGCGTTGAGGTTAGGGGTGCACTCTTGAACCTCAGATGAACAACCCGGTGGGACTATCGAATGGATCCTCCAGTATTAAGCAGAGAAATACAAACTGGACTCCGATCACACTTCCCATTGAAAAGAGAGAGCATGCAGTTAAAGAAGAAATACACCACGCTCCATTATTACCAGCAGCTAGATCGGAGTACTTTAGCGCTCCATTCGATCAATTGACAAGCAAGCAGTATCCACCAGTAAGCGTACCTTGACCCCCGGAGCATGCACTTAACTAACCTACAAATGACTCTAGATGGTTGTTGGGCAGGCTGGCCTCTTCCGCCATTTCATTTTCCTCTACCTTGGAAGCTACCCACCAGTTGCAAGAAATGTGTCTGGTAGAAACAGGTACAATAGCGCGTACTTTGGTCTATTGGGATCCATCTCCAGATCTGGCTGAAACTAGTGTAATATTAAACAGCACTCAAAACTCCCTAATGCAGCAGCATCAAATAGATGAAACGCAGGGGACTGGGGAGCTTCTGCTAAATTCATTCCAAGCAGCAGTGGGCGTTCTAAAGTATAAGTCAAACAAACTTGACCTGCGGGTCAATTTACTTAATACAGTGGCAATTTATGTCACTGAGATCGATACCAAAATAGTGGCCTTAATTAATCTGATCCTGCGAGCACAAGTAGATGTGGCACAATCGTCAGTGGCCTGTGCCTGTGGTCAATTGATTGACAAATTATTCACCCTTCTGCATAATTTGATGGGGTACTAAACGAAATAAAACTCCAACTTAAGCCAGGAACTGCGCAACCACAAAAAACAAACAATCTACTAAACTACCTGCAATGATAACCAGTTAATGATAGTACCTAATGACCCCAACCACCGAGTAGGTCTAGTCTATAGATCTCTCCAAAGAGACCTCCTCATGTCATCGGTACAACTGATTCTTGGGCCAGGGCTAACTAGTTATTCTCTGTCAAAAAAACAACACAAATGACAAAGAAAGGCCAACAACAAGCAGCCCTTTCAAGGGGACAAAACCAAACAGATTCATCAGATATATTCCATCTTCAGAAGAGCATCCAAAAGAAGCAGTGCCAGCTGTGGAGTCACCAATTGAGGCCATAGCAACAAGAACAAGCTGGAGTTCTCAAACAATAGCAAGGTCCACCTTGCAAAATAAATGTACTGTAAAAAAAGTGGGTGTGCCTCGTCCTTCCAGAACAAAAGAAGTGACCAAGAGTACACTAGATACAAGCAGAACCGAGGGTTATCCAGAAGGAAACAGGTCCCAGTGACAACCAGCAGCAATTAGACAAGTGTGAAAATACAACCACCTAAAACCACCAAATGGACGGCACACCAGATCTTAAATCCAGATCAAAGAGTACTGCAGCTCTAAAAACCATCAGTGCAGGAAGGTATTATATGTGCAGTAGAACAAGTGAGGTACCTCCAGACCTACCAGGCATCATGGAGTTAACAGACCGAAGCAACATTGCCATCCTGCAGGTCACAAAAACTCCGATCGAATGAGGATCAGAGTCACTTGAAAGCTGAGATCAAGGACCAGAAGGCAGTGAAGGCGCAAAACACTTGTACCTTGCAGAATAAATTAATTTTCACCCAATGTAAATTACCAGGATGCAGTACTGTTGCTTCTAAGCAAAAATCTGCATGGCGGGAGCTTGAGATTGCATTCCATGCGCTGGGCTGCCACTCACGGTCCCCACACTGTGCCCCTGCTGCTCTTGTAACAGTCTATTAACTTATAGTAGGAACTTTGTTGCCCTGCAAGGGAGCTGGAGCGACTGATTGTTCAAGAGTGTCATCACAGTGGGGTGGCAGGATCTTATCTGGAGGGTCAGGAAGGCTGATCGTAGCAGTTTCCGTCTCAGCTGGCTGACGGCGCGGCAAGTGCACAAAAAATGTAATACCGTCTCACCGCTTACATGACAGTGAGGGTGCAAGGTTTGTTTCCAGACTGGAACCTGGTCTTTTGATGGGAAGACTCCCAGACGGATTAGAAGCAGAAATTGTTGGATTGATGGGGACATATGACTTATGAGGTAGGGTTGTGGGCCCCAATCTGCGCAGGTTTGCAGAAGCATCCATCCATGTGTTTTTCGAGCCATCTTTGCTTTGTCAAGTGTCCCAGCTTGTAATTTGGCTTCTTTATTAGCAATTGTTTTTAACGCAGTAAAACAGATGTTTAGGCCCCATGCTTTGGACAGGTTAAGGGTGGTCAATGCTTGCTGAAGCACGGCTGGCCAGTCATTTTTGGTTGTGTGCTGGTTTTTCATTTCTGTCCAGCACAAGCAGCCAGTAAATCTGGTTGTGCAGATCTCAATTTCCAACACAGTTTGATAAGTTCAGCCATCCTTACCAGGGATTGATGGAATAACCCAAATTCCAATCAAACCTGAGCTTGAGAAGTGTATCACGGAAGGCGAAAAATGCATTTGAATAAGGTAGACTGAAGTTGGTTTAGAATGGTCACATCCTTTCCCTTTAAAAGTTCCGAACCGTAAGTAAGTGTAGGGAGAAACTTAGCTGCTATTACTTGTAGTAGATGGGAGTGTGACGTTCTTAGTGTGTTAAGTGCAAAATGCAATTTATTAGCCTGAGCCCTTCTTTGAACAAGGTGCTCTCTAAACTTTAGTCTGGAGTCCAGGACCACTGTTATATTCCATATAGGTACCCCAATATAGGCTCAGGTAACATCGTAACCTTCACCTATACTCTCCCTACATTACACACATAACGCTTCTTGGGGACTGACCTTTTACCTAAATACGACACTGCACACAGAACGCAGGATTTTCCCTGGTAAAAGCCTAATACATTAGGCGTGAGGGTTCTTGGAAACTCAGCAGGACTACCATCTCCTGTATAATAGCTATGTATAAAGTTTATTCCCGACGTCATCCTAAATCCGACAAGTGGCACAGCAAGGTAGAACCCCCGGGGAGACCTTTGGGTATATAAACATCACATCTTGCTGAGACGAACAGAGGAGATCAGGATTTCCCTGCATACACACACTGACGCGAGAAGCTGAGGTTCCTGCATGCAGATACTCCAGCTCGCAGTGGTCTAACATCCCTTGCGGGGTGTCCAACTCGAGACCAAGACGGGGTCTCACAGTCTCTCACTTCAGGTAATGGGGTTGACTTTATCCTAGAGGGATATGGCTTAACACCTACAAACATGCTAGGTATACTTAGGTACATCTATTTAGGGTAGCATCGTAGGAGTACGCATTTTATTGTCATGTATTTTATATACTAGCCTGTATTCATGGTTATAGCAAAATGGTAGAAATCTACCATCCTTTTACTTACTTAGTGCTTCTATTCATTTATATCTGTTTCGGTCTAATGGTTGTTTCAGCACACCTATTTTACACTAGAATAACGACTGTTCAATAAATGCTTATTGAAAAACGTCCATACCGTTTATTCTGTGTATCTCTCTGAGACTAAGTGAGCACGAGTGACTGAGCGAAAAGTAGTACACTGTTTCCACGGTTCTGAGGGATCAGGGTTGTCATGTTCGATAGTTGCCAAGAATTATTCTCTCCCTGGTAAGAGGGGTTTCTTGTTGCACTGTGAGCAAACTGGTACACAGGCCAACATATCCAGTGGGGGTGTCTAGAATCAATCTGACAACAATCCTACAGTGTATGTTGTCTAAACGCGCAGATCCTATATAGGTTTTATAGGAACTACACGACAAGGCGCCCAATGTTGGTTGGGTACTTATTTAACAGTCAAATCTGAGTAGTTCTGTTGTGCTATTCTCAGAGACCCCTACTCACATTTCCCGAGAGACGTCTGGAGTGGGAGGGTACAAAATCCGCTGCAGCTGAGTAGGCAAAATTCCTATTTATTGGCTGTTGGTTAATCAAGCTTGAAGGACACATTGTTCCCATTTGGCATTAACACCTTATCTTGGTTCCCTTGGAAAACACTTCTTACTTAAACAATGACTGAGCAAGTGGATAACGCTGTACATGAGCTAAATATCTCAGCCGAAGAAGATGCAGGTGCAATACAAATTACAGAAAATGTTAGAAATCCCATCACCCTGAAACTAGCTTCATATGGTTTAACAGCTAGGGGTGGGCCAGCAACCTTCGTGATTGAGGCACACGAATCATTTAGAACAGAGGTATTCTATTCATGGGTTACATTCCCACAAGCAAATGCACTAACAAAGACATTTCATTACTACACAGAAGATAACATACCGAACGAATATTGTCTCTATGAGGACATAGAAGTTCCGCTCACTTACCAGGAGCATGTATACTGGTATAAAGGCGCCCTACCCCACACAAGAAATAAAGTAAGACTCAGTCCGCTCGGAAGAGGCGAAGCAACATGGCCAGTATTAGCGGCCTATACACCACATCCTGACATTGAAACGATGCCGGCAGGAGACTTACTTACACTTCATAAAGAATTAATAAAACTTTACAGAAACATGACACAGTTTGTGATGAGAACACTCACAGTTCAGCCAGCAACAGCTACACCAACAGGTCCAATTCAAACATCAATAACTAAAATTACATCCCAAACATTACACGCAGTGATGGGTAAAATGCCCACTAAACGTGAACAAGTGCCATTCTGGGTGGCTCAAAAAATAACACAGCTAGAGGCGGTATTTCCAAACACCAGCCCACATGAAAAACACAGAATGTTAACAATTTGCTTGCCCCTGGGGATAACACCCCAGATAGAGGATTGTACCTCTTGGGGCACAGTTTTCGCTGCCATATATACCAGGACTCATGGTATCCCGTCATTAGCAGTAATACCAGATGTATTAATACAAATACAGAGCGAGTATGGAGCAGAACCTGCTCTAAACTTAGGGATGAAGTTACTAGGTAATTTTGCCCAGATATCAGCTATAATATTAGCAAATATTAACGGAGAGGCATCATCGGTGGCAATCCGCCAACGCCTAAGGGAGTTCACTCCTCTTCAGCAGGAACATGAATTACCTAAAATAATTGAAACTGCTTATGCAGAATTAGGCAGAGACAGTTTGGGGGGTAGAACAATAAAAACTCAACTGATGGGTAGTCCCGAAAAGGATACCGTCAAGCAAGCACCTGCTTCTTCAAAGAAGAAATGAATTAATAACAAACAACAAAAGAATAAAGACAATAGATCTCAATCCAGAGGTAGGTCTCCTCAACAGGAGCCCTCCGAATGGAGGTATAACCTTAGGAATAGGGACAACATTAGAAAATCTGACAGGTATCAGGACACTGATACACGTTCCTCTCGTTCCTTTCAGGGTTCAGCGAAAAACTAGGAGAGGGAAGGACGGTCAGAACACAGACAAGAAGAGCATACAAAGTCCATAGACGCACAACGCACTTCAGACTACGCTTCCAAAAAAGAAGAAAAGCCTAAAGCAAAACCTCAATTCAAAAAGAAGAAAGTAGCTGGTCTCAAAGTTAGACATGCCCAGAATTCTGAGGACTCAACTACTGAACGGGGAATGGCTCGGACGATGCAAGACAGCGCAGCAGAAGTAACAATAGCTCGCCAGAACCTGATGGAATTTCTGGTGACAGCGGAGTTGAGTGATCATATCACGGTGGAAATGCCTGATACTAGGGTAAGTGTCCCACATAGGTTATATGAAATAACACTCCAAATGGAGGAGGACAAGCCCAGAAAAATGAAAGGTCTCTTTTGGGAGAACCTGACTTTTGGCTATGACATTCTTTTAGCTGAAAGAGACTGGCCGCCTACTATTGTTATGGATTGCCCAAAGGGAGAAACGGTAATTATGCCGGCCTTTTCTGACCTCGTTCCCCAATACTTAAAACACACATACGCACGGGAGTGGGCGGTGGCCCTTGCTCCTGCATTATATCAACAACCATGTTGAATGGGAAGAGGATTCAACTCACCACATGATACCATTAAAATCTACTCCGACTTCACAGAGGCAGTATCCAATTATGCAAAAAGCTAAAAAACAGGTCAGGGAAATCTTAAATCAACTTGAATACCAAGGGTGATTGAAACTTGCACCTCTTCAATGAATAATCCTTTATTTCCCGTAATGAAACCTAGCAACTCATATCGTCAAGCTTTAGATTACAGACATCTAAACACATGTACAAAAACATTTTCAGTACAAAATGCACACAGTGCCGCATTGATGAACAACATTGTGCGGAAAAAATACAAAACAGCACTAGATATCTCAAATGGACTCTTCTGCCAAAATGTAGTGCCTGAAAGCAGATATTTGACAGCATTCTCAGCGCTGGGGTCCCAGCGTCAATTTTGTCGACTCCCCCAAGGGTATAAGAACAGCCCGTGGTTGTTCTCAGATAGAGTAACTGAGTTACTTCAGAATCTGGATGAAGAGGCATTGTCCTATGTAGATGATATTTATCTGACGGATGATGACCTGGAGGAACACTTGACCATGGTGAGCACCATCATTTTGGGATTTGCCTCTGAGGGCTACAAATTCAACTTCAAAAAATCAAAAATAGCCCTGTCCTATTTTTGGGATATGAGCTTTCAATTGAAAGGAAAAAGCTTGGCAGCTAACTTTTTAGAAAACTGTGCGCTGCTTCAGCCTCCAAAATCATTGAAAAATTTACAATACATACTGGGATTCCTGAACTTTGGTAGAACATACATTTTGGATTATGCAGAAAGGGTTAAACCTTTTTACGACCTCATAAGACCTGATTTTTCAGTTAGGCAATGGGCACACAGACACCCTTCATTCCCTACAACTTGACATGATAGCTTCAAAACACTTACAGACACGCATAAATGTTCGCAATCTAGGGATCCGTATAGTGGCGGGTCAATCTGGGTACACCTACCTAACATACAGTGAAGGCAAAACAGTACCCATAGCATACAAATCACACTTATATACGAACGCTGAGATGCATTTTGCATCTACAGAAAAAATTCTGACAGCCGTACAGACTGCTGTAGTGAAAGAAAGAGCACTGGCTCAGGTGAAGCGAATAATTGTCGTGACTCCAGTACCGGCCTTAGAGGCTGCTACAAAGGCAAGCGTTCCAAATGCTAAAGCCTTTCATCTGAGATGGATACAATGGGCTAATTCTCTCACTGCATCAGACGTAGAATACAGATACGACCAAAATCTAAAAACACAAGCATTTCTGCAATATGAACAAGAATATCCTCTCCTGAATGAAATAATGCCTCTAGATCAGTATGAATATATTATTTACACTGTCGGATCTGCTCAGCCGGCCATTGGAAGTAAACAGCAATACAGAGCCGCATGTGTGATTGTAAAAGGTCGTATGCAGGATGGAAAGTTCCATCCAAGCTGTACAAAAACACAGTCTCTAGGAGACTGCACGGCTCAGCTGGCAGAATTAAAAGCTCTATTACTGGCATTGATAAATATGGATCGAGAATTCCCCACACTAATCGTGTGTGATTTTTTTTACTGTGTACAGTCATACAATGAATATCTACACTACTGGGGTCAGAATGGGTTTAAGGACTCAAAACATGGTACAATTAGGCACAATTAGGCACAAAATGCTATGGGAACAGGTAGTTGAGATGAAAAATGAACTACCAAGAGCTCACGTGATGCACACACTGAGTCATCAACGTGATGGCGTTCACGTTGAAGGGAATTCATTGGCTGATGAAGCCACGAAAGGGGCTGTACGTAGGGCTTCCGTAGTTGCAATCACAGACGAGAATAGATGGAGACATTATGGTTGCTGTCATTGCTACACGCAATAACTCGTCTGTACCGAAAAAAATTCTACTCAAGTACTCCTACAAGTTAGATGCAAATAACTTTCCATTTGCTCAGATTCCCGGAGTGGGGGACAGGGAAATACCAAACATGGATCGCAGATCAGGCTTAATATTAGCTGCACACATGGGTTTGGGGTCTGCACACGCAGGAGTTACGGCAACAGTTTCTTTACTGAAACAACGCTATTGGTGGCCAGGGGTGAAAAAGCAGACCAAGGACTATATCTTGAAGTGCGACATCTGTCAACAGATGAAGGGCTCCACCATAACACGTCCAGCGCAGACACCATTGCTAATATCAGACAGACCACTCACGTGTGTCTATTTGGACCACTGCGGCCCCTTACAACCTGATGGGGCTTACAAATATATCATGGTAGCAGTGGATTCCTGCTTGAGACTCCTATGGGTATGGCCTCAGCGCTCGGCTGAGGCTCGAACTGTTATCAAAGATTTGCGAGTCTTCATAGGGACATACGCAATTGGCACATTACATTCTGACCCTGGCCCCGCGTTTAACTCTCTGGCTTACAATGAAGCCATACGAGGTTTGGGTGTAGCATTGGGGTACTCCTCTCCGTACCATCCCAGGGAAAATTCGGTTGTGAATAGGAAAAAACGGGACTTAAAGCAATCTTTAACAGCTAGAGTATGAGGTTTGGGTGGTAGTTGGGCCAATCACTTATATGGGGTACAGCGGGCCCTCAACAATATGCCAAGAAGTACTCTAGGGGGTGTCCCTCCTTATGAGGTCCTATTTGGGATGAGAATATGGGTTCCTGAACTCGATTGTGAAGGCACAGTGGCGGATGAAAAACCTTTTGACATCAATAAACGTTTGGCTGTTTTACAGGATCTGAATGAATCCAGGGCACTACAGAGCAATGTGCAGGTAAAGAGGACCGCCACTGGGGAAGTCAAGTCAGTCATGGCAAGACCTGTCTGGGTTCCTAAAATTGGGGATCTGGTCAGAGAAAAGATAGTGGACAAGAAAGAATTTGGGCCATCATACAGACAGCCTGTACCTGTCCTGGCCATTGAAGGAACAAGAACTGTACTTCTGCCGCCTCTTGCCGGAAAAAAGAAGAGATTCGTCTCCATTGATCTGATCAAACCACACTATGTGTCTGATACTGAATAGTAGGCCTAGTGGCCTCCTGAGTAGCTGACGCCCTCCTCTCGCTACTATACAGGAAGTTCAGACAGAAAGGCTCATCACGTTTGAAGAGTCTCCTATACGGAATGATGGGCTATGCAACAATGCCATGGAACTCATTCCCCTTGAACAAGGAATACAAAATCAAAATGAAAGACAAATTTCAATTTGACCTAACACTGATGTCTACATAAACATGTCTCAACATAAGCCATCTACAAGTTCAACAAAACCTGCAGAACTACCTAAAATAGATCGAACAGCATCTGGCTATTTCATCGACTTCAATACCTTTTCCTTGGATCTGAGTGAACCTGAAACAACGCTAGCCCCAATATCTCGTCAACAACAAATGAAAGACTTCTTCATTTTTCTTAAAACGACTTACCTGGTGTCACCTTGGCTAGAACTTTAGATAATCACCGGGATAATTTTCTTTCTTTTCCGGATAGGCTTAGTAACTGCCTTTTGCTTACTTATTAATGGAACTTTCTTTCGCCAAAGCTCTGCAGCATCAAAAGTGAACTTGATCATGAAACCTCATGTTTCATCACACCGTGTACAAAGAGACTTGTCATCAGTGAACATGACAGCAGTTCCTATACCTGATGGTATAGTATGGGACAAGGTTGATTATGATATATTTGGTCCGACCGAAGTTTTAAAAATACCTCCTTAAATGATATCATTACCTCTAGTACATTTTTGGATGATTGGGATTTTGAAACTATAAACAATATGTTATCTGATTTAGAACAATCTGCTGCATTTTCTAGCAATGACATGTTAGAAGACACATCAGACTTTAACAGAATGTATTGTTATCAACATTATGGTCATCATTTTCTACACAAATCCAGTACCCCTAGGAATGTTTTCACATATCACCAATGAGAACATTGCCCTACACCACCGAAAAGTAGTTCAAAAACGTTTGCACAGAAATTTGCATATTTTTCAGGGTTTAATGATTCAGACCCGACCTCATATTACTATAAGGTTGCACCGACATCCGCACAGAAAAATATGCTGACTAACACCAAACAGATTTACTCTGCTACCTTTATTACCCAACTGTCTGAACAGGGTTTCGACTTATGGAAAGACACTATAGACTTAAAATCAGTCTGGGGTTCTAGAGACTGGCAAATACAGGGAACAGATGCGCTATTTAGAGCATGCCTCATTCCCCAGCAGATGTTATTTCTGAATGATACTGTGCAACAGACTACCTGTCTTGGAATAGCCAAGAACAAGGATTTGAACACACCTCGGATTCCAACACCAGCACAGGCCGAGGGTAATTTAACATCACTGAAAGGGGCTACATTAGATGACATTTTACAATACATTAGATCAGACCCCAATTGGAAGGGATGGTTGTTTGTCCCACAGACACTAATAGTGGTCAGGAAAGATTCAGGGGTATAACCGAAGGGTTCAGTATCCACAGGCCAGACCCACACTATGTACAAAGAGAACATCCAGGGGTGGTGACATCATATAGTGTTGGGAAGTTATGCCTCAATTGGCTAAAGACCTCAACACTACCACAGGTGAAACAACACTTATCCTTACTTACAGAGGATGTGGACCTATGGGATTTTTATTAGGTCCCAGAAAGCCACGTCAAAAACGTTTCTATTATGCTGTCTATAATGAAATTTGGAAAATCTCCCAACAAGAAGCAGAGGAGAGACTACGAGAAATAGATAGGATCAATTTAGAAAAGGCGTTAGCCGTAGTAGACAATGGGATGACTACGTTAACTTCTAGGATTTATTCACTGGGCAACGTTGTATCTTCTGCTACTGATGTACTAGAGCAAGATTTGTCCATACTACAGCACGGGCAATCACAATTGCGTTCTATTATGTTGTTAAGCTGGACGCTGCACTCATTGCGCACAGGTTATGTGCCTTGACGTTTTATCAACAGTACGTCACTGTTTTCTGCATACAATCTAATGGAAAAAACAGATGAAAATGTCACAGAGGGGAGCAAAACATACAATGCTGCGTATTGAAAAACTGGGCAGATTACCTTTTACTGTGGCAGAATCTCCGTCCACAGAGTGGTTGATCCATGGCCATATAACATTACCGGTCACGACTTTCCAGTTTCAGTACTGCCTTGAACAACAACAGGCAGGTAGATATGAAAGAATGGGTAGGGAATTCAACAAGGAATCTTGGGAATTACCGTACAGATTTCGATGCAGGAGTGGGGATCTAGAAGTGTTTCTAAGCGGTACAAACTGTGAGAACGCTTTAAGTGGATCTCTCATATGCCAGGATATTATGCTACACGGGCCTGCAATGGTTCAGTTGCCAACCTATCCTGTCACTTGAGGGGTACTCCAGCAGCCATGATTACTCCAGTATTCAGGCTACTTTCAAATGGGAGTTACTTGATGCTGAACGATCAAGGTTGTTGTGGGATGCTTCCGGACATCGCATATCTCGTCACCGTGAGTTCCAGGGTTACTTGCCGTATGCAAGTATTGTTTCCACCGACACACACAGTCAGGGAGGCGCTGCTATGGCCTTCATTGAATGTTTCCTTTATACGGTTTGATACTCTGAGCAGAATGAAAGCCATGCTTTTACAGAAACCCGTGCCCTTAACCTCTGCCCAGGAGACTTTTGATCTCCAGATTGCAAGGCCCTCAGCTGAGATATAGGCACTCATATGTACGAACTGCCCCTTCCATTTCACAGAAATGGTAAATCGTATCTTTAACATGTCTGATACAACGGGTATAGTCCACCTATTTAAGGCCATAGGTTCGGGACTGTTAAGCACCTTTCAGACGGTCCTCGGAGTCATACCAAATTTTATACACTTCGTATTCGGAAGCATTTTTGGAGGACTTCCACTGATCCTGTTTCTAATAGCAGGTATCCTGATTGTAATTTTTCTGCTACGCAATGGACGTCCCAGTCACCAAGGAGATGGAAACAGTACTCCTGGAGCATAAATACCATGATCGCATGGTACAACATCTGGGCACACCTCACTTACGGGAACTAAGCACCTCTTGGTTCCCGTCATTTAGACCAGTCTGGATGGACTGCATCCTACCTGTTCTCCGATGCCTGTTCTGCGTAGAAGAATGCGTGTTGGATCTCTGTCTGACACTTCCATCAGTTGCGCAACCGGGCGCTTGATGCTTTACTGGACCGGATAACGGCCCATGTTCTGCGGTGTCCCCAGCTTACTCCTATGTTGATGACTGCATTCTTAGAGCCTCCACAGGAAGTCTCTGCTCCTGTTGGAATGGATAGCAGCTCCTCCACTGACACCCAAGCCTTGGATGACACACAGGCTGCCCCAGTGTCGGCTTCAGGCAGTGCGGAAGATCATCTGTGCTCAATTGACATGATCTGCGAGGTGTTACTAGGGTTGTCGTCTGCGAAGGCAGGCAACAGCAATGTTGCATCTACAAACCAGGACACATAAACATTTGGCTCATTGTGTGCTGGGAAAAATTCAGCCTTTTTTAAACAAACTCAAATTGGAACTCCAAAACAAATTGACACTTTTTATGACCTGCATGGCTTTCCGATGCTTGTAGTGGTTCGAACTATATATACGGACACTTTAGAGCTATTGCTTGAGTGACAATTCTTCCTTTTTAACATATTTTAGATTTTTTTCCATTTTTAAGCAAAACTGTTGTTTTACTATAGTTGTTTGCGTACCAGTGCCTAGACAGCCTAGTAGTACGTTAGAATTTAATTATGTCGTCCAGTCGGATGAGGAGTGGGTGTTATATTCCATATAGGTACCCCAATATAGGCTCAAGTAACATCGTAACCTTTCACCTATACTCTCCCCTACATTAGACACATAACGCTTCTTGGGGACTTACCTTTTACCTAAATTCAACACTGCACACAGAAGGAGGGATTTTCCCTGGTAAAGCCTCATACATTATGCATGAGGGTTCTTGGAAACTCAGCAGGACTACCATCTCCTGTATAATAACTATGTACAAAGTTCATTCCCGATGTCATCCTCAGTCCGACAAGTGGCACAGCAAGGTAGAACCCCCGGGGAGACCTTTGTGTATATAAACAGCACATCCTACTGAGACAAACAGAGGAGATCAGGATTTCCCTGCAGACACACACTGATGCGTGACGCTGAGGTTCCTGCATGCAGATACTCCAGTTCACAGTGGTCTAACATCCCTTGCGGGGTGTCCAATTCGAGACCAAGACGGGGTCCCACAGTCTCTCACTTCAGGTAATGGGATTGACTTTATCCTAGAGGGATTCTTGGCTTACCTACATACATGCTAGGTACACTTAGGTACATCTAGTTAGGGTAGCATCATAGGAGTACGCATTTTATTGTCATGTATTTTATATACTTGCCTGTATTCATGGTTATAGCAAAATGGTAGAAATCTACCATCCTTTTACTTTCTTAGTGCTTCTAATCATGTATATCTGTTACTGTCTAATGGTTGTTTCAGCACACCTATTTTACACTAGAATAACGACTGTTCAATAAATGTTTATTGAAAAACATCCATATTGTTTATTCTGTGTATCTCTCTGAGACTAAGTGGGCACAAGTGACTGAGCGAAAAGTAGTACACTGTTTCCACGGTCCTGAGGGATCAGGGTTGTCATGTTCGATAGTTGCCAAGAACTATTCTCTCCCTGGTAAGAGGAGTTTCTAATGGCACTGTGAGCTAGCTGGTACACAGGCCAACATATCCGGTGGGGGTGCCTAGAATCAGTCTGACACCAATTCTACAGCGTATGTTGTCTAAACGTGCAGATCCTATATAGGTTTTATAGGAACTACACAACACCACACTAAGTATTTGTAGGATCTGACCAGCTCTAGTTTGTTCCCTGCTGTTTTCCACTTGAATTTGATATTGTGAAGACAGGCGTTTGCGAAGAAACAGATGACCTTTGTTTTATTATAGACCCAGCACTTCTGTGTATGGAAGAAATTTAGTTATCAGGCGCAGAAGACCAATTGGGATCTGGCTTCATAGAACAATGTCATCCGTGTATTGTAGGCACCTTACTGGGCTCTTTGCTAGTTTGGGTGGATCGCTTCGTACTTCAGCTAACCATTCATCTAGGTCCCCCATGAAAATGTTAAATTAGCACGGGCGAGCACACACCCTTGTTTTAGGCTGGTGTGTGTGGGGATCTTCCCTGTTGTTCTGTCGCCCTTGCCTAGTTTGACTCGAACCCATGTCTCTGAGTGTAAGTTGACTATGGCCCCCAGTAGCTTTGGTGGTGCGTCGCATCTGGCCATCTTTGCCCAAAGGCACTCTCTCATGACTATGTCAAAGGCCGTTTTTAGGTCAACGAAGCAGGTGTATAATTTAGAGGCCTTATGAATTGCTTTTTCAACGAGGAGACTCAGGGCAAGAAGGTTGCTCATTGTGCTCGTGCCAGCTCTAAATCCCATTTATGTAATTGGAATAATGATGCTGGCTGTGGCCCAAGCTTCAAGGTCTAATAGTAGATTGGAGGCATACAATTTGTCTTCAACGTCGATAAGCACAATCAGTTGGTAGTTCGCTCAGTTTGATCTACTGCCTACTTTGAAGATTGGATTTAATTTTCACCCCTCAATACAAGTCCCGGGGACAAAATGATGTAATTAATAAAGGCTCAATGTTACTTATGAACCAGGAAAACACTTCTCTATGGCACATCACAACCACTGACATTTTAACAGTTGCATTTCGGCGACCAGCGCAGAATAACACAGAAGAATCTACCATTATTACTGACTGACTGAGATATTTATAGAGCGCACTAATGCCGAGGCGTCTTGGCGCTGAGGTAATAGCAGTCCAACCTGAATAACAGACCTAGATATTAGAAAATAGCCATGTTTTGATCATCTTTCTAAAAAGAGTCCTGCTACTCTGCAGTCTCAAATGTGTTGGAAGTGAGTTCCACAGTTTGGCCGCTAGGTAGGAGAACCCCCTACCGCCCCATCTGGCTCTTCTTATCCTGGGAATAGGAACCAGTCCAGTGTTTGCTGACCTGAGGCATCGAGCAGGCAGATATCGCGGGAACAGGCGTTGAATGTCTGCCGCCCCTCCTCCGTAGAGGGCTTTATGGACTAAGCAGAGCGCTTTGAAGTCTATTCTTCGGCGGACTGGTAGCCAGTGGAGGAGTCTTAGGCTCGCGGATGTGGGGTGGTGTTTTGGTAGATCTAACAGTACTCGTGCGGCCTTGTTTTGTATGGACTGTAATTTGGAGAGCTGTCTGACTCCCGCGCCTAGGTATAGCGCGTTGCAGTAGTCGATTCTGGACAACCCCAGTGCGCCGACCACTGTTTTCCTTAATGAGAGTGGAATAAATGAGAGAATCTTCCGTAGTACTTTCAGTGTGAAGAAACAAGCCGAAGACACTTGATTTATCTGGAGGGCCTGCGTTAGGTCTTTGTCGACCAGGAACCCCAGGTTTCTGGCCTTCGGTACAGGGACAGGGAATGTTCCGGCTTCAGGTGGCCACCAGAGTTCGCTCCAGACCGAGGGTTTCTGGCCAAACTCTATGACCTCGGTTTTACCCGTGTTTAGCTTCAGGAAGTTCGAGTTCATCCAACCCATCAGTGCCAGTAAGCAATTCCGGAACCTTTCCGCCGTCAGGTCCACATCTTGTGTGACTGACACCACTAGTTGGGTGTCATCAGCAAATGACACTAGCGAGAGGCCATGACTTTTTATCAATCTGGCCAGTGGGGCTACATATACATTGAACATAGTGGGGGACATGGCAGACCCCTGGGGCACTCCGCAAGGGAGAGTGAACTTTCCTGACTGAAGTCCGTTCCAGTGAATTGCCTGTTCCCTGTTTGCCAAGTATGAGACTAGAAGGGCTAGAGCCTTTTCCCCAATACCAACCGCTTTCAGCCGTTATACCAACAACTGATGGTTTACGGTGTCGAATGCTGCGGTTAGATCGAGTAGTATCAGGGTGGCCCTGCCCCCTCCATCCATCACCTTTCTTATCTCTTCCGTCGCCATAATCAAGGCAGATTCTGTTGAGTGCTGAGCTCGAAATCCATGTTGCGTTGAATCCAGAAAGTTGTTCTTATCTAGGTAATCCGTCAGCTCCCCATTTAGGGCTTTCTCAAGTAGCTTGGAAGGAAACAGGAGGCAGGAGATTGGTCGATAGTTCTTGACCTCCAAAGGGTCAAGTGAGGGTTTTTTTAAGATGGGTCTGATGCAGACCTTTTTCCAGCACTGTGGAAAGACCCCTGAGGTGATGATTGTATTCAGTAAGGGGGTCAAGCAGGCACTAATCGCCTCTGGGGCAAGGTGTATGATAAAAGGAGGGCAAGGGTCCAGAGGGGACCCCGACTTGGTTTTTAGCAAAAGATCTGTCACTTCATTCTGGTCTAACGTCCGGAACTGTGTTAGGTTTTTACCTGGGGCAGGGCCCTCTTGTCCTTCTGTACCATTCCCTCCTGGGTATGGTACGGTGTTAAGGAGCTCATTGTATACTGACTGTACTTTAAGTTGAAAGAAGCCAGCCAGTTTATCTACTAGTGATTGGTTGGGTGAAAAAACCGTATCCCGTGGACATTTGGATAGGATGGTGATGGTTTTAAAAAGTTCTTTAGAGGAATTCGATGCCTCCTGAATTTTAGCAGCAAAATATTTTGCTTTGGCTTGTTTTATAGCGGACTTATATTCCTCCAGAACTGAGTTATATTTGCTCCTCTGTTCCGCGCTATTGTCTAATCTCCAGATTTGTTCATGGCGTCTGCACTTAATTTTTAGCTGTTTGAGCTCAGTCGAGTACCAAGGCGATGAAACTAGTTTCCTCCTTTGGAGTTTGAACTCTTCCGGCGCCAACTTATTTGCTGCCTGAGTTAGCCAGTTTTCATAATTGTCGGCTGCCTGGTTAGAGTCCAGAACATCTGGTAGGTTCCTAGATAAGGCAGAGATCAGATCCTGTTCTTGGATTGATTTCCAGGGGCGCGATTTCACCAGCGAGGAGATCCTACGGCCTCTGCAGGTCACTGCCGTCCGAACATTAAAATGGACTGCGGCGTGGTCTGACCATAGTACTTGTTGTACTCTCATCACTTCTGTGGCGGGGTTGTTAGTAAAGAGTCCATCTAGTGTGTGGCCCGCTTGGTGCGTGGGCTCTGATACTAGCTGGCTCATGCCGTAACCGGCTAGGTTGTTACTTGGGCAAATAATCAAATCCCACAGCAGGTATGAAAGGAGAAAACAACATTTGAGAAGTGGGACATAGAAGTTGCACAACACAAGGAACTTGCATATATTCATCATTCTTAGCTCCAAGCTGAAGGCAACAAAGATACAATGTTGGAATTACAAATGGAAAGGTACAATCGGAAATATTGTAGTCCATAAAGAGCGCGTATATGTTTCAAAGTGTATGTTTTATTCTTTCTTTACTTTATGTCCATAGAAACCTTTTTCTCATACATAGAACATCCAGCCAACGCATTTTGTTCAAACAGGATTTTGAGCTTCATCAGGGCTGTAAGTAACATACAAAAAACAAGATTAAGACAATTCTTACTGGCACATTCGGACAATACAACACTATGTACAAATACATGAAGGGAAACAGAACAAGATAATTGTTCACTGCCATACATATATCAAAACATAATACAAAACAATTATATATCAACACAAATAAAACATGACAATACTTCGCAATGAATCTAATTTTTGGAAACAAGATTAAAAAAGAACAAACATCACATAAAACAATTATTACAAAATTATAAAGTTCTATGGTCCTATAGAATCGCAAGTATGTAGACGGGGACTCAAAGACCTTTATGGACTACAATATATATGGGTGCTCTTTTCCATTTTTAATTCTTATCTATTTCTGCTGGACAGTGGTACTAAATGACAGCGGGTACCGGAAAATAAGTGCACAGGACAACAATTTGTTGGAACTTTCAGTGAGGTGTGGTCTTTTTAGTCCACCCCTGATGCATGTTTTTGGTTGCTAAAGATGCAATGTTGAACTGCTGCCGGTAGAATATGGCACTAACGGAAATCTGTGTCAAAGCCAATGGAGGAAGGGGTTCCTACAATATCAGTGTTCAAAGGAGCAAGAAGTCACTCAGTTTCATCATCAGCTGAAGCAGTTTCCAATTGTGGCAGCAACAGCAAGGGTAAGTACAAACTAACTGTGGATCCACTGGATTGGGCATGGCTCCCGGGGGGTGTTGCACTGTTTTTCCAACCACAGTGCTAGCAACTGACCAGAAAACATCGTTCCCGTACCCCAGTCCCAGGAACATTTTTACATTTGCTCATGGAATGTAGAGGGAATACAGACCAAAACTGAAGAATGGCAATTCCTGTATTATCTAAATGTCTTTCATTTAGCAGCACCGCAGGAAACATAGGCACTGAAAGACCAGATATTCTTCTGCTCACCGAAACATGGCTCACCTCAGAATCCTCACCCGATATTTTAGCCGCCCTACCATGCGAATATTATATTCTGCAAACTAACCGTCCGCCTAGTAAGACATGCGGCGGAGTTGCAGCCATTATTAACAAGAACTTGAGGTTCTCTGCCCTCACCCCACTCAACCTCCCGGCCACAGACAATGCAGTGATAAAACTCGAGTCAAAGTCAGCCCCGATCATATGCATACTACTCTATAGGCCCCCCCCAACACATGCCCCTGTTCCCCCATTCCCTGGGAGAACAAATTGCACCCCTAGTCACTAATCACACCAGAATTCTCTTGATAGGGGATTTCAATTATTGGGCAAATGACTCTCAAGGAGGGCCACACTCTACCGAGCTGACCGAATCACTAGGAGACCTGAATTTCACCCAACAGATCTTCTCTCCCACCCACACTAAAGGTCACACTCTAGACCAACTTTGGACCACCAATTTGGTGGTTTCAGTCCTATCCATCTCGCCCTGTGTTTGGTCCGATCACTATTTGGTAAAATTCTCCCTAAAACTCCCATCCTCCGGGAAAATAGTCGCTCCAAAGGGGGGTATGGCGAGAAAATGGAACTCCATTGACAATAATGAATTCATTAACACACTGATCAATACTGCGCCTCGTTCCACACCCGACGCCAACCAACACGAGGAATCCTTCTCGAACTGGCTCTTAGCGGCCAGTAACACTCATGCCCCACTTAAACAAATTAGACTCACCCGCCGGCATGAGGCTCAGAGATGGTTCTCCCCCGACCTAAAATCTCAAAAACGCTCCCTTCGCCAAATAGAAAGAAAATGGAGACAGGACTACTCTCTAGAAGGTAAAACCATCTACATTCGGGCCATGAAGGAATACAAAAATGCCATCTCCACAGCAAAGGCAACCTATTTCTCCTCACGAATTCTCAACTCCAACAACCAAGCCAAAGAAATATTCACTATAGTAGACGAACTGTCAAACCCAGAGAGAGTCCTGAACAAACAAAAGCCGCCACAGGTCCTCTGTGACTCTCTGAATACCTACTTTATCGATAAAATCACTGCCATCAAAGCCAGCATTCCCCCCAAGATCTCGCAAGAAATTATCCCACCCATTCCCAGGAACCCCCACTCTATGGAGTCCTTCCCCCCCATTGACACAGAGACCCTGAATAAATTACTAGCTAAGGTGAGATCCGGTTCCCCCCTGGACCACTGCCCCCCTCACGTACTAAAAACAGCCCTCATGGCTTTTCCTGATCCAGCCCTTGCCCTCCTAAACCATTCCATGTCCCAGGGCTGTGTCCCCAATGCCTTCAAGGAGGCCATAGTAGTCCCCCTCCTAAAGATACCAGGGACAGACCCCCAGACACCAGCAAATTACCGCCCCATCTCTTTACTCCCTTACATGGCCAAGATATTAGAAGCCCCCGTGGCCAAATGCCTGTCCAATTTTTGGGAACAGACAGGTTTCCTCGACCCTAGCCCACCTGGCTTTTGGCCAGCGCATTCCACGGAAACAGTGATCGTAGCAGTACTCGACTCCCTACATGAAAAATCGGACACAGGCACGCCCGAGGCCCTGGTGCTGCTTGATCTCTCGGCTGCATTCGACACGGTCGACCATGACATCCTGGCCGACCGTGTCAGCGAGGTAGGCTTCCAGGGTCCAGCACTCAGCTGGATAAAGTCCTTCCTAAAAAACCGCACCCAGGCAGTTCGCATCGGCCATTTCACCGCCCCCAAACTAAAAACTACATGTGGGGTCCCACAGGGCTCTTCCCTCTCCCCCACCTCTTCAAACTTTACCTCCTCCCACTAATAAGATCCTTGAAAGAAAGAAGAGTGACCACCTTCAATTATGCAGACGACCTCCAACTTATGTTCAAGATTGACAACTCTCCCCAGTCAATCTCTGACTTCCAATCCACCATGACATTCATTCGTCAATGGATGGACCATAACCACCTAAAGCTGAACCCCAGCAAGACAGAACTGATACTGACGGGTGATGCACACAGACAGTGGGGCCCACATTACTGGCCAAATAACCTGGGCCCTCCCCCTACTCCCACCACCTCAGTAAAAAGTTTAGGGGTCACCATTGGCAACGACCTGTCCCTTAAAACGCATGTAGGTACCGTGATCTCCACCTGCTTCCTGCAGCTGCGAAAAATAAGAAAGATAAACAGGTTACTATCTCAAGCTGCACTGGTTCAGGTAGTGTTAGCCCTGGTCCTATCTCGTCTTGATTACGCAAACGCCAAGTTCCTGGGACTCCCACTCGGCCTCACTAGGCGACTTCAACTGGTACAAAACCAAGCGGCACGATTAATATTTAAACAACCCAGGTGGCAACATGCGTCCCCTCTCCTTAGGAAACTGCACTGGCTCCCCATTCCCCAGCGCTGTGCCTTTAAAGTTGGCTGCCTGGTGTACAAATCCCTAAACGGCCGCAGCCCCAAATTCATTGATAACCGCATCTCCCGCTACACTCCCACACGCAACCTCCGCTCAGCCCAACTCCACCTCCTTACAGTGCCGACTTTCAAGCTGAAGCGCCAAGGGGGATGCAGGTTTGCGACCCTGGCCCCTCGACTATGGAATTCCATCCCCCTGGAAATCAGACTTAGTACGAACTTACTCAATTTCAGAAAGGTCTCTAATGTTACACATGCAGCAGGTCATCTGCTAGATCCCATTTTTTCTAATTTAGGCTCTTTGATAACTGAGCCTCTGATTCCGATGGTCTGGACGGACCATTTTCTTGTCCCTTTTTCCTTTTGCTGGCAAAGCAAGCCAGCGGTGAACCGTCCCTCATTGATATCTACACGACCCTGGCATAAACTAGAGGCTGATATATTCTCCGATGTATTGGCTAACCACTCCCCACAGCTGCCGTCAAACATTGAGCTAGCGAACACATGTTTCCAGGACTGGCTGGCTCAAGCTTTGGATAGCTGTATTCCTGCTAAAATGTGCTGTAAACAAAAAAGAGGACAGTCGAACCCTTGGTTCAATGAATCCCTGATTAACGCGAAGAAAAAATGTAAACAACTTGAGCGGGCTTGGAGGCGCTTGTATGATACTGAAACCAAAAACATATATCGCGAATCCATTAAAGCTTATCATAAGCTGATCCGGAAAGCTAGAGCGGAGTATATCGCTGGTAAAATCTCGGATAGCAATAATTCTCCTAAAATGATTTTCTCTCTCCTTAAAATTATGAAATGTGCAAATTCGAAAGCAGACTCAACTGTCACTTCCAACAAGCAGTGCGACGAATTGGCCAGTTATTTTATCAATAAGGTGGAACAAATTTATAAGAGCTTTCCACCAGCTAATATCAACTTTGATCAGAGGGAAGGGTATAAGGACAGGGGACTCATTCCAGATAATATACTGTGTTCCTTCCCCCAAATATCCCTTACGGAGACTGAACATCTCTGCCTGAAAATTAAATCAGGCTCTCCAGCAGATCTCTTGAGACCTGCCCAATTCCGCCAATTCTGTAACCCTATTCTCCCAGTGGCCAGGGAACTGATTAATTTATCTTTGACATCAGCGTGCCTACCATTAGCTTGGAAGCACGCGAAAGTAACACCTCTGTTGAAGAAAGCATCACTAGACCCATATGAACCAGGTAACTACCGCCCCATTTCTCAGCTCCCTTTTTTAGCTAAGGTCACTGAATCCCATGTCAATACGACTCTGACAAAGTTTATAGAGGAACATACCATCCTGGATTCCTCGCAAAATGGTTTTAGAGCCCGCCATAGTACGGAATCGGCTCTGTTGGCAGTGACGGAGGAAATTCGTAACAGCTTAGATGACGGACAGTCTGCGGCCTTAATTCTGTTAGATTTAAGTGCCGCTTTCGACACTGTCTCCCACGAGATATTACTGTGCAGGCTACAGGAGATAGGGATTGAGGGTTTGGCCTTGGCCTGGTTTCGCTCCTTTTTAGAGGGCAGAACTTTCCAAGTCTTAGTGCCACCATATCACTCCCAGGAATTGGAGATTAAACACGGGGTTCCACAAGGATCGATACTGAGCCCCGTGCTCTTTAACATCTATGTACAACCCCTGGCAGTGATGGCAAGAAGCAGAGGGCTATCGTTGGTTTCTTATGCCGACGACACCCAACTAGTCATCGCCTTCTCCAAGAATTGCAATAACAATCTTGTTAAATTTAAGGAGGACTTGTTGGCAGTCGCCAATTGGCTGACAACAAACTGTTTACAGCTAAATGCCAGTAAGTCGGAAATCTTGCTGTTTGGTAGAGACAGCGATATGTGGTCAGAACAATGGTGGCCAGATCAATTAAAACCAGCACCAACACCAAAGGAGGTGGTTAAGAACCTGGGATTTTGGACTGATAGAGGGCTCTCTTTCGATGCCCAATCCAAAGTAGTTGCAGGGACTTGCTTTGGGCTCCTAAGAGGACTAAAACCCCTTCTCGGCTTCTTTGAGCCTAAAGTCCGGCAGACTATAATACAAGCCACAATCCTATCTAGATTGGACTATGGCAATTCCCTTTACCTAGGTGCCAATAAATCCTGTATTCAACGCCTACAGAGGATACAAAATGCAGCAGCCCGCACTCTATTGGCGCTTCCGAGAACATGCTCCGTGTCCAGGTCTCTACCTAAACTACATTGGTTACCGGTAGAGAAAAGAATTCAGTTCAAGACGCTATGCGTCGCTCATAAAATCCTGACGCAACAAGCCCCCCCGGTTTTATCTGACCTGTTAACACCGTATGCTCCGAGTCGCTGCCTGCGGTCAGCTGCTCAAGGGCTGGCATGCATCCCCAGAGCTCTAAGAGCCAGGGCTGGTGGTCGCACTTATAAAGTCCTGGCTGCCAGATTCTGGAACTCCCTCCCGATTGCTATTAGAGGGCTCCAAGACCACTTGGCCTTTCGGAAAGCCATAAAGACCTGGCTTTTCCCAGCATAACTTTCTTCCCTTCTCCCGAGCTGTTATGACTCACGGGCACTGTAGGGGTAGCGCTGGGACGCCCCGTTGCTGGGGCAGCTATGCGCTGTATAAATCTGAAAATAAATTTTAAAAAAAGTCTCTCAAAACATGGTTATTCACACTTGCTTACAAATGATCTGCTCCGGGCTGGCCACCCCCTAGTCTCTCTAGCGCCAAGAAACCAACCGGTGAACGAGCGCTCTATAAATCATTGCTAACATAACATAACGTAACTAACTCCGTCACACATTCCGGCATACATATGATTTCAGAAGCTGGCAGTAAAAACTCACATACTCGGCCTAGCCATCTACGTATCAGCTATGGTGCAGAGACAGAATATCGAACCAGAAATATCGAGTGACATGGATATCGAGTCAAGAATATTGTGGAAGAAGAATATTGAGGTAAGTAATATCGATGTTAAAAATTACGAAATTTGTGTAAGTATGAAATATCGAATTTGAAAATATCGATGTTAAAAATATAGTTGTTCATAATATCAATTTTTTAGCAATTTTATTTTGAAGTATAATATATAAGTTTATTTTTTGATGTTATTTGTAGTTTTTATGCCATTATTTATTTATTTTTAGGAAACAATATATTTTTTTATTTTTTACTTATATTTTTAGGAGCTGGAGTAATTTAAAATATATTTGTTTTAAATAAATGCATTTTATAAAATTTACATTTCTATTTTTTTTAATGTATTTAAAAAATAATAATTTCTGAATAATAATTTCTTTATTTTTGTTGATTTTATTGTATTTTGTTTGGTTTGAGGGGTTGATAATTTACGCAGAAAGGCTGTTGACATCATGATCCCGAGGTTGAAACACTTTCCATAGGGGTGTAAGATGCAGTTCCGACCGACACAAACCCTCGGAGAGTAGGTCGGAACCGATTCGGAATAACCACGCGGTTTACCTTCCGATCGTAATCAGTTGGGCGCAGTGTAAACCGACCGAGTCAGTAGGAAGGGCTCCGACACGGTTGAGGAGAATCCGACTATCGGGAGGAGGCTTTCTGCCCGACATCATAATCGCCCATAAGGCTAGAATTCAGACTGTGCAGACAAGACCTGGCAAGCTTGGTTGCTTACTTGAAATGTGTTATAAAATGAAAAGGGCAACATCTTATTGAAGGCAGTACCCAGTGTAGGCAAAACCCAAGCAAGTGAATACATAATCTTAGCTATGCAAAGGCTGCAAATCGAACCACTATCGGTGCTTTCTCTTAGTCAGGGGGCTTTTAACAAAGCGGTGAACTCAGGGGTTAAAAGTCCTCCATGTTGATGGACAAGGATTTGCTTTCTGAAAAGATCCCACTCATGCAGGGCAATTGATCCATATAGCCATCTGAAAACACAAAGCCATTTGAGGGAAACCTTTGGCCTTAAAGTGAATCTGAAAGTGAAGGGCTGCTTTATTATTTTACATAACTCCCTTTCTTGGAGAAGACCATCTATCAAGACTTCTTGTTGCCTGGGCAATTGCATGAGGGAGGACCTATTGCACATTTTAAGCATAAACCCAGCATTGATAGAAGAATGAAAATGGCTATTAAAGTATCATTTTTAAAAGAAGTAGCCTCCATTCAAGGAGATGACTTAGTACTCAGTGAAAGATTTTTGAAATTCATGGCATTAGCTGAAAAAAACCTGCTAACGATATAGTCCTCGCTAACCCGGATGACCTAAGACTGGGCAGTGTTGTCAATATAGAATACAGTAGGGGAGGCTCTTTAAACCTCAACTTGGGCATTGCTGTAATTAGTGAGGACTAAATGGCGAACTGTAGATGAAAATTGGCACAACTCAACTTTCGAAAGTTTAAAAGCTGTGCCTAAACAAGTGAGGGTGCATTTACCCTGTACAATCTAGCACTTTAAAAAGGTGAGATCTCTTTTAAATTTTGAAAACATCTGCCATTCAATTTTTAATATGTTTTGTTCTTACATTAGTGAGATGCCATTTCTTTGCACAATCAGCACTTTAAACACGTGAGAATCTTGTTTTTTTTAATTGGTACAAAAACTTTGATTAATAGCACATTTGCACAGAATTGATTTATAGAGTGTCTTATCTGCTGTTTACATTATTTATGTGTTAAAACTTGATAAAATTCTATTGGCATCTGGTGCACTGCACCATGTTGTTTTATGGTATGATATATAGATAGTGGCTTTATGCTAGTTTACTCATGGTTGGTGGAGAGACTTCTAGGGACATCTTAGGAAGACTTCCTATTGATAATGCTTATGTAGGGGTATCAATCAATCAATCACAGAATTTGTAGAGCGCACTACTTACCCGCGAGGGTCTCAAGGCGCTGGGGAGAGAAAAGGGGGGGGGGGGGTGCTGCTACTGGTCGAACAGCCAGGTCTTGAGTAGCCTCCTGAAGGTCAGCAGGTCTTGGGTCTGTCGTAGGCTTAGTGGAAGGGTGTTCCAGGTCTTGGCGGCGAGGTGTGAGAAGGATCTGCTGCCGGTGGTTGTTCTTCGAATGCGAGGGACGGTGGCGAGGGAGAGGTCGGCGGAGTGGAGCTGGCGGTTGGGGACGTAAAAGAAGAGTCGTCTGTTGAGGTAGGCTGGGCCAGTCTTGTGGAGTGCCTTGTGTGCATGGATGAGGAGTTTGAAGGAGATTCTCCTGTCGACGGGGAGCCAGTGCAGGTTCCTCAGGTGGGGGGTGATGTGGCTGTGGCGTGGTACGTCTAGGATCAGGTGTGCGGAGGCGCTTTGTATGCGTTGCAGTCGCTTGATGAGCTTGGCCGGGGTTCCCGCGTAGAGGGCGTTCCCATAGTCAAGTTTGCTACTGACGAGGGCCTGGGTGACTTTTCTTCTTGTATCTGTCGGGATCCACCTGTAGATCTTGCGAAGCATGCGGAGGGTGTTGAAGCAGGAGGAGGAGACTGCGTTGACTTGCTTGGCCATGGAGAGCGTTGAGTCGAGGATGACTCCCAGGTTGCGTGCGTGGTCAGTGGGTGTCGGGGCTGCTCCCAGCGTCGTTGGAGCTAGAGTAGGGCTAGATTTAATGCTTTTCACTCACCAACTCTCGATGCAGGAAAAATTTGGACTTATGCTTCCTAATGTTCTGTTTTCTACTTTTTGAATTACTAGTTTTGTTCATGCTGCACCGTCTAAATTGGATGTGTAGATTTGACTTCATGCCAATTCCTTTGTATTTCTATGCGCTCCTGTTGAGGTGTCTTTATGTCCAGTTATTTTTGGTTTTGTAATAAACTAATTAACCATATGTAGTTGTCAGTGGGTTATTATGTATCAAAGAGTATCATTGGCTAATTAGCTGTTGATTAACTACTTTTCTCCCCTGTACGCTTTCATGCTGCGAAAAGGAACCATCGGAGTGTGTCTATAGAAAAGGTCTAGAAGTAATAGGCCTAGCCCTTTCACCCTCTTCCCTCTGCTGGACACTCCCGGCCATAAATATGATTTGATTCTCTATTATAGAAGTACAGAGCTGGGCTTTTTTTTTTTTCCTACAAGCTTCTCAAGTTAAGTATAGATTTTCCTCTCCTCCCTCTGTGCTATCGGGTATCTGGGGCTTGAACCTGGTACAATGGCTGCCCTGTTCCTCAGGTTCACTGCGTTTCGCCTCGGTCTCCCCTTCCTCTACGTCCACTTCCCGACGGTCATCGGTGTCTCCTCCCTTGCTTACATACAGACAGCACGTCTGATGTTGCCTTTCTTCCTGCTGACACCCCAGGGTCTTCCTCCTCTGTAATACTACTTTCCTCCCTGAACCAATGTGGTCCTTCTTTTATGGTGTCGACTCACTCAGGAGGCCACATGATATCTCATGAGCCACAGGAGCACTGCAGCTCCCTTCGCCTGTGTCGATGGTGCCGGCCATCTTGGAAGTCTCCGGGCGCGGTAGCCGCCTGACTACACTGCCTTCCTAACAGGAATGGACGTCGGGCCATTCAGTGACGTGGCAAAGGGTCAGGAAATCCAGATTATCCTGCAGCTTCCCGGGAGTTTGTTCAGCTGTGTCAGATGACCCCTGCATGTATGGTGAACCCTAAATACCCGATGTGTTCCATGGCAAAGGTGGTCTTCTTCAGATTCAAAATGAGCCCAGCTTGATTCAGTGTATCTAAAACCTGTCTTAGGTGGTGCAAGTGTGTTCCCCAGTTAGGACTATTTACCACTATATAGTCTAAGTATGCCACTGTGTAGGCCTGATGAGCCCGTAACAATATGTCCATGAGTCTCTGGAAGGTGGCAGGGGCCCCATGAAGGCCAAATGGCAGAACCTTGAAGTGATAAATCCCTGAATGGGTCGCAAAGTCTGTCTTCTCCTGTGCTTCAGGCATAAGGGGTATTTGCCAATAACCATTCGTGAGGTCAGTCGTGGACATGACACCCGCTACTCCCAGCCCCTTCCTAACAGGAATGGATGTCGGGCCATTCAGTGACGTGGCAAAGGGTCAGGAAATCCAGATTATCCTGCAGCTTCCCGGGAACATGGAAGGCCTGAAACTATAAAGGCTGTAAGGCCATGAACCAACGGAGCACCTTAGGGTTCGAATCTTTATGCAGCGCCAGCCAGGTGAGGGGGGCATGATCTGTCAAAAGAATAAATGTATGACCCATTAGGTAATACTGTAGAGCTTCCATATCCCACTTGATGGCAAGACATTCCTTTTCTTTGATGGCATAATGAACTTCCCTGGGAAACAATTTGCGGCTGTAATACAAGATTGGGCGCAGGTCACACTACTGATCAGGTTGCGATAAAACGGCACCCAAGTCCTGAACAGAGACGCCGGCTGAAGCACAGAAGTCCTGTCAACATTAGGACACATGAGAACAGGGGCTTGACATAGTGCCAATTTCAATGTTTGGAAGCTATGCTCCTGAACCTCAGTCCATGGCACATGTTTCCCCATATACTTATGCGGTAGAAGGTCCGTGATTTTAGAAAACTATGGAACAAACCTGCGATAGTATCCCAAAAGTCCCAAGAAGGAGCATAGCCCCTTTTTCGTTGTTGGTCCTGGAATCCTTTGAATATCCTTGAGTTTGTTCAGCTGTGTCAGATGACCCCTGCATGTATGGTGAACCCTAAATACTCGATGTGTTCCATGGCAAAGGTGGTCTTCTTCAGATTTAAAATGAGCCCCGCTTGATTCAGTGTATGTAAAACCTGTCTTAGGTGGTGCAGGTGTGTTCCCCAGTTAGGACTATTTACCACTATATTGTCTAAGTATGCCACTGTGTAGGCCTGATGAGCCCGTAACAATATGTCCATGAGTCTCTGGAAGGTGGCAGGGGCCCCATGAAGGCCAAATGGCAGAAGCTTGAAGTGATAAATCCCTGAATGGGTCGCAAAGTCTGTCTTCTCCTGTGCTTCAGGCATAAGGGGTATTTGCCAATAACCATTCGTGAGGTCAGTCGTGGACATGACACTCGCTACTCCCAGCCCCTCTACCAGTTCATCTACCACCGGCATGGGATAGGTATTGAACTGCGAGATGTCATTCTATTGTCAGAAGTTAATACAGAAACAAAGACTCCTGTCCCCTCTCGGTACCAAAACCATGGGTGAACACCAAGCACTCTGGGAGGGTTCTATTATGTGAGCTCTCAGCATGTCTTCTACTTCCTGTTCCACTGCCTGTCATCTCGCAGCTGGTTTGTGGTATGGTTTAAGCTTAACCACACAGGTCCTGTCTGTGATGATGTTGTGGGGCACTAGGAAGGTGCGTCCAGGAACACCTGAAATGATGGTTTAATAATATAGCTAACTGTTGTTTTTGCTCAGTGGTTAAGGCATTCCTCATTTTAACCGACTCATCTTTGTTGTCCAAAAATTTGAATGGGAATATCTAGGGAGTTACCGGTGTTCACGTAGCATACGGAGACTACCGGGCCCATTTGAGCAGGAGGTGGCTCCTCCCATGCTTTCAACAGATTTACATGATACATTTGTTCCACACACCCTCTGTGTGGTATGGATACCCTTTATGTCACTGTGGTCACTTATTCCAGTCCCTGATATAGGCCTTGCCAAGTGGCTAGGAGTTTCTTTTCAGGCGTGGGTAATAATATCTAAACCTTCTCCCCCACAGCGAACCCCATTAGCCTTCAGATTTTACACTCACGAAACCATAGAAATTCAGCAATTATAGTTATAGTTATCTCAAGTAACTAAAACTCTTGCTCCAAGGTAACTAGAACTCACACACCTGCCATGCACAGTTTTCTCACCAATAATTTCACTTCAAATGTTGCAACGATATTATCAATGATGTCATAGAAGAGTTACCTAAGGGCACCTGTTATAGTTACTTGAGATTACTATATACGGGGCTGTATGGGTCTGTGAGTGTGTGTGAGAGTGGTGTTCTGGTTTTCTGAATGGGTGTGTGATGGCTGTATGGATGTGTAAGTAGGTGTGTGAGTGGGTGTGTGGGTGCGTAAGTGGATGTGTGAGTGAGTGTGTGAGTGGGTCTATGAGTGTATGTAGTTTTTTTAAATTGGGATTTGGATCCGTGGATCTGCCATGGATTCGCACGGTGGGTAGTGCTGAGAACCACGGTGAATCCGTGGACACTAGCGCACATAATTGTGTTTTTTTTTTAACAATTCCTTGCCCATGAGGGTTCCTTCACAGACTCCTCCATCAGTCCCATGGGGTCAGGATTTCACCCCCGGCAACTATGTCCCAATTGACAAAATGGCAGCCACAACTTTTCTCTCAGGTTGCAGCCAGCCAATCACAGCATTGCTGCTGGTGCGTGGATCCACAGATCCACCATAGTGGATTTGTGGTGGATTAGCGTCTCTATATACACAAAGGTGGCAGATTTACAAGAAAGTGACGCATCTGTAGAGATGCGTCACTTTCCCTGCGCCACCCTGAGAAACCCTTGCGCCACCATGGACGCGCCGTATTTACAATATGGCGCACCATGGCGCAAGGATTGACAGATGCGTCAGAAATTCTGACGCATCTGTTGGGGCAAAATTCACGCATTGCTGGAGTCGTGTCGCAAGCACGGCGCAACTCCAGCAATGCGTGTTGAGGCCTATTCCCACTACACTGCGCCACTACTTACGCCTGCTTCAAGCAGGCGTAAGGTTTTGGCGCAGTGGCGTCCTAAAAGTGGCGCAGTGAAATCTTGTAGATTTCACTGCGTCACTTTTATGAGGCCTTCCTGCGTGGGAACGCCCACCCTGCATACATTATACCTGACGCAGGTATAATGTGACGCAGAGATTTACAACGTGAGGCATCTCCCTAGATGCGTCACATTGTAAATAGGCCGCATTTTTTGTGCCGCCCTTGCGTTAAAAAAGTGACGCAATTGCAGCGCAAGAAGGTGCAAGGGGCTTGTAAATCTGCCCCATATTTTTTTCTCTTTAATAACTCCAAAAGGTCTGTAAAGATTTACAGCAAATTACAAAAAGCACTTTCTGGACCAAAATCTAGCTTTATGCCAAATATGGTGTGCTTCTGTTCAGCAGTTCAAGCTGTAGTCTTGTCTAAAATACCTTTGGGAAATTGCATGGGGAAAACGCATTTTGGGACCCCACCTTTTCTTGGTCCCCACTTGATGAATCACCTCAAAACTTTCCAGATTGCAGCTCTAGTGAGTGGCAAAATGGTTATGAAAATTTCATGAAGATTCGTCAAACAGCACTGTTATGTTCCATATAGGTGCCCCAATATAGGCTCAGGTAGTCACCTAACCTTTCACCTATATTCTCCCCTACCATTACACTACATAACGGTTCTTAGTACTGACCTTTTACCTAGCTACAGTAATGTCCAAAGATGACATGGGGTTTTCTCCGAAAAGCTTAAGCCTCATTCATTATGCATGAGGATTCTTGGAATCACAGCAGGACAGCAGGCCTACCATCTCCTGCATAATAACTATGTATAAGGGTCATTCCTTCCATCATCCTAGTCCGACATTACACAGCAAGGTATATCCCAGGGGGTACCACTTTGGGTATATATACACCATATTTTGCTGAGGTAGTCAGAGGAGAAAAGGACTTCCATGCTGACACACTGACGTGAGACGCTGAGGTTCCTACACGCAGACACTCCAGCTCGCAGTGGTCTGACATCCCTTGCGGGGTGTCCATCTAGAGGCCAAGATGGGGTCCAACAATCTCTCACTTCAGGTAATGGGGTTGACTTTATCCTAGAGGGATTCTTGGCTTTTACACCTACATACATGCTAGATACATTTAGGTACATCTAGTCAGGGTCACATTGTAGAAGTATGCATTCTACTGTCATGTATTTTATATACTTGCCTGTATTCATTGTTTTAGCACGATGGTAGAAATCTACCATCCTTTTACTCTGTTAGAACTTATAATCATTTATATCTGTAACTGTCTAATGGTTGTCTCAGCACACCTATTTTACACTAGAATTACGCTGGTTCAATAAATGCTTATTGAACATCCCCACCGTTTATTCTGTGTTTCTCTCTGAGACAAAGTGAGCACGAGTGACTGAGCAAAAAGTAGTACACTGTTTCCACAATCCCTGATGGGACAGGGTTGTCATGTTCGATAGTTGCCAAAAACTATTCTCCCATTGCTAACATACCGGGAAGGGGTGTCTAGAATCAGTTTGACACCAGTCCTTTAGTGTATGTTGTCTAAACGCGCAGATCCTCTTTAGGTTTATAGGAACGACAGCACCATTGTTATTTACAAAACAAAAAACGCTTTTCTTGTGGAAAATAGGTCCTAACTATAACTACCTACTGCCAATTGCCAGTAGGTAATTTTATTTATGTAGGCCTGCAGTCATTTGTTCTGTCACTACATAGGGTGCCAAAATATGTGCTGTAGCCCACTCTTGGCCTCTAACTTATAGGTCCTGGGTATACTTTAGGTACCATATATTAGGGACTTCTAGATGAGTTAAGTATGCCAATTAAGGGTATGCCAATGTCACCATGTTGAAAGAGGGAGCACAGGCACTTTACCACTGGTTAGGAATTTACAGCCAGAAAAAACAGTCAGGGCAAAAATCTGGGGGTACAGCCGGCAAGATGTAGTAATTTCCAACAAGTGTGTAAGTAAATGTCGGAGCTACACAGTACTATTAGATACTCCAATTACTGTTCATTTATGCAGAGGCTGTATAATTTCGTAGTCAGATAGGTCCAAATAGTCCGGAATTCAAAGTATTTGCTTTCCCTATGGCATCTTGGAGTCTACTAGAACTGGTGGTGCAAGCCGGGGGACCGTCGATTCAGTCATTAATGCTGCATCTTATCCTAGGCCTGATAGCCAGCCCCGGTTTCTCAGATTATCGCTCAGTTCCTTCTTTTCCACTTAAAACTCTACTAGGAGTATATCTTAAGGCCTATGCCTTTCTCTATGTGTAACATGGCTCTTTCCTGGATAGCCCAGTCCGCCACTCCTTTCAGTCATAGAGCAATAGCAGGTGCGCTAGGTGACTTCCAGCTCATGGCTATCCCCCTTTGGGCTAGGAAAAAAACCACGTCAACAAATCGGCAAGCTGGTTTTTGGTTGCTAAAATTTAGCATCAAGCGGAAATTACACATTTCACCAGTGTTCAAATTAGTTTTTCAGTTATTTTTGTGAGTTTTCCAGCGAGAACACCCCTGTACTATACAATAATCCGGTGTGTGCACAACCTGTACCAGAAGTTTGCATTTTCATCTTAACATTGTTGAACAAGCACAAGCTGCAGAGCCTGATAGAATAGGAAGCTGGGAGGCGTTTAGAAAAAAATCAAGGAAATAAATATGGGGTAAGAAAGGGAAACCATCTATATAAGAGATCAGTTTACCCTCAAAACAAACGCCCCCATTCCAACATTGGAAATAGAACACAACTGAAAAAGCTTAAGGCTCTGATAAACCGGGCGCTTCGGAGATTGAAGAAAGGTGACTCAGAACCCACGGCCTTGCAAGACCTGAGGCAATTGAAAGCTAAGCGCAGAAAATTAATCTGGTGCTTCAAAAAAGATGCTGACGAGGCTATCTGGGCTAAACTCTTGCATGACATTAAAAACAATAACAGCTCACAATTTTGGCAAAAGGTCAATACTCTCGCCAATCCGTTAAATCCAGGCATCAATTCTCACGTAACAGAAGAGACATGGACAATCTTCTTCCAAACTCATTTCAACAAAGACCGAGAAACACAACCCTGCATTAACAACCTATCGCCTGAAAGGGAAGCATCAACATCCCAAATGGACTACAATAGAATACTGGAACAGCTCTTTACAATCACGACCACACAAATTTGCAACAGACTTGCCAAAGGTAGGCGCGAGGGAGGTCCAGGACCAAATAGGATCCCGCCTATATTGTTCAAACAATACCCGGAATACTGGGCCTTAGTATTAAAACCAACTTTCAAAACAATCTTGCAAACATCAACAATACCATCATCATGGAGGGACTCGATCATTTCACCCATTTATAAAAAAGGCGATAGGAACAACCCAAAAAACTACCGGTTGGTAGCTTTATTGGACAACGAAGCCAAATATTACTCAGGATTACTCCTACAAGGACTAACGTCCTGGGCCGCAGAAATTTCAGCAATCCCACTAAACCAAACAGGCTTCTGCAAGAATATGGGGACTATTGACAATATCTCAATCCTTTCATTACTGATAGATGCTGCACTTGCTATAAAACAGCCCCTGTATCTGTGTTTCATTTACTACAGTTCAGCGTTCGACCATATAAACAGAAACTTACTGTGGCAAAAATTAAAAAGGCTGAATATTTCATTGTTATTTCTAAAACACTTAATCCTTTTACACAGTAACACCTGGGTGCAAGTAAAACTGGGTGCAGGAGATCACCTAACAAAGAAGATCCCAACGACCTCTGGATTGAAACATGGCTGCGTTCTTGCCCCAATACTTTTTAATCTTTTTAGGGCGGAGCTATCGGCCACTCTTAATGGAAGCAATTCACATGCTCCCAAGTTAGGGGGCCTCCAGTTATCTAACCTATTCTACGCGGACGGCTTGGTGCTTATTAGCCGGACACCAGTAGGTCTACAGCGCCTGCTCAACATTACATCTAGGTACTTGGATGAGAACAACCTCAGTATTAACCGAGAAAAAACAAAAATCATGAGCGTGAACACCCGCAAAAAAAAGTCAAAACACCACTGGCATCTGCATCATGCAAACTGGAATCTGTACAAAACTACAAGTACTTGGGAGTTATCATCGATAACAAAGGGAACTATATAGCACAACGTGAGGCCATAAAAAAAAGGGGAATAATGTAGTAACATAGTCCGCGCTGGTAAAATGTTGATTAAGTAGGTTTATTGAAGTAGATCATAATGTAGAGTAGATCCAATACAGCAGCCCCACCAGGAGCAGCCTGCTAGCTGCTCAACCCATCCACCAACTGTCACCACTCACACCAGTCACCCAAGCATTCCACTCATGGCCCACACCCCAACATTCCACACAGAGCACTCACACTGGCTGAGCAGCTAGGAACCAGGTAACAGAGAACATTATAACACAACATGAAGATACTACATTATCTCCTTCCTTTAAAATAGAAGAATAATGAAACCAAACTTTTAAAAACTATAGACAACAAAGTACAACAGAAGTCAATGGTCCATAACCCAGGGATGAACGGTAAAATCCACATCACATGGGGGAACAAGGACTACACAAGGAGGAAAGAAAAGTGAAAAGGTATATACAAAATACCCATCCTCCTCCTTTAATAAAGAAAAGAAAATACTAACACAATGTGTATACTCCCCATGTAAGGAGAACAGCCATGTAAAAATGTGGAAAAAGGGACTGAGACCCAAATTCTTACCCCTCAAATACGGGACCAGAGAGACCAAACCCAATAGACTAGGAGGTAGTGAAAACACCCACTACAACAACCGAAAACGTGAAGCACAAGGTGACTTACACATTTAACATGACGAACGTGCAGCACATTGTGGCTTACGCACACAAGAAACAAGAAAACCTTGCATCAAGTGGGACTCAAACTCATCCATAGCGTGAAAGGGAAACAAAAACCCCAAAGCCAACCCTCATGTAAGGATAAAATGCTACAGTGTGGACATGGGACTAAAACCCATTCCTATCGTGAAAGAGAAAAAAAACCCTTAAGCCAACCCTCATGTAAGGGTACAATGGCCTACAGTGAGGACATGGGACTAAAACCAATTCCCTGTGTGAAAGGGAAACAAAAACCCTTAAGCCAACCCTCATGTAAGGGTAACGTGGCTTCCAGTGTGGATATGGGACTGAGACCCATTCCTAGCGTGAAAGGGAAACAAACCCCTAAAGCCAACCCTTATGTAAGGATACAGTGGCTTACGGTGTGGACATGGGACTAAAGCCCACGACCACCCACTTGAAAGAGTGAGTAAGAACACATACTGTAAGCAAATTAGAAGACAAATACCAACATAAATCTCAAATAGGGCAGTAGCATGCCAAGAAAAAACGTATGTCCAGAACCAATATTAGAATGTTATGAGAACAAAAACACAGCCATAAATCAAATGCATTGGTAGACTAAAGCACAGTACTTAGCTGTACAACATCGTAAACAAGTCCACTGTCAATATTTGGAGAAAAGAAAAAAAAAGACAAATTGTTCCAATGCAATATGCTGCTACGAAATGAGGGAGAAACAACAGGGTAGTGCTGGTAGTATTTCGCTTCAGTCAATAGCGATACCCGAAAACTGGAGTCCTCATAAGGTGCATCACTTGTGTCACCGGGAAAAACTGGAAGCTGCTCCACAACTGTGCACTGTATACTTTCATGCACATGCACAAGGAATTAAAAAGAGAAAGTACCTGTAATTTCTTGCTGCTCCTTAAAACCATTCAAATACAAGCAAGAAGACATGAGGTGAAGCTGATCTTCACACAGCGACGTTCCCGGTCAGCTTCAGCTTTAAATTAACTTAATTGTAAAACCCAAAAAAAACGTGGTTGGCAGTAAACGCGCAAAAGTCTATGAAACCACAGCACACTACAGGGCATATTCTCAAGGACTTATCGCCGAGTTAGCGGCACTTTATCGCAGCCAAAGTGGCGATAGATGTATCACACTATTCACAAGCTGGTGCTAACAGCCGATACCGCCAGTTATCCTGCGATAGCAGCCGCAAAAAACATCACCACGGATGACACCGGCAACTAATGCTAATGTGATGCAGAGTAGGCGTTCCTGTGCAAAAAGCCGCGAAAACACCACTCAGCAACATTTTCAACGACCAGCCAGCTCGGCGATAAGAAGCCAAAACAGGCGATAAGGCGCGTTAGCAGCAGGGATTCAACACCTGCTCTTACCTGGTGTTAAGTCGGACGACAACCTACAGCACAAAAGGGAGCCCAGAGCAGAGCCACACCTGAAGAACAATAGATGCCATGGAGCTACTGATCATGCAGCTTGGAGCCCCAAGAGGGCCACAACACCCACCGCCACCACCGCCAGGATCCCCACCCCCCCAGGAACCCCTCCCAGACTACCACAGAGGCAGCGCAGACAAAGACACTGGACCTTCCGAAAATGCACCAGCCTCCGAGACTAAACGCCAGAGTAAGTCATTGCCCACTACAGGCACAAAAGGACAACCATCCTCCGCATCCTGACCCCCAATGCCCACAGGCTGATGGCACCAACACAGCGGAGAACCAACATCCCTCCACAGACAGAGCCGCTGGCTGTGCTGCACCTGTAAGCCTCTGGTACATTCCAACCAACAACTGCCAGAGTCGGAGGAGTCTCACAGCCAGCCATATCAAAGTTTTCCCACACCTGTCTTGGATGCCATCATCAGCTTGGTACCCCAGTACCTCCACTTCCCCCACACTGTGCAGGAACAGCTGGAGACCAAGCAAGGTTTTCTATGCCTTAGCTGGATTCCCGCACATGTTGGGGGCAATCGACTGCACACATGTACTCCTCGTGCACCCTGCCGCCACTGCACACAATTACCGCAACAGGAAACACACGCATACCATCAATGTGCAGGCAATAGTGGACCACCGGGGACTCCTCACCAATGTTGTCGCCAACTACACAGGCAGTGTGCATGATTCCTTCATCTTCTGACAGTACATCATTAACCAGCGCTTACAGGAGGGCACCTATGGAAATGCACTGCTCGTCGGCAAGTAACAACTGAACACACCACACACCTCAACTCCACCAACATACAACTCACAACTCTGGGAATGCACACGTCACAAAATCACATACAACATGACAATCAACATTCCCACATGCCAGACACAACAACACAACTTACTGTGGCAACCTGGGCTAGCCATGTACACAAGCCTCAACCGCATGGCACCTCAGCCACACAATAGCAGAATGTGGGGAGAGGTGGGAACCAGGCATGTGCGAAGGAGGCAAGCGACCCATGAATGTGGACGTACACAACGCCAAGTGTGGCGTGGATGAGCTGGACAGACCCGAGTATGCAGACCACAGACATTCCCATGTCAACATACACTGCTGGTGTCTGCAGTGTACTGGACAGTGGACGCAACCATGTTACCGCAGCCAGTGGGAGAGAATGCGGAAATGTAGCTTATTACGTCCAACCCTGTAAACGTGTGCGGAGTGGGCTGGCCCAGCGTACGCCAGACCAGCGTAGGGGTGTAAATAAAAAGCCCGTTACTCTGGGCGTGGTTCTCTTCCGGAATGGCCAACGTGTCTGCCAGGGCGGCGCCTCTCACCCTGTCACGAGGCCGACGCCGTGAGTGGCGGTGCCTGCGATCCTGTGCACCTGCTGCACCCCAGGCCGCTGGTCCCAAGACCCGTCTTGCCCGCCCCAGCACACCCAGGCCTCACTGCTTACCTGCCGACACCGGCGTGTGTCAAAGAGGGCCCACCACATGCCAGTGCAGGCTCCAAGCCCGAGTCCCACAACCATGGCGGCCTCCTCAGACCATCACGGCCACCGCGACACAGGCCCCCAGTACTCCTTTCTCATTGACGTACTCCACCGCTGCCTCCGGCCTACACTGCGGTTCAGTAGGTCACACATTTGGAGCTGAGTCTTGCTCATGCAATGTCAGAGTACATACGTTTATGGCAGATTTCATATCACCGTACTCCCTTCGATGTGGTGCCACCAACTCTGTGCATAGCATTCCAACGACACGTGTCTGTGGGCCCTTGCTGACTACTGCCTTCGGCCTACACTGCTGGCCAGCTCTGCGGGGTCACCTGTGTACTGCCTACACTGCGGTCCAGCAGGCCTCACACCAATCCAATCCAGTCCCGACCAGGCAGGGCACGGCATCGTCACAAGCTGCACACATGCCCAGCTCTGGTGCTCCTACCTCCGTCGAGCACAAGTCTACGCCACATGGCATTCCAACATCGTGTGTGAGAGTACCAGGAGGAACTGCCTGAACAGCGGTTGGCCCGCGCTGACCGCTGCCTCTGGCCTACACTGCGGTCCAGTAGGTCACACATTCGGAACTGAGTCTTGATTGTGCAATGGCAGAGTCCACATCATTGTACGCAAGGAGAGGAGTAAGAGGAAGACGCGGTTCAGTCTGGATGAAAAAAGGAACCCCGTTACGGAGGTGACCGAACACTACCAACAACTGCTCTGGTGCCACTAACTCTGTGCATCGCAAGCCAAGGACATGTGGCTGGGGGCCCCTGCTGACTGCTGCCTCCGGCCCACACTATGGTCAAGTAGGTCACACATTTGGAACTGAGCTTTGATTCATTTATGGCAGAGTTTATACCATTGTACAGGCCTCATCGCAGACTGCATCCCCTTTCAGCCCTGGTGCCACCGACTCCGTGCCCCGAAATCCATGGACACTCTCTGGTTGAACTTTGGTGGCGTTTGAGTCTATGGCCTGGGGGTTGTCGACATCATCATGTAGCTGATACTGACTTGGTGTCAGAAATGAGTCTGTAGCATCCATCTCCTCCATATTGCCTGTGCCCGCTTGGTTCTGCCCTCAGTATCATGCCCTGGAAGATCACCTTCCACTGTCACCCAGAACTCTCCGTGACATTCACCTTGCACATCGACGAGGACCCGCTCAGCTCTCATGGCCCTACCTCAATGCATCGGTAGTCACCGTCCCATGGCGGTGTCCCATGTGCCGGCCGCTGTGCATCCGGTGCCACTGACTCCATGCAGCCCAAGTCATAGACCCTTGCAGTGTGAACTGTGAACTTCTGATTGTCTGATCAATGTTGTAGTTGTTGCCAGCGCCATACACTCCTTAAGGGCTGGCTCACACTCACCCCACACCCATCCAGCACAGGCGTCACTGGACATGTGACCCTGGCATTAAAAGGGGCCGGGCGCACGTGCCCGTATCCAGTTCCACAAACTATCTAAGTGTGTCCGTGTGGCCATTGTGTAAGCATGACGGCCCCGGGCCCTACCACATTGCATTGTACTGTGTACAGCGGACGCAACCATGTCACCTCAGGCAGTGGGTGGGACCTGGGACATGTAGCTGTGTCGTACCCCCCTGTAGGCGTTGCCGGTGTGGGCTGGCGTACGACAGTCCAGCGTAGGGGTGTGGATGATCACCCCGGGGCTCTGGGCGTGGTTAAGTGTTGGGCTTGCCAATGAAGTACCTAATGCGTGTGTCTGTGTTGTAGTCTCGGCGCCACCCATCCCGCAATGGACAAAGTTGCAATGTGACATGCCCCCGGAGTGCGGGCTCGGCCGAAGGGATAAATGAATGCCCGCTCGGGGACCGGGATCATACATGCCAACTGTTGTGTGTGTATTGCTATTGACGCAGCATATGCCAAATGTCTTGCCTCGACCGCATCGCGAGTTCAGCCAGCCATGAACTTTACATCTGTGTCCGCCCTATCCTTACCATTGGCCTACACACACGTGGCCGCCCACCTTCAGCGCACAACATCACAGTGTGGTTGTCAGGCTTGTGGACATGCGCAGACAGGCATGACAATGGTGTGCCCTAGGAGTGCATGTGGTGCAACTGCGCAGCGCACACAGGTAATTAGGCTAGGGGGGAGGGAGGAGCATCAGTGAGGCTACGTAATACACATTGATGGTGCTCATTTGCTACCAGCAGTAGGTGTCACACAGGAATCACTATGACACACATTTCACACGCCAATGATCTAGTGAGCCTGCCAACACATCATGCAGAACCAACTATTGACTCATGTCTCACTGCACTGTCACAGGTGAACAAGGATATTGTTAGATTTGGGGGTCTCTAGTTGGCAGAGGTAGGTACCTTTGTCCAAATAGGGACCCTTGAGTCTAGTCAGGGAAAGTAGGTACACTCCCGAAATAACCCCTGCTCACCCTCTTGGTAGCTTGGCACGAGCAGACAGGCTTAGTTCAGAGGCAGTGTGTAAAGCATTTGGGAACACATACAGTAATCAAGTGACAACACTACAAACGGACACCACACAGGTTATATATTTATAAAAATAGGTATACTTTATATAGATTTATCACAAGACCATAAACGACAAAAATAATCCACGATACTGTTAAGAATGCTTAGTTCTGATCAAAAAGGCTTAATTCAAGGTTCTGTGCGAGTCGGTAGCCTCCTCCGGCTACGGCGATGTTGAGAACAAACAGAGTCTAACAAATCCAGCTGACCGCGTCGAGACGGGCCAACACAGCGTAGACAGACTCGGTCACAGTACCTTTTACTTGAAGCGGCAGGCACGGGCGTGCGAGCCGGATGGCTGTTCGTCGCGGTCGCGATGCAAAAATGGAAGCGTTGCAGGACGCGTTGTCCCTCGATGCGGTGCAGGCAGCGGCTCGTTGACGCTCGTCGAGACGGAGTCGGTGAGACCAGGGCCGTGCGTTGCAGGGCGAGACGGTGCTTCGATGCGGTGCTGGCAGGCTGCGGTGCGGCGACGGAGCCGGATTCAGGAGCTGGCGTCGATCAGGCCGGACAGCGGTGCGAGTCGGGCGGTGCGTCGCAAAGCGTGCGAGCGATGCCCAACTCCGGTGCGGTCACAGGACTCGAACTCAGCAGCAGTGACCGTGTCGGTCGGACCAGTTCGATTCAGCGTAGCGAAGCGTTGCAGGACGCGTTGTCCCTCGATGCGGTGCAGGCAGCGGCTCGTTGACGGAGTCGGTGAGACCAGGGCCGTGCGTTGCAGGGCGAGACGGTGCTTCGATGCGGTGCTTACAGGACACCGAGTCGGTCGTCAGAGTCGGTCACAGCTCCCTACCTCTGCAGCCACTGAAACAGAGTTTCCAGCAGCAATTCACAAATGGGGTGAAGTCCAATGGTCCTGGGACTTCGGTCAGGGGGCAACCTCTCTTCCAAGCCCTTGGAGATCCTTCACAAGTTGATGAAAGTCACAGCAAAGCAAAAGTTCCTTTCTCCTTTCTTTGGCAGTCAGGCAAACCACTGCAGGCCAATCCCCCAAGCAGCACTTCAGGCTTAGGGATAGTCTCTCCTCAGTTTCTTCTTGGTTCCGCTCCTCAGCAAAGGTTTCTTCTTGTTCACAAAAGTGATCTAATTTTCCTGGAGTCTGGGTGCCCCTCTTATACCCTGATTCTCTTTGTTCTCTGGAGGCAGAGAGGCCTCTGCCTAGTCCAAAACCAGTTCTGGTCAGTCCTGGAGCACTTTGTTTTTCTGACTCCTTCTTTCCTTTCAGAATGTGGGGCAGAGTGCTCAGCCGCCCGGCAGGAGGTGGAGCCAGCATTGTGGAAGGCAGGCACAGCCCTATTCAGACCCAGGTGCAGCTCCTCCCTCCACTCTGGATGCAGATCTTTCTATTCAGCCCTGCGCTGACTCACCCTGTCTCCTGTAGCCACCCCCAGCCCCTGTCACTCAATCTCCAGACAAGGAATACACAACCTAGCAGAGGCAGGCTTGGATAGTTAGGCAAGAAAATACCCACTTTCTAAAAGTGGTATTTTCAAACACAGAATGTTAAAACCAACTTCACTAAAAGATGCATTTTATCATCCTGAGTTCAGGCATACTAAATTCGTTTTTCTACCATGTTCCCTGGGTCAGTTCTGACTATAAGGTGTAATAGTCAGTCTGCCCATTCTGGCCTATGGGGAGCAGGTAGCCTTGCAATAGTGAAAAACGAAAATGGCTGTAATTCACTATTAGGACATGCCACACACACCAGGGCATGTCCTACCTTATACTTACAATGCACCCTGCCCTAGGGCCTACTTTAGGGGTGACCAACATGCAGTAAAGGGAAGGTTTAGGGACTGGTAAGTGGGTGTACTCACCAAGTCGACATGGCAGCCCTAGGCTGCACACAGGCTCTGCGATGGCAGGCCTGAGACACATTTTACAGGCCGCTTCTGTGGGTGGCACAACCAGGGCTGCAAGCCCACCAGCGGCATTGGTTTTACAAGCCCTGGGCACACTGAGTGCACTGTACTAGGGACTGACAAGTAAACCAATCATCCAATCATGGAGTCACTAATACATATATCAATTAACGATAGGGAGCACTTGCACTTTGGCACTGGTTAGCAGCGGCAAAGTGCCCATGAGCATCTAGTCCAGCAAAAACATATCGGCAACAGTGGAGGCATTACGAAAAAATGGAAGGGAGACCCACGCCAAGGATGCCAGGTCTAACACGTGTCCCCTCCAGCTGAAATGTGGGGAGAACTATCCTACCCCTAGGGAGTTCTCATCGCTAAGGCGGAAAAATCTGGACAGACCATCAGCATTGGCGTGTTCTGTACCAGGGCGGTGTTCCACCGTAAAGTCCATCCCCTGTAGGGAAATGGACCACCTCAACAGCTTTGGATTCTCACCCTCATCTGCATCAACCATCTGAGGGGCCTGTGGTCTGTCTGAACCCGGAAGTGAGTCCCAAACAGGTATGGTCTCAGCTTCTTCAGTGCCCAGACCACAGCAAATGCCTCACGCTCGATAGCACTCCATCTCTGTTCCCGGGGAAGTAACCTCCTACTGAGGAAGGCTACAGGTTGGTCTAGGCCCTCCTCATTGATCTGTGATAGAACAGCCCCTACACCATGCTCTGAAGCGTCCGTCTGAACAATGAACTCATTGGAGAAGTTGGGTGCCTGGAGCACAGGCGCCGTGCACATGACAGTCTTCAAGGTGTCAAAAGCTTTTTGACAGGCGTCAGTCCAAATCACTTTCCTGGGCTGCTTCTTGGAAGTCAGCTCTGTCAAGGGGGCAACAATGCTGCCATACCCCTTGACGAATCTCCGGTAATACCCGGTGAGTCCTAGGAAGGCTCTCACCTCTGTCTGGGTCTTGGGGGCTCCCAAGCCAGAATGGTATCAATTTTCGGTTGGAGGGGCGCCACCTGGCCGCTCCCAACCTGGTGTCCCAAGTACACCACAGAACCCTGCCCAATCTGGCACTTACTTGCCTTGATTGTGAGGCCTGCCCTCCGCAGCGCCATCAACACTTCCCAGAGGTGGCGCAGATGTTCTTCCCAACTGGCACTGAACACTGCGATGTCATCCAGGTAGGCGGCACTGAAATCCTCCAGTCCAACCAACACCTGGTTGACCAACCTCTGAAAGGTGGCAGGGGCATTCTTCATCCCAAAGGGCATCACCCGGAACTGGTAGTGCCCATCTGGTGTGGAGAATGCTGACCTCTCTTTGCCCCATCAGTCAAGGCGATCTGCCAGTACCCAGATGTTGAGTCAAACGTGCTGAGGTACCGCGCAGCCCCTAACCGATCTATGAGCTCATCAGCTCTGGGGATGGGGTGGGCGTCAGTCCTGGTGACGGAATTGAGTCCCCTGTAGTCCACACAGAACCGGAGTTCTGGGGTGGCACCAGGCGCGGCAGCCTTTGGAACCAAGACCACGGGGCTGGCCCAAGGGCTGTTAGAGGACTCAATCACCCCTAGCGCAAACATCTTGGAGACCTCCTCCTTGATGCAGGCTCTGACCCTGTCAGTCACCCTGTAAGCCTTGTGCTTCACAGGAAGACTGTCCCCAGTGTCCACCTCATGGACGCACCAATGAGTGACACTGGGAACCAGGGAGAACAGGTCAGGGAACTGTCCCAACAGTTGGCGACAGTCACCCTGCTGCTCAGGTGTCAGGGAGGTAGAGAGGTTTACTCCCTCCACTGATCCATCTTGCTCTCGGGCTGACAGGAGGTCAGGAAGAGGCTCGGTCTCCTCCTCCATTCCATCATCTGTAGCTAAGAGCATGCCCACTTGGGACCTCTCCAAGTGGGGCTTCAGGCGGTTCACATGCAGGACCCGCAAGGGGTTCCTGGGAGACTGCAAGTCCACCAAATAGGTAACTGGACTCTTGCGCTCCACCACCGTAAAAGGGCTGGTCCACCTGTCCTGGAGCGCACAAGGCTCCACCGGGGCCATGACCCACACTTTCTGACCAGGCTGAAGCTCTACCAGAGTGGCATTCTGGTCGTACCACCGCTTCATCTCCTCCTGGCTGGCTTCCAGATTTGCCTCAGCAAGTTCTCTGAAATGCCTAGTCTGGTTCCTGAAGGCCAGCATGTAACTGTATACATCCTGGGGAGGTTTCCTGGGAGATTGCTCCCAGCCTTCCTTGACCAAACTCAGAGGTCCTCGCACCGGGTGTCCATAGAGGAGCTCAAAGGGACTCAATCAATCAATCAATCACGGCATTTATAGAGCGCGCTACTCACCCGGGAGGGTCTCAAGGTGCTGGGGGAGGGGGTAAGTTACTGCTCGAACAGCCAGGTCTTGAGCTGCTTCCTGAAGGAGAGATGGTCCTGGGTTCGCCGAAGGTGAGTGGGGAGGGAGTTCCAGGTCTTGGCTGCCAGGTAGGAGAAGGATCTTCCTCCGGCGGTGGTTCTGCGGATGCGTGGTACGGTGGCGAGGGCGTGGCTGGTTGATCGTAGCTGGCGGGTGGGCGTGTAGAAGGTCATGCGGTCGGTGAGGTACTTTGGGCCCAGGTCGTGGAGGGCCTTGTGTGCGTGGGTGAGGAGTCTGAACGTGATTCTCTTGCTGACGGGGAGCCAGTGCAGGTCTTTCAGGTGTCCGGTGATGTGGCTGTGTCGGGGGATGTCCAGGATGAGTCGTGCGGAGGCGTTCTGGATGCGCTGGAGTCTTTTTTGAAGTTTGGCTGTGGTTCCGGCGTAGAGGGTGTTCCCATAGTCCAGTCGGCTGGTGACGAGTGCCTGGGTGACGGTCTTCCTGGTTTCAGTGGGGATCCATCTGAAGATCTTGCGGAGCATGCGCAGGGTGTTGAAGCACGAGGATGAGACGGCGTTGACTTGTCTGGTCATCGACAGGGAGGAGTCCAGGATGAAGCCCAGGTTGCGTGCGTGGTCCGTTGGCTTGGGCGCGGTGCCCAGGGCCGGGGGCCACCAGGAGTCGTCTCAGGCGGAGGGTGATGAGCCCAGGATGAGGACTTCCGTCTTGTCTGAGTTTAGTTTAAGGCAACTGTTCCTCATCCAGTCGGCGACGTCTCTCATCCCGTCGTGTAGGTTGGCTCTGGCGGTGGTGGGGTCGTTGGTGAGGGAGAGGATCAGCTGGGTGTCGTCGGCGTAGGAGATGATGTTGAGGTTGTGTTGGCGTGCGATGGCTACGAGGGGGCTCATGTAGACGTTGAAGAGGGTTGGACTGAGTGAAGATCCTTGTGGAACGCCGCAGATGACTTCGGTGGCCTCGGATCTGAACGGGGGAGGCGGACTCTCTGGGTTCTTCCGGCGAGGAACGAGATGATCCATTCCAGTGCTTTCTCTCGGATTCCGATGTTGCTGAGGCGCTTCACTAGGGTGCGGTGGCAGACGGTGTCGAACGCCGCGGAGAGGTCCAAGAGGATGAGGGCTGCTGTTTCCCCGTTGTCGGTTAGGGTTCTGATGTCGTCGGTGGCTGCGATAAGGGCGGTCTCGGTGCTGTGGTTGGCCCGAAACCCGGACTGCGAGGGGTCGAGGGATCCATTCGTCTCGAGGAAGGCGGCAAGCTGTCCGTTGACGGTCTTCTCGATGACTTTGGCCGGAAACGGAAGGAGTGAGATGGGACGGTAGTTCTTGAGGTCGGTGGGGTCCGCCGTTGGTTTCTTCAGGAGGGCGGTAAGCTCGGCGTGCTTCCAGCTCTCCGGGAAGGTGGCAGTGTGGAAGGAGGAGTTGATGATGTCCCGGAGATGGGGTGCGATGGTGGCGTCGGCTTTGTTGAAGACGTGGTGTGGGCAGGGGTCGGTTGGTGATCCGGAGTGGATGGAGTTCATCGTGCGGGTGGTGTCTTCGGTGCTGATCGGGGTCCAGTTGCAGAGGGTGGTGGTGGCGGGCGTTGGTTCGGCGGTAGGGTGCGTGGTTTGTGCGTCGAAGCTGTTATGTATGTCGGTGATCTTGCGGTGGAAGAACGTGGCGAGTGAGTTGCAGAGGTCTTGCGAGGGGGTGATGTCGTTGTTTCCGGCGCTGGGGTTGGAGAACTCTTTGACGATGCTGAAAAGTTCCTTGCTGTCGTGGGCGTTGTTGTCCAGTCGTTCTTTGAGTGCCGACTTCTTGGTGGCACGGATCAGCTGGTGGTGTTTGCGGGTGGCGTGCTTGAGGGCGGTCCTGTTGTCTGTGGTCTGGTCGAGTCGCCAGGTTCTCTCGAGAGTGCAGCAGTTCTTCTTGGATTCCTTGAGTTCGTTGGTGAACCAAGGGGTTTTCTTGCTTCCGGGTCTGCTGGGAGGGTTTTTAGTGGTGCGAGGTCGTCGGCGCAGGCGGTCAGCCACTTGGCGAGGTTGCTGGCTGCTTCGTTTGGGTCCGTTGTGTTGGTGGGTGTGTTCTGGCTGAGGGAGGCGGTGAGCTGCTCGGCGGTGATCTTGCTCCAGCTCCGGCGGGGAGCCTGTTGCGGGTGGTGGTGGGTCGCAGTCTTTCTGAAGCTGAAGTGGACGCAGCTGTGGTCGGTCCAGTGTAGTCCGGTGGCGTGGCTGAAGGAGATGTGCTTGCTGGAAGAGAAGACGGGGTCAAGCGTGTGGCCGGCGTAGTGGGTGGGCGTGTTCACCAGTTGCTTGAGTCCGAGGTTGGCGAGGTTGTCCAGCAGGGCGGTGGTGTTTCTGTCGTTGTTGTTCTCCAGGTGGAAGTTGAGGTCCCCTAGGAGGATGTAGTCGGCTGAGGGCATGGCGTGCGGGCTGATGAAGTCTGCGATGTCTTCGCTGAATAGTGTGCGTGGTCCCGGGGGTCTGTAGATGAGGGTGCCTCGGAGGGTGGTCCTGGGGTCAGTGTGTATCTGGAAGTGTAGGTGTTCGGCGGCGGTGAAGGTCTCGTCGGAGTTAGTCGAGATGCGGATGGTGTTCTTGTGTATGATGGCGATGCCTCCTCCCGTCTGGTTGACGCGGTCCCTCCGGGTGATCTTGTATCCGTCCGGGATGGCTATGGCGATGTCGGGCGCTGAGGAGGCGTTCATCCAGGTTTCGGTGAGGAAGGCGATGTCCGGTGCTGTTGCGTCGAGCAGGTCCCAGAGTTCCACGGCGTGCCTGTGGACGGAGCGGGTGTTCAACAGGATGCATTTCAGGTTGTTGCTGCTGGTGCTCGACTTGGCGGAGGTGGTGCACGTCCGGGGGCAGGTGAATCGGCAGGTTTGGCAGGTGAAGGGTCCGTGGGTGCGTCTCGGTGAGGCTCGGTAGCAGGCAGGGTTCCGGCCGGCATTGAGTGCGGTGAGGGTGGCGGCGTCGTAGGTCCGTCGAGTAGTGTTGCATCGGTGGGATCCAGGGGTTCTGGCGCTGGGCGCGGTCCAGTCGTGGACGGGCGCAGACGGGCTTGCCTTAGGCGCGCCTTTGGCGCGCCTTTGGCGCGGCCGCGCAGCGGCCGCCATTTATGGGGAGGTGGGAGGGAGGAGCAGCTGGGAGGCGGGAGGCAGGGGCAGCGAATGGGCAGTCAGGGGCGGGGCCGCAGGGACGCAGCGGCGGGAAAGGCGAGAGGCAGCGGGGGCACAAAAGTACAAGGGGAGAGAAAACAGACAAAAAATACGGGCACAACGCAAATGGGGCAGCGAGGGGCACAGAAAGGAAATGGGGGGAAAACAGACAAAATCACAGTCTCAACGCAAATGGGGCAGCGAGGGGCACAGAAAGGAAATGGGGGAAAACAGACAAAATCACAGTCACAACGCAAATGGGGCAGCGAGGGGCACAGAAAGGAAATGGGGGAAAACAGACAAAATCACAGTCACAACGCAAATGGGGCAGCGAGGGGCACAGAAAGGAAATGGGGGAAAACAGACAAAATCACAGTCACAACGCAAATGGGGCAGCGAGGGGCACAGAAAGGAAATGGGGGGAAAACAGACAAAATCACAGTCACAACGCAAATGGGGCAGCGAGGGGCACAGAAAGGAAATGGGAGGGAAAACAGACAAAATCACAGTCACAACGCAAATGGGGCAGCGAGGGGCACAGAAAGGAAATGGGGGGAAAACAAACAAAATCACAGTCACAACGCAAATGGGGCAGCGAGGGCACAGAAAGGAAATGGGGGAAATCACAGTCACAACGCAAATGGGGCAGCGAGGGGCACAGAAAGGAAATGGGGGGGAAAACAGACAAAATCACAGTCACAATGCAAAATGGGGCAGCGAGGGGCACAGAAAGGAAATGGGGGGGAAATCACAGTCACAACGCAAATTGGGCAGCGAGGGGCACAGAAAGGAAATGGGGGGGAAAACAGACAAAATCACAGTCACAACGCAAAATGGGGCAGCGAGGGGCACAGAAAGGAAATGGGGGGGAAAACAGACAAAATCACAGTCACAACGCAAATGGGGCAGCGAGGGGCACAGAAAGGAAATGGGGGGGAAAACAGACAAAATCACAGTCACAACGCAAATGGGGCAGCGAGGGGCACAGAAGGAAAAAGGGGAGATAGCAAGAATGCGGGTACCGGGGCCGCAGCTGAGGGGCGATCTTACCTGCAGAAGCAGCGGGCAGACAACACAGGCGGAGCTGTGTGGTGGGGGAGCGACCTACCTGGCAAGGTACTGGACCCTAGAGACTTCTGTGGCACCTCCCGGTATGCAAACAACAGGCATGGTAAGAGGACGTCCCATTTACGCCTCATGGGTTCTTCCAGACCCATAATCATGCCCTTGAGGGTCCGGTTGAATCTCTCAACCAGACCATTTCCTTGAGGGTGGTAAGGAGTGGTGAACTTGTAAGTTACACCGCACTCCTGCCACAGGGACTTCATGTACTTGGACACGAAGTTGGTACCTCTGTCAGACACCACCTCTTGAGGGAATCCCACACGTGAGAAAATTCCCATCAGTGCCCGTCCCACCACGGGGGCCGTCACTGTCCTCAGAGGGATGGCTTCAGGGTACCGGGTGGCATGGTCCACCAAGACCAGGATAAACCTGTTGCCCATGGCTGTCTTGGGGTCCAGTGGCCCCACAATGTCAATACCCACCCGTTCAAAGGGGGTGCTGACCACAGGGAATGGCTGGAGAGGAGCCTTGTGCTTCCTCCCACTCTTTCCACTTGCCTGGCAAGTCTGGCATGTCCTGCAGTGAGTGGCGGCACTCCTGCGCATCTGGGGCCAATAGAAATGGGTAACAAGCCTGTCAAAGGTCTTGTCCTGCCCCAGATGTCCCGCTAACGGTACATCATGAGCCAACCCCAGTAGGAAGGCTCTGAAGCGCTGGGGTACCACCAGCACACGGGCTGACCCAGGCTCAGCAACCTTAGGCTCTGAATACAGGAGACCATTCTCCCAGTAAACCCAATGTGATCCAGACTGATCACCTGCTGCCTGGTCTGTGGCCTGTTGCCTCAGACCCACGAGAGAAGGGCATGCGTTCTGCTCCTCGCAGAACTCTTCCCTGGAGGGTCCTCCTTCTTGCTGCCAATGGGTCAGCTCAGGTAGGTCCCCCAGTTCAGCTACCTGTTCCCCTGTAGGCTCCAGGGCATCCCCCTCAGGGTCTGCCTCCTCCTGGACCGTGGGAACCTCGGGGGCCGGTTTCCCGCGCCCCTGCCTCCTCTCTCTCCGGCCGGCACCTGGGCCTCCCTCTCAGGCTCCAGGTCCTCTTGAACACCTTTAGCTGCCATTGACCGGGTGGTCACACATGCCCAATCAGGCAAGCCCAACATTTCTAAATGCGCACTCCGCTCCACCTTAGCCCAAGGTGAGCTCTCCAAATCGTTCCCTAACAAACAGTCAACAGGCATGGCTGGCCTCACAGCTACTTGAAGAGTACCCGAGACCCCCCACTCAAAGGGAACCTGAGCCACCTTTCAGTGACTCTCTGTGTTGTCAGCGGCAACAACCGGATAGAATGCATCAGGGATCACCTGCTCTTTAGACACCAGGTGACACTTGACAGCTGTCACACTGGCTCCTGTGTCTCTCAGAGCCTCCACCCTATGGCCATTGATGGTCACCCACTGCCTGTATTTCTTAGTGTTCTCAGGCAGCGGGGTCCTAGGGACCATCTCAGAGTCTCCTAATGAGACAAGGGAAAACACTGTGGGATCCCCCCACCTTGGGCACCCAACTCCTCCCCCAGGGCTACACTAGCCAACTGCCGGGGGACTGCACTCGTGGGTGCTGGTTTTCCATGCAAAGGGCAACGAGGATCGTTTGCCTTGTGGCCAGGGGCGCCACACTTGTAACATACCAGTGGTCCCTGGTGAACAGGGGGCCTGTCGGGGCCACTGGCTTCTTCTCAGGGGAGGCTGGGAACCTTTCCCTTGGTTCCCTTGGGGTTTACTTTGGGGCCCTTTATGGAACTCCTTCTGTTTACCCTTGTCCCCCCACTCTTCTGTTGGGGACCCTGCCCACCCTTGGCGGAGTCTCCCACGTGACCCTTGTGGACCCGGGTACTCACCCAGCGGTCCGCCTCCTCAGCAAGCTGCCTAGGGTTAGTCAGCTTACTATCAATCAGGTGCTGGCGTAGCTCAGGAAAACAATTACCGGACAAGTGCTCCCAGGCAATCAAATCAAAGAGCGCCTGAAAATCAGTCGCTTTGCTACCCTTTACCCAACCATCCAAGGCTCTGCAAAAGAAGGTCACATATTCAACCCAGGTACTGCTTTCAATCTTACTACAGTTCCTGAACCTTTGCCTATAAAGCTCAGGGGTCAAACCAAACCTAGTCATTAAGGCATCCTTCATGTGGCTGTACGAATTATAGACTTCAGAGGGCAAATCCAACAAGGTATCCCGCCCTTCACTGAGGAACCGTCCCCACAACCCCGCTCCCCAATCCTTCTCAGGGACCCGGTGGGAAGACATGGCTACCTCATAGGCTTTGAACCACTGCCCTATGTCATCATTTTTAAAAAATTCCTTAACCACATCTTTTGGAATATACACCCTAGCTTCAACAGGCACAGGCGGTACACTGCCACCAGAGGGAGTAATCTCTAAGCTCTTGGCCTTCAATTCCAACTCCCTCAAAACTTTCTCATGTTCAAACTGCATTTTCTTTTCCTCTAGGGCCAATTTCCTAGTTTGCATTTCGAATTCTAACTGCCCATTCAGCTTGAGCTTGGTCAGCTCCATTTCGTGCATCCTACTCTCTTTCCTGTCCTCCAACTCCTCTGGGGACAGTCCTCTGGCAGAAACACTGCTACCTACTGGGGAAGGTAGTCTTCTAGCCCCTAGACCCAATAGCCCCTCCAGCTGCCCTTCTGCATTCTCAGCCGCCTCCACAGGGGCACTCCTTGATTCGACCCAGGCCCTCAGCGCCTTTTGAAGGTCCTCCTTCCTGGAGAGTCCGGTCATGGACACTTTGAACTTCTTGCAGAATTGCTTGAGCTGCTTAAGGGTGTAGCATTCTAGCCTCTCTTCTTCCCAATCACACTCGACAGAGGCTACTGATGCTGGTTTCTCCATCGTGACTGAACTTGGCATTTGCAAAAATAGGAAATCCCAGAAAAAATGCTATAAAAGTATGTGGTTGCGTTTTGGTCTGCACTCACTAAGTAGTGTTCACCAATCACTGTACATGAGTCACAAATGCAAGTCCAGAATCCTCACCGCTGACCACCAATGTTAGATTTGGGGATCTCTAGTTGGCAGAGGTAGGTACCTTTGTCCAAATAGGGACCCTTGAGTCTAGTCAGGGAAAGTAGGTACACTCCCGAAATAACCCCTGCTCACCCTCTTGGTAGCTTGGCACGAGCAGACAGGCTTAGTTCAGAGGCAGTGTGTAAAGCATTTGGGAACACATACAGTAATCAAGTGACAACACTACAAACGGACACCACACAGGTTATATATTTATAAAAATAGGTATACTTTATATAGATTTATCACAAGACCATAAACGACAAAAATAATCCACGATACTGTTAAGAATGCTTAGTTCTGATCAAAAAGGCTTAATTCAAGGTTCTGTGCGAGTCGGTAGCCTCCTCCGGCTACGGCGATGTTGAGAACAAACAGAGTCTAACAAATCCAGCTGACCGCGTCGAGACGGGCCAACACAGCGTAGACAGACTCGGTCACAGTACCTTTTACTTGAAGCGGCAGGCACGGGCGTGCGAGCCGGATGGCTGTTCGTCGCGGTCGCGATGCAAAAATGGAAGCGTTGCAGGACGCGTTGTCCCTCGATGCGGTGCAGGCAGCGGCTCGTTGACGTCGTCGAGACGGAGTCGGTGAGACCAGGGCCGTGCGTTGCAGGGCGAGACGGTGCTTCGATGCGGTGCTGGCAGGCTGCGGTGCGGCGACGGAGCCGGATTCAGGAGCTGGCGTCGATCAGTCCGGACAGCGGTGCGAGTCGGGCGGTGCGTCGCAAAGCGTGCGAGCGGTGCCCAACTCCGGTGCGGTCACAGGACTCGAACTCAGCAGCAGTGACCGTGTCGGTCGGACCAGTTCGATTCAGCGTAGCGAAGCGTTGCAGGACGCGTTGTCCCTCGATGCGGTGCAGGCAACGGCTCGTTGACGGAGTCGGTGAGACCAGGGCCGTGCGTTGCAGGGCGAGATGGTGCTTCGATGCGGTGCTTACAGGACACCGAGTCGGTCGTGAGAGTCGGTCACAGCTCCCTACCTCTGCAGCCACTGAAACAGAGTTTCCAGCAGCAATTCACAAAGGGGGTGAAGTCCAATGGTCCTGGGACTTCGGTCAGGGGGCAAGCTCTCTTCCAAGCCCTTGGAGATCCTTCACAAGTTGATGAAAGTCACAGCAAAACAAAAGTTCCTTTCTCCTTTCTTTGGCAGTCAGGCAAACCACTGCAGGCCAATCCCCCAAGCAGCACTTCAGGCTTAGGGATAGTCTCTCCTCAGTTTCTTCTTGGTTCCGCTCCTCAGCAAAGGTTTCTTCTTGTTCCCAAAAGTGATCTAATTTTCCTGGGGTCTGGGTGCCCCTCTTATACCCTGATTCTCTTTGTTCTCTGGAGGCAGAGAGGCCTCTGCCTAGTCCAAAACCAGTTCTGGTCAGTCCTGGAGCACTTTGTTTTTCTGACTCCTTCTTTCCTTTCAGAATGTGGGGCAGAGTGCTCAGCCGCCCGGCAGGAGGTGGAGCCAGCATTGTGGAAGGCAGGCACAGCCCTATTCAGACCCAGGTGCAGCTCCTCCCTCCACTCTGGATGCAGATCTTTCTATTCAGCCCTGCGCTGACTCACCCTGTCTCCTGTAGCCACCCCCAGCCCCTGTCACTCAATCTCCAGACAAGGAATACACAACCTAGCAGAGGCAGGCTTGGATAGTTAGGCAAGAAAATACCCACTTTCTAAAAGTGGTATTTTCAAACACAGAATGTTAAAACCAACTTCACTAAAAGATGCATTTTATCATCCTGAGTTCAGGCATACTAAATTCGTTTTTCTACCATGTTCCCTGGGTCAGTTCTGACTATAAGGTGTAATAGTCAGTCTGCCCATTCTGGCCTATGGGGAGCAGGTAGCCTTGCAATAGTGAAAAACGAAAATGGCTGTAATTCACTATTAGGACATGCCACACACACCAGGGCATGTCCTACCTTATACTTACAATGCACCCTGCCCTAGGGCCTACTTTAGGGGTGACCAACATGCAGTAAAGGGAAGGTTTAGGGACTGGTAAGTGGGTGTACTCACCAAGTCGACATGGCAGCCCTAGGCTGCACACAGGCTCTGCGATGGCAGGCCTGAGACACATTTTACAGGCCGCTTCTGTGGGTGGCACAACCAGGGCTGCAAGCCCACCAGCGGCATTGGTTTTACAAGCCCTGGGCACACTGAGTGCACTGTACTAGGGACTGACAAGTAAACCAATCATCCAATCATGGAGTCACTAATACATATATCAATTAACGATAGGGAGCACTTGCACTTTGGCACTGGTTAGCAGCGGCAAAGTGCCCATGAGCATCTAGTCCAGCAAAAACATATCGGCAACAGTGGAGGCATTACGAAAAAATGGAAGGGAGACCCACGCCAAGGATGCCAGGTCTAACAGATATGCACTCTGCCCTTGGATGATGACACCCCTCCAAGCCACGTACACACAGGCCCAGAGGCTGTACAATGCGGCCCACAAACGCACCATGGGCATCGTGGAACGCACATTTGGCGTGTTGAAGTCATCATCATCAAACCACTTTATTGATGATGACTTTATTCAAAGTCACATTACAGGTGCCTGGACATCACAGGTGGAAGGCTGCTGTATAGCCCAGGCATCGTGTGCGAGATGATCGTTGCATGTTGTGTATTGCACAACATATGTGTACGTACCAATGCCCCATGGTTACACATGCCAGATGCACTGGACGATGATGGGGGAGATGAGGCAGGTGGACCACACCCCACTGCAGATGCAGCAGGAATAGCCCGTAGGGACAACATCATTGACAATTCCTTCACATGAGGACGTCACATTGTCACTGTCCCTTGCAATCATGAGACAGTGCAAAATGACCACAGGCACAGCATGTGCTGATGGATTCATTTCAACACACATTCCGTTATGTGTGCTGCAGTGTGGCACGGGGATCAGGGACATGATCCAGAGTCATTGTGGATGTGCAGTGTGCTCTACTTAATTGTGCATGCGTGCCATTATGCCCATCTCCCACCGTCCCCCCAATCCCTGGTCGGTACTCACCCTGTTGATGTTGTGTCAGGTCATGTTGAGCAGTGTCATCCAGCTCATGGTGTGCCGCTGGTTCCCCACCTCCAGTCTGCATTGCTGCTATCATGTTGGCATCAAGTTTCTTCTTGGTTTTGCCCTTCACATCATTTCCGCGCCTCTTGACCTTTTCCATTGTCCTCCTCGACACTCTGACTGCATTCGCGTTGTTCACAATGTGCTGCCATATTTCCGTTGGTGTTGCCGAGGACACAGTGGAGGTGGCGGACAGTTGTTGGTAGTGTTCTGTCACCTCCGTGACATTGATCCGGTTTTCCTGCGGACTGAACCCCTTCTTCCTCTTCCTCTTCTCCTTGCCCTTCCCCGGCCTGGGGTTCCTGGCTGGTCGTCTGTGGGGCTTGTGGGGTTCGCGTTGTCCTCTGCACTCGATCCGGGTGCGTCCATGGTGCTACGCAGTTACATTTTTTTTACTTCTTTTTTTTCTCTGCTTTTGTGGCGCATTTTCCCGCAAGTCGCGTGGGAATCGCAGGCCTGTCGCTGGTTATCGCTGCTTTTTGTTTCGCGATTTGGGTCATCGCACCGTTTTTCGCTTTCGTGTTTCGCATTCTTTCAGCGTCGCGTTAATTTTAATGTGGTCATTTGGCGCGTTATCGTGAGACTATCGCGTTGTGCCGCCGGGTTGTGAATACAACGTTAACACAGTGTTATTTTCCCGCGATGGGCTGCGTTGTGCAAAGTTGCGTTAAGCTAAATTTGCGAGATTATCACACGTTCTTGGGAAAATCCCCCTACGTTGCTCCTGCTCCTAAGCTTCAGTGGTGCCTCCAAACACAAAATGGCGGCACGCAGTATTGACGTGCGCCGGGTGGCTAACGCCACGTCCATGCAGCCAAGCATCCTTCAGCAGCTCTATGGGATCCAAGGAGACAAAAACTTTCAAGCAAGAACTCCGCGCGTCTGAAAGATGACGGTAGGTGTGCGCATGCCAAACACTACTTGCGCCTCCATTTTTAAACCAGTCTAATGGCGGTTTAACTGGCATTGTTGTTAAGATGGCTCAAGTGACACAGAACAATAAAAGACGATAAATGCCTCACCTCACCACCAGGGCAAATTTCAAAACATGGCTAAAGCACTCAATGTGACAAGACGTGACAAGCCAACGCCGTCAAAAAAAAAAAAAAAACGCCAAACAGGACGATGAGCCAAGTCTTAATACAAAATAGGGCAAATCTGTTTTACCTGGCATGGCGCAGGAGAGTTAAATGGGCAGACGGCTCTGTCAGAATAACTTACAAAGTATGTAGACAATGCAGCCAAACAAACTTCCTCTGTATAGCTTTCCAGATCCAGGTTCCCAGGAGCAGTACAGGTAACTCCCTTCTAGCGCACACATCCAGATGACAATGAAGGTTGTCAGTTTTGCTGTGCAGTGGACAAGCTTGGTGTGAATGTACCACAAATTGGTGCAGCAAAACACTCAAATAAAATGTCCTTGAAGATCTCAATGTGCGCAGCGTTCATATTAGAGATGCAATGTAGAATGTCAAAACTGATGATGCTTACTTCCCTTGAAGGCGCAGTTCTTGTAGATGTGTCCAGATGAAACAGAGTACAGCACGCTTGGGCTGGGGCTGTCCGATGTAATGGACACTGGTGGGGCTGCAAGGCGTGCTGTTCTTGTTTTCTTAGTTTCCATTGTGGCTTCTTAGGTTTCAAGACAACCTCTTGGAAGACAACTAGCGCTGTATGAGTGGCCTCATGTGACCCAGACTTGTTGCGATTTTTCCCGTGTGTTGTCTGCGCTTGTTGCTCTTGAAACTTCTTCTTAACATGTTGACTTTTTGTAATTACCATCTTAAGCTTCCTTCAGACCAACTTTAGAGCAACTCGTCGCCAAAAATATGTAGTAACGTAATCCACGCTGGTAAGATGTTGATTAAGTAGGTTTATTGAAGTAGATCATAATGTAGAGTAGATCCAATACAGCAGCCCCACCAGGAGCAGCCTGCTAGCTGCTCAGCCCATCCACCAACTGTCACCACTCACACCAGTCACCCAAGCATTCCACTCATGGCCCACACCCCAACATTCCACACAGAGCACTCACACTGGCTGAGCAGCTAGGAACCAGGTAACAGAGAACATTATAACACAGCATGAAGATACTACAAATAATGACTGCTGTGGCATTAAGAAACCTAAAAAATAACATCTCTGGCCCAAATTTTCTCCCCTTAACCAGAGTGATCCAGGCAAAACTTATACCATCTATCACTTACGGAAGCAAAGCCATGAGAGGGAGAGACGCTGAAACTCTGGATTGCACAATAGCAAGAGCAATCCGAATGATTTATGGGCTACCAGGATATACATCCCACACACAATTGAGGCTGGAGTTCGGGATACAAAGACTAGAGCTCGCCCGCAAAAGAGCATTCATTAAAAGCTGGTATAAAATCAAAAGGCGCCTGCCAGATCCGCTAAATACCTATCTGTGGAAAGAACTGCAAGCCAAGGAGGCATGCCCAGCCAGACGCTACTTAGACAGCTCACTTGATCAACTGGGGCTGCAGAACCTGTGGGAGCTATCAGGGACCTTCGCAAGCTTAAAAAAAATAGTAAATAACACTGTTAAAAAAGAATCACTCATACAGGACAAAGCTGCTGTGACAGAGCGGGCTCATGGCTGATTCACCATACAGTCCTACAGCAAGGCGTCACCCCAAGCTTATCTCCACACTAGCTTCTCTAGAACCATCAAAGAGAAGTTCTTGAAACTCCGCCTAGGCATATTACCATCTGCATATCATATGCCGCCGTGGCTACGCCCTCCGAAGCCAGCAATCTGCCGACTCTGCGGGGAGTGAGAGGAGGACATAGTGCACCTGCTTACTATATGCAGGATTCTAATACGGGAGCGTCGGATCCTTCTTAGACCGCTCTTTAATAAGAAACACATTCGGACCTGCAGACAAGTGGTGTTAGCAAGCTTTTCCGGCGAGGATGTCCAATTAAGCTGCCGCTTGGTAAAATTCCTAACCGTCGCTGAACTGAGCATCAAAAGACAAGCTAACCAGTTAGCAGACGGGAATGCAGCCGAGCGGAACCTGGTAACCTGACACCGTCTGCATAAGATGCTGATTGCACTGCTGCCTTAATGAGAACTTTAGTACAGCTAAATATTGGTACACCACGCACTTTAATTGGATTAATCACTCCTGAGTGGCTGAGGGGGTGGCCGCCCCAGACTCTACTGGCCCACTTAATCGGGCTCGGAGCTATATGCACTGCACTAAAAAAAAACACCCGCTCTGGATTGATTACTCCATAGAAACTATTTTTGTTTAGAACAATTAGTCTCTTCCAAGCATCTAACGGTTTAATGCATTGCTTCACTTTATCGCAAGATTTTATGCAATTATGCACCCGATAAAGGAAGACAGCCTGATGTGGACAGCCCTAACATCTGATGCAACAGTGGGTCAACCCTCTGCTGCTTTGCACTTAGCACTTTTTTCTGTTGTAAATTAGGCAGAACACTTATGACATTTATCAGAATCTTGCAGAGGTTAAAATTGCTGCTCTTGCACTTTGCACTTTTCCGTGCACACCAAGGCACTTTGCTTTCTGTCATTTCACTTACTCTGCTGCTAAGTATTTGACTAATGAGGACAGTTTCTCTCACAGGTGTGCACACGTCTGCGGGTTGTGCGTGTTATATTATTGCTGTGCCCAGCCCTGTAACAGTGCACAGGTAATGGGGACTCTGCAGGATTAGGTATTCACCGGAGATAGACCTTATGAGGGTAGTGTACACTAATAGGGGAAGTCAGTGTGCTCTACTGTTTTTCCTGTAGTGGCACCCGTTATACACATGGGGGAGAGAACTGCCTAATAGTGTAGTTTCACTACCCCTTGGCCTACAGATACCATTGATGTCTTGAATTGGAGTGTAACCTGTGCAGGAACTGTACAGGTTTCCATATTTTCCTGGCTCATGTCAGGATCAGAGCCCAGGCCCTCGTCATCCTGCTGTGCCCAGTTATTTACATTTTCTCCATCAGCAGGAACAAAAGTTGCCCCACACAAAAGGAGCAATTAACAGTACTTCTCCCATCTCCTGAGTAAGAAAGGGGTGGGGCGGAATGATCTCCATTAATCACTCAGCTGTCACAATGTACCAGGCATGGGCCTGCCCTTGCTCACTGAACAAAGGAGAGTGTCTAGAAAACTGGAGCCAACTCAGAGGGGGGCTGTCTTTGAAATTCTAGTGTGCAAGTTCCTGGCAGTGATGTCAGTGAGGGGTGGATCTGGGACCCCAGGAGCTGTTGTGACCAGTGCCTCCTGGTTGATGCCATTTTGGATTGTCCCAACATGCTGTGCAGGAAGGTTGGGACATGAGTGGAGAGGTGATCTGGCACCCCAGTATTGGCCAAGGGTGCCGGTCTTCTGGAACCTTCCTCTTCCCTTTAAAAACTCTTGTACAAGGTAGAGACACTCTCTGGCCTGTGGATTTCTACACACTTTACTGTGGGGCAGGGCAATACCCCAGAGCATGACCACTTCCTCCAAAGTGTGACATAATGGTTTCCCAGAGAGCACTATTCCTCCAAAATTCAATATGGCTGAAATCACAGCAGACTTTGAGCACCCACATTCTACAGTCACCTTCAGATTATGAGCAACCACATTCTACAGTCACCTTCAGACTATGGGCACCCACATTGTTAAATCACCTTCAGCCTATGGGCACCCACATTCTACAATCACCTTCAGACTATGGGCACCCACGTTCTACAGTCACCTTCAGACTATGGGCACCCACATTCTACAGTCACCTTCAGACTTTCATCACCCACATTCTACAGTCACCTTCAATCTATGGGCACCCACATTCTACAGTCACCTTCAGACTAGAGTGAAAGTCATTACCTCATCCTGTCTGCTTTCAGTCTCATTTTCACCTACATTTACTGTGCAAACTTCAGTCTGACAATCCAGGTTCAAGCTACATTATATGTCCTCTTTCAATCTGATTAGCTGCTGATTAGACTCCCCATTCAATGTTTCTTTATTTTCTGAAAATTCCACCTGCATTTATTTTTTACCATTTTCTATTAATTTGTCAACATTTATTTTTTGTTCCATGCAAAAAAATGAACACGTATTTTTAAACATTTATTTGTCCTTTCATGTACAATTGCACAAGAACAGCCGCAAGGCGTTTGCTTTAATTAAGTAGCCATTTACAAAGCTTTATTTATTCATTTATTGTTCATTTTTAGTTCTTTGTAAAGCACCAAAAGCCCCGACAGCATGATGACAAATAGACTGACACTGCAAAGGATGTGCCATATAGTTGGGCACGGATGAACACCTGACATAGGAAAGGTGAAATGTTAATTATGTCTAAAGTGATGGAAACAATTTTCCATTGACGACTTTAGGCATCTGCCTAACAACTGGATGTAAACGTCCCATGTTTTCCATTCAGTGAAACTGCATAGCCACTGGAAGACCTAGGAGCTAGCATTTTAAAAGCTTAGGGGGTCATTACGATGGCGGATGGACTTCCGTCCGTCCGCCATCGTGCCGGGGCTTGGGACCATCCGCCTGTAATGCTGCCATCCCGCACATGAGATTATGATGCGACCGCCACCGTGGCGGTCGCATCATGTATCTCTGACATTGCGGAGGGTGCTGCTGGCTGCAGCACCTGCCGCAATGTCCGAAATGCACTGTTTGCATTTCCCTGCATTATGTGGCAGGCACCACACAGTGCCTGCCACCTGGTGCAGGGAAATGTGGTACCCCCCAGTGCACACCCACCTCCCCCAACACAAGGGGGGCCCGCTATGGACCCCCAAATGCAATCCCTGCCAGCCTGTGAATGGCGGTTACACTGCCATACACCGGCTGGTGGGGAGGCAGCATCGTAATATGGCGGACCGCCACCATATTGTTGATGCAGGGTGGGTCCGCCAGGCAATCATAACTATTGCCTGTGGCGGACCCGTGGCGGACAGACTTTGCATCCGCCAGCACACCGCCCGCCATTGTAATTTGGCGGGCGGAGAAGTGCTGTACGATGGTGGTGAAACGGCCACCGGCAGGCTGCCGGTGGCGGTTTCACCACCATCGTAATGACCCCCTTAGTTTCCATTTTTGTCATTTTTATAGATGTATACAAACAGAGAAAATCATTTCTTTCTGTAAATAGGTGAACAAAAATCTGCACAAATTGAAAACGTTCAGTTAGTTCAGATACATGATTATTGGAAAAACCTGTCTTTTAAAAAACATCTATGTAAAACGTTGGAAAGTAATTAGTTAGTTGAAATACTGTTTTTCTACTTTACCCATCATTCGCCTGTGCCCACACAGAAGCGATGCATCCTACTGGAAGAAATACCTTGTATATGAAACTACTCCAGTTCCATTATTCCCCACTAATTGAATTCATTCCCTGTGCATTCTCATTGTCAAACATACACAGGGAGAGGATCCCTGCCCAATTCTCGAATGTTGCTAGGATCAGATGGTCGGGTTGTTTAGCACTCTGGTACATGTTGCAAGCAGGTACTGTTTCGCCTTTTCTTGTTGTGTCAATCAGAGTTGTTTTCTGGCAGAAGACTTTAAAGTTTGTGTTTTGGACTATGTGATCCTGAGTTCTACGAAGTGAACTAAAAATATTGAGACGCTGCTGCGGTCTCACCTTTGGTGATCACAGAAGCGAGAAAGATGGCGGCAGTGAGGAACACCCGCATGGTGTTGGAGGAAGGATGGAGCTGGGCAGTGCAGAAGATCTGTGTCTGAGAAGTTCTTCAGGCCTGTTCAACATCTGATTGTCTGGTCATTGCATTTATTCAGTTGCAGTGGATAGAGTGGAGGTCCTGCTTGAGCGCTGATGTGGCAGTCTCGTTATTTTCTGCTGGTCAGTGATTGGTCGTGACTCTCAGGCCTCTTAACCATCACTCCACCCAACACATTACTGAAAGAACAAGCTGTCCTGATGTAATGCACTTCTCTCTACCAAAAGCTTCATTTGGTGATATATATTATGTACACTGACACACCCTTTCTGAGATGCGAATTAGTTTTGGGCATCTTGCCTTTGGTCAACTTCCAATGCAGTCTTTTAACAGCTCAGACAGGCCCTTCGGTCTATCCAGCATTTATTAGACCATAGATGGTGGCACTTCTTTTGGTGAGATGAGTACTAAAAATGGCTGAAGCCAAGTGATAGTTGCTGTGTCTTGGGGGCCGTTCCAGTAAAATTGGAGACTCCAACTTGAGATTTCGGGGTACTTAGCACTTCTTGTTATCAAGGCGGCAACTGAAGTGATTGATGTCACACGTGATAGCTCAGGAAGATAAGGATGGTATTTGCACTGCTCAAACTAGGCACAGTCTCCTGTCCTTGCTGCACTTATTTGGATGGACCATAATCTCGAACTGAGGGTTGGAGTCATCTATTTGAAAATTTCAATATGAGTTGTAGGAAATTGTGCTAGTAGTCGAGTGAGGTGAAACCCTATTCAAGCAGCAACCACAATTGTTGTCAAGGTGAAAAACAAGCAAACCCCAAATTAACCTGTGCTTAACCCTCTGTTAGCTTGGCACAAAAACTGTCAGGCTTAACTTAGAGGCAATGTGTAAAGTATTTACGAAGCACTTCAATTAGTAATAAAGTGAAAACACAACACAAGAAAGATCCCACACCAATTTAGAAACATAGAATAAAATGTAATAAATTATATGTCACCAAAACAGCAAAAATTCAATTGTTAGAACCAGAGATATGCAATTTTAAAGATATAGGTAAGAATAGGGCTGTAAAGCACAAATCCTCAACTGTGGTTATCTGGTCACACCAAACTGGGACAAGCTCATAGGTTCGGATTGACCAGGATGGAGCGCTGCCCGTATACAGGGACCAGGGTAGGCCCGCTGAACAAAGTACCTTAAATCCAGGTTACGGAGGGTTGTGAGGTACAACGTCGAGGATGCATTGCACATCGGTGGTTCACGGCTGAGATATGTGGTCCTGTGTCGAGAATGCATTGCGCAGCAGCAGTTCTGAGAACTTCGGAGCAGTAGTATAAGGTTCTACGATGAGGATGTGCTATGCTGCAGCTGTTCCATGGAGCTGCAATGCAAAATCTTACATCAAGGATGCATCACGCAGCAGCATTTCCAATGAGATGTGGGGTCCTGAGTTGAGGATGCAGCGCGCAGCAGCAGTCCTGTGAGAAACCAGGGCCTTTTGCTGTGTCCCCACCTACTTTTGCGGGCCCATTTTGACTACTGGATGCTGCTTTTCTGACTCTGATTGTGCCATGGGCTTTGCTAACCAGACCCAGGGCATGTGCTCTGATTAAAAGTATAACAAGGGGGCATATTAGCAAGAACCTGCAAAAATTATCGCAAACCTTGCTTAGCGCGCGTTTTTTTATCACCGGCTATCGCTGGATATTACCGCGGAAATAACATGCTATTAGCAAGGTTTATCTCCATTGCGATAAATATCCAGCGATAGCGGCGAAACCCTGCATTAACGCGAGAAATCCAGCGATAAAATCCTAGCGCTAAGGCTGGGGACTTAACCTTAGAATCCACCTCCCATTGACTATTATTGTTAAGTCATGGGGCATATTATCAAGGGCCCTATCGCCGCTTTAGCTGGACTTTTTCCCGCTAAAGCGGCGATATTTTTTTCGCCCTTTCAGCAAGCTGTCGCTAACAGGTGTTAGCGACAGCTTTTAGGCGTTAGCGACTGGTTTGGGTGCCGCTTTGCATGTCAGCGATATTTATCGCTAATGACATGCAAAGGAGGCGTTCCCAACTAAAAGCGACAGAAAACAGTCGCTAACATATCTATCGCCTATTAGCAATACCCGCGAGCGATAAAAAACGCGCGCTAACCCCGATTAGCGCTTGTTTTTTAGAACTGGTAAAAACATGACTTAACAATAGTAGTCAATGGGAGGTGGATTCTAAGGTTAAGTCCCCAGCCTTAGCGCTAGGAATTTAACGCTGGATTTCTCGCGTTAATGCAGGGTTTCGCCGCTATCGCTGGATATTTTATCGCAATGGAGATAAACCTTGCTAATAGCATGTTATTTCCGCGGTAATATCCAGCGATAAAAAAACGCGCGCTAAGCAAGGTTTGCGATAATTTTCGCAGGTTCTTGCTAATATGCCCCCATGTTTTTACCAGTTCTAAAAAACAAGCGCTAATCGGGGTTAGGGCGCGTTTTTTTATCGCTTCGCGGGTATTGCTAATAGGCGATAGATATGTTAGCGACTGTTTTCTGTCGCTTTTAGTTGGGAACGCCTCCTTTGCATGTCATTAGCGATAAATATCGCTGACATGCAAAGCGGCACCCAAACCAGTCGCTAACGCCTAAAAGCTGTCGCTAACACCTGTTAGCGACAGCTTGCTGATAGGGCGATAAAAATATCGCCGCTTTAGCGGGAAAAAGTCCCGCTAAAGCGGCGATAGAGCCCTTGATAATATGCCCCATAATTTGGTGTAATTACAATTGGTACTGACAACCTATCTGTAAGTCTCTAGTATATCGAAGGGCATGTAGATTTAGAGGCTGAGTAGATTTAATGCACTTAAGTGTGCACTGCTGTGTTGCCTGCTGTTATTTTAAAGGCAGCCTTGCTTTGCAGGCTGATTTTGAAATTACATTATATGCAAATTCAACTTTGGAATTAGGGGTACTTTCAAAGTCTTGAACTGCCTTATTTTTAATTATAAATCACCCCTACAGTCTACCCTAGGTGCTCCCAGGGTAGTTAGCCATGTGAAAATAAGTAGGGACATTTTAAAATATGTTTTCTATGTCCTGGTGAGGGAATAACTGCCATTCCATTTTCGTTCTTCCCCATCGTAGCACATTGGCTCCATGGGCTAACATGGGAATACTTTAATAAAGTATATCTATTGACAGGTGTGAGCTGAAAATATAGTTCAGAGACTTAAAAGAATAGTTATGATAAATCCAACACCATGCCAATGTTAGATTCATTATAACTATTATTATTATTATATTATTATTATATCAAATTATTTTCTTGCTGCTAACAATATCTCTTCTTTCAAGGTCTATTTCTATAGAAATAAGCAATTCCTGTTTATACGCTCCACCTTATGTTGGGGAATTACCCTGTTCCAACTTCATACCAGTCCTGAAAAGGCATTTATTTCTACCTTCATCAGCAATAGCTCTACAATTGTTTCTAATGTACTATGTGCATAGAGAGAAAAGTGTGAATACTTAAAAACGTGGGTGTTTACAAACTTCAAGGCATTCCTACACACAGTCACATGGAAACTTCTATGTGAATAAATGCTTTTACTAATGTGAAAATGACTTTTGTGAATTGCAAAATAACTTTTACACTCATAAAGGATTCTATTGGTTGGTGTAATCCAAATGTACATGCACAGATAGCTTCACTATTTGCTCTGTCAGAAATAGAAGTAAAACAAGCATTGGCATAACCAATAGGTCTCACTTTTGGGACCTTATAAGTGTTTAGCCATTCAGCATATCATTCTGGGTGCTGTGCTGCCAGGGATTGAAGAGTTATACAATTACTAAACACTGGGTCATGCAGTGTGATTCAGGAATACGTTTGAAATCTATGCTAGATGCTATATTGTTGGTACCCTGAGCTAAGTAGATCCTGCAGGGTTTCTATTGTAGTTGGTTGAGCCAAACACTACAAATACATTGCGAAATTCACAGCTACTAAAAGGTGCACATAAATCCCAGAAAGGAAATCAATAGTTTTTGCAATGACCTGATGCTAGCTATAGGCCTTCCTCCTTTGTGGTGGTTAGGGAAGCAGATCATACAGCAATTTTAAAAAATGTACTAAGCATAGAGGGACTCCAATCTAAGGACTGGTGCATTGTTAGACGATATATAATAAAACTGTTACCAAGAATCCGAAACGTGCTATTATGACACAGATGAGGGATAATCTTCTGTTATGTACCATTCATGCCTGTGGGTTTGCGCACTGCCCTCTTGTGATACATTTTCTATGATGTAATGGATCCACTACAGTTAAATCCATGTTTGCCTACATGGGAAAGCTTGAAAGCTGCCATCACACCGCAAACTTTTCTACACATAAAAGGGTGGAGAAGTGTGGCTCAATGGTTAGTGCGGCAGACCCTGATGCAGAGATCTGGCCCGGGACCAGGGTTCAATTCCTGCCTCGGCGGGTCTTGGGCTCAATTTCCTTCGCCTCGGTGCCTATTCTAATCATGGGACCCACTCTGCAACTCTGGGCAATAGCTTGCTTAATCTCCACAACGGCCCCAACAGCGCTGGGATGCCTGGCTTCACCCTGGGGGTTCCCAGGAGTGGACATTTCACAGGGAAAAGCCAGGAAGGGTTCCACAGCGGTATGCGTACAGTGCCTGGACACCCCTTTGGGGGTATGGGTGCGCTTTACAAGTACAAATTTCATTCACTGCTACTACTACAACAAGCAATCAGCGAACACACACTCCCTATAATAAGGTTAAAGATAAACTGATCAAATGTAATGTTGCATCTCGACAATGGGTTAAATAACAAGCACTGTCACCACTCATTGAGTGTAGTGTATGCTCCATTGTTACTCATGTCGGTGCGTGTAGATCGCTCCCTGTGGACATGATATGACGTCATCTAATGAGCGGTGTGTGGATGCTGTGAGGGCTGGCAGGGAGGTGCCCCGAAAGAGAGACTTAGAGTCCGAGGCTCTGTACATTTGAAGTGAAAGTGTTTTTTCTACACTTCTGTGTAATGAAGGGGACGTCCTTCCCATGCGCTCACAGGTGGGGGGGCGCTCAGGGAAACAAAAGGTAGGAAGGGTTTAAGGGTGGGTGCATGGTGGGGGTACTTAGGAATGGAAACGGAGATAAACCCCCCCAAAAACAGATTGTCTTGGAGCAAGGATGTGGCATAACATCCAGAGCTGCCAACTTTGGAACTGGGGAACCGTGTTCGAGTCTCGGCAGCATTTCAGAACAGGCGAGACTTTTTAAAGTGCGCTGAACGTAAGACGCGACCGCCTACACGTAACACGGGCAGTCCCATGGGAGGGAAGTGAGCACCTAACGGAGAAACAAATGCAACCCATGAACGAATAAAAAGCCAGCATGTGCTTGAAGCCCAAAGAAGAGATACACCATGTCGATAATTGAAGCTGCCAAGAGTCACGATCGGCGCAAGCGAGCGAAGCTCCTTTTTTAAAATTGAATTTGTGTACTGTCATCTCTTTTTAGAACAAGCATTGGCATAGCCAATAGGTCTCGCTTTTGGGACCTTATAAGTATTTAGTTATGCAGTACAATATCCTTGGTGCAACAACATCAACTGTTGCATGGCTAAACACTTTTAAGGTCCCAAAAGCGAGACCTATTGACTAGGCCAATGCTTGTTTAGTTTAGTATAGTTTTTACTGCAAGCATTTGGCTTCCACATTTAGACTGCAACATTTCGTTGTTTTTATTTTTGTGGAATATGCTTACAATTAACAATAAATTAAAATGCAACCATCACACCAGCTTGCCAAAGTCAGCCTTATTGGCTTTACCAATGATTGTTAATTCTGAGCTAGCGCCAGTTGTGGCATTTTGGCTGGTGTTCTGTGACGTGCTCTTTTTGTTACCTCTGCGCTGCTAGGCAGTCCTGCTACAAATCCGTAATCGCCTTCCATTACAAGGGATACTATTCTCCTCGTTATTTTCACATAAAAAGGTATTCTTTGGGTATTAACCTTTAAAACTGACTTTATTCTGCTATTTTTCATTCTAGCAATTACTAGCGTTGGTGTCAAATTTCCGAGGCTGTCTGTGACCCCCTACATTTGCACGGGGACAGCTGCAGATGGGGTGTTCGATATCAAAGGATCGAGGGTTTAAAGGGAACATGGCAGTCGAAGCAGTCTACAAAAATGTTCCTTTATTTAGAGTTATCAAAAAGTGGAGTGAGATAAGGGTGCTTAAGTGATATTTTTGCCCGTGCAGCAAATTCAAAAATATAAAGTACTTTTATATATATATATATATATATATATATATATATATATATATATATATATATATATATATATATTATTCCGATAAAGGTGTGAGGAAGAACTGACAAAAGACCAACATTACTGCAAGCAAGGATGGCTTACAAAACGAAACCCTGAGAGCATCTACTGACATGTGCAAAGAACCTCTCCAAAAAACATGTTATGTCTGTGAAACAATGAAGATAAGTACTTTCTGAAACTCAAAACCGAGATAGTTTTATATACAAGTCAACCTTTAAAGAGAACAATATGTGTATCTCTTTCCTTCCTTGTTTCCTTTTAAGTGTTTTAGACCAACAGTTTGTAAACTTCAGACTTCTGTGGACCCCCACTAAATCACGACTGGATGCGGGGACCACTGCCTAAACAGTCTCTTTGATTTGAACCTCAGAAATAATAGAGAAATGAGTATACATCAAACAAAATAAACAAATTATGACATTTTAGGTCACAAACAAAAAATATGCAAAATCGACATTTTAATGGCAATGTTTGATGTTTTTAAGATGTAGTTTTATTTCTAAAAGCCAAAGCATTATGCTACACTCTGGCATATCACTTTGACTTTTCTGCTCCTAAAGCATGCTCTCCCTTTGTCAACACATGCCAGTTCTGCCACCAATCGTACATACTAGATTCAGTTTGCTGTACTTCTGCTGCTCCCACAAATCAAGGTAACAATACCAACTTGATTCTTAGCTCCCAACATCAAATTCACAGCATTTTAACACTTTCATTTTTTTTTCAATACACTTAGGAGGAATACGTAAAACCCCTTTTACTTTAATACGTAAACTAAAGATATGTCATACGATGATGTGGGTACACCAATTAGACGAGCAGCATTGTGTGTGTGTAAAACACAGCTACAAACACACCCTTCGAAAGGACACTCTTGTCTGTGCATCCTCGACAGAAGCGTGTCTGCACCCCACATGGAGTCAGAACATGTCACCTGTCATCTTCCTTTTCAGCAATCCCACTCTCCCCTTTTACTCCTTCAAGCGGGCGGCCCTCGAGAGCTGTCAAGCTACTAGTTTCTGACGCGCGCACCCATCACTCGATGACACCTGACAGCAGTGAAAGGCCACAGAAAACTGCTTATTGATCAGAGCAAAACTGTTTGACGGAGCAGATGATGCGGAAAGGCGGCCGCGCTCAGGTGACATTTTGCTCTCCTGTATACAAGTGCTTAATGGAATACAACTTCATTATATCATGCCACTAGTGTTGTGTTGTGCCCTGCAGTCGGGGCACGACCTTGAGTTGGGCCAATATGCTGGATATGAGGCCTGGGCCAAATAAAGACTCGGAGCCTGTTGCTGGGTATGTAATGGCCACCGCGTACAGGCGTCTGCTGACGTCATGTCCGCGGTGGTCGTATTTATTAAATGAGTGTCACGTGACCGGGTCCAAACCACCCGGCCCGGTCACGGCGGGGGAACCTCAACAAACATCCCTATCGGGATGAACACTTGGGGGCGCCCTCACTGTCGCGGCTGTTACCTCACAGCCACGACACAACATTCCTCCCAAAACAGAATGAAAACCAATTCAAACAATAGTCCATTCAACATGTGTCCCCCATACCTCGCTCGGTATGTACCATGTGGACCTTCGGGAAAAATACACAAAACAATAATAGAACAGTCTTACGTAAAGTAGTCTCTCAGCTTCCGGTTCGGCTCAGGATTGCGTTGGAGCTGGTACTGGGAGCTTCCCCGCCCACTGGATTCAGCTTCCACCTCCTCACCCGATGTTCGGGGTAAGGACTCCCCAGACATCGCCGGCATTTCCTCATGCTCAGCCACTCCGGTGTCAGTGTCCAGGGGGAAGCTAGGATCTGTTCCTGGTGTCGGTGACAGAGCAGTGTCCGCTTCCTCTTCGGCTACGGGCAGCGACTGAGTGTCGACAGGGGAAAACCTCTGATTCACCGCCCCTGAGTCTACCATCGGATTCTCTGTGAAATGACACCTCTTAAAATGGGAGCTGTTCCGAGTCACCACTTCTCCACCTCTACGAGCCATTACCCTGGTACCTCGGACTTTGATGACAGTCCACGGTCGCCTTTCATATGGGAGATGGAATTTGCCTTTGTTCAAACGGTTCTTGAGCAGCACTTTATCCCCTCGTTGCAGACTCACCTGTCGAGCTCCGCGGTGCTGGCTGACTCGCTCATGCACTCTGCGCCTCTGCTCATCTATTTTGCCATTGTCAGGGTTCTCCGGGCACCACCGGGGATGATGTGGGATGGAATCCGTTATTACCCGACCCATTGATAAGTGTCCTGGGGCCAGGACCGTGGTGGTGTGGGGAGTTTGTCGATAATTCCTCAGGAATGTGAATAGAGCCAACTCCATGTGTTGACGGCGTTCATGTGCAATGCGGATGACCTTGTTTAAGGTCCGCATGAAACGTTCCACTTCCCCATTCGCTTGCGGCCAGCGGGGAGTGATTCGCCGGTGCTTAATACTCAATGCCGCTAGATATGTGGCTAACTCGTGACTTTGGAACGGCGGCCCATTATCCGTCTTGAGTTCTTGAAATATGCCATGCGTCGCTATCACCTTTTCTATCTTCGGGATTATTTCAGCAGCGCTGAGAGTGTTCACAATCTCAATCTCGGGATATTTGGAGTAGTCGTCGATGGCCACAAAAGTATGTCTCCCGTCCGGCAGGCTTCCAAAGTCAAGACTTACGCTCATCCACGGGCGAGGGGGTCTTGGCTCAGTGACCACGGGCGCAGGTTTGGGACTCTCTCCCGTCACCTGGCACCACTGGCATTCACGAACGGCAGCCTCTACTAGCTCGTCCATCAAGGGAAACCATACTTTGGTGCGCAGTCGCGATTTGGTCTTCACCATCCCTTGATGACCACTGTGGGCAAGTTGAATCACCCTGGCAGTTAGCGAGGAGGGAATTATCAGTCGATGTCCTCTCATAAGACATCCTGTGGTGTCTTCCGGCAACTCTTCACGGACGTGGTACAGACTTTCCAGTCGTCTTCGAGCTTCCTCCGTGAGTATCTTCCACCCTTCTCGAGCTTTGTACCAGCTGCCATGCTTCATCACCGTTTTGATCCTTTGGAGGCACTCATCTCTATCCGTCTCACTCTTCAAGTCACCCATGGAGAGAGGTAACGGGCAAGACCGTTCTGTGATGCACCGCACATACTCTTCTGTGTCGGCAGCATCTTCTTCTTCTTGTGCTGTGGCACTACGGGGATGTCTTGAAAGATAATCCGCGGGATTGCGACTGCCTGGCTGGTATTCAATTCGACAATTATAGTTCTGCAGCTGCAGCATCCATTTCTCTATTCTCGGTGGAGGCTTGGACGAGGTGCCAGAGAATAAGGGCAGGAGGGGCTTGTGGTCAGTCGCCACAACAAACGGCTTCCGTATACATAAAGGTGGAAGTGGCGACACCCCCAGTGGATTGCAATGGCTTCTTTCTCAATTTGAGAGTACCGCTGCTCAGTGTCAGTGAGCGAGCGGCTGGCAAACGCCACCGGGGCCCAATCCTCTTCAGCCGTGCGGCGTTGCATGAGTACAGCGCCCAGTCCCTTTGGTCCTGCATCAACGGCAACCATCGTAAGCTTCTGTGGGTCAAAAAATGCCAGCGTGGTAGCGGTGGACAAAGCATCTTTAATGTCTTGAAACGCCTTGGCTTGCGATTCTCCCCACACCCATGGAACTGAATCTTTGGTGAGGTCCCTCAGGGGTTGCCTGAGGGTCGTTAGATCCTTGATGAATCGCCCACAATAATTCACCATGCCAAGGAAGCTGCGGACTTCGGTGACATTGATTGGGGCTGGTGCATTTTTGACATCCTTGACCTTGTCTGGGTCCGGGTTGACGCCATCAGCTGAGAATGTGTATCCGAAGAATTGTAACTTGTTCTTGAGGAATTCGCATTTTTCTCTGTGGAGTGTTAATCCAGCATCCTTGATTCGCTGGAGCACTTGCACCAGGCGGGCATTATGTTCTGGGATGGACTTCGCGTGTATCATAATGTCGTCACTCACATTAATGACTCCAGGGATGTCCATGATCAGTTCGTGGATCACGTTTTGGAACACCTCTGTGGCACTTGATATTCCAAAACTCAACCGGGTATACCGGCGGAGTCCAACATGCGTAGAGAAGGTCGTGATATTTAGGATTCTTGATCAAGGACCAGTTGGTGGTAACCTGACCGCAGGTCGAGTTTGGAGAACCAGCACGCCCCTGCCATCTCTCCGATCAAATCGTCAATAGTCGGGGTAATGTGTCTCTCTCTTTGATGGCTGCATTCGGCAACCTCATGTCGACGCATATCCTGACAGCTCCCGGTTGCTTTGGTTTCCGGGCGACGACAATTGGGGAAACCCACGGCGTGGGACCAGACACCTTCTCTATTATACCCGCTTGCTCCAGCTTGTGTAACTCCTGTTCCACCAAGGGCCGTAGATGGAAAGCCACCCGTCGGTGTCGCAGGGCCACAGGTCGCACTGTATTATCGATGTGGAGATGTATTTCTTTTCCACGATATTTTCCAATGCCCTCGAAGACGGATGCAAAATCCTGGATTATATGCTGAACTGATTCTTGGTGGATCCCGAATGCGAAGGATACAATCCCTAGATCCTCTGCCGCTCGACATCCCAGAAGCATGCCTTGTCCATCCTTGGTGACATATACTACGGTGGTGATGGACTTGTGGTCATGTGTCACTGTGGCTTTGAACTTTCCTTTCATTTCCAGCGGCTTGTCCTGTCCATATGCGAATACCGTGATTCTGGTGGGCTGTAAAGCAGGTGCGGGCCTCATGGAGTTGTACAGAGCGGCGGCCATTATGTTGATGGTGGCTCCAGTATCCACGACAGCCGTGACGTCTTGTGCGCCTACCTGAATCCAGCACTGGGGCAGGCGTCTGCTTCCGCCGGACGCGGCCCCTATCATGTGCACCTTGTGCACTGCCCTTTCGTCTTCTTCGTCGTTGTCCATGTCACTTGATTCGCCGCCTCCCTCAGGTACCGCATTGACTCCATGCTTGGGCTTTCGGTACTGTTTTGAGCGACATACCTTTTCGAAATGGTTGAACCGTCCACAGCCTGTGCATTTCTTGCCCTTCGCCGGACACTCAGCTGCCTTGTGAGGTGGACCACCGCAGTATCCGCAAAATCGGTGACCTCCTCGTGATCCACCGGTGAATGGCTTTTGTTTGCGACTGTCCGCCGGTCTTGTCGTGACCACGTTGACCGGTTCCGCTTTGACCGGTGACTGCAGCGCCGCTTCCATGTGTGCTGCCCGGGCCTTTGACAGCTCTTTCGTGCGTCCCAGGGTCAAGATGTCCGCTAATGGTTTGCCTGACTCCTCCAATATCCTTTCGCGAAGCTTCGCCGAAACACACCCTTGGATAATTTGCCCCCGGATTTCCTCCGTCTCATCTCTGAACCCACACGTGGATGCCAGGAGCTTGAGCCTACCATGGAATGTGTCGAGTGATTCTTCCGGTAGCTGTCTAGCTTGACGAAAGATGAAGCGCTCGTAATCCTGGTTGGCCATGGGTTCAAAATGGCCCGTGAGCGCGTTCATAAGGGTGATGTGAGTTTTGGGCATTGCTTCTACGAGAGTCTTGGTAATGCGGTGAATGTCTTTTCCTCCGAGATGAAGCAACATCGCCCGTTTCTGATCTTTATGGACTTTCGTGGCTTCAAAAAAGATAATGAGACGTTCCACCCACTCTTTCCATCTTGACGCCTGGGCGGAGGGAGACCCCTCCACCACAAATGGTTCGATTGGGGGAATTGTAGACATTATGACCCCCTGCAATGTGGCCTCCTGCCAGCACACTGATGGTGAGCCTGATTCCTGCTTTCACTGTGACCTGGAACGTGCCAGTGACGTCGCTGCCAGCTCAAATGCTGTCACTGCGGGCAGATGACTTATCCCTTTTTATGTGTCCAGGATGTGGGTGGCCCCTGCAACCTCACGGAGGTGTTGGCAGCGTTGTGAGGTAAAGAACACTCACTCCCAGGGGATGAGGATACCAGCCACCACCATGCGCTATCTTCCTGCGCCACGGGGACACCAGGAGCAGCACCGCGACCTCCCAGGCCGCTGTAGACACCACGCGAGTAATGCGCATGCGCGCGGCCTGCCGATTATTTCAGGCGCGGAGCGCTGCGTCAGCGTTGGTGGAGAGAGGCCGGCCCAGAGCAGCGGTAGCGCAAGGGACAGCGCTTCTGACCTGGCGCGCGGAGGCCTCCAGCGTCGGGTGTCCGCAGGGGTAGCAGAGCGGTACGGGGCACGAGCACCGCGGGACTTTTCTCGTCCGCACGCGGCCGCCCCGGCACAGGAAAGAACACGGCAGGAGTACGCCCGCCCTCGTCGCCAGTGTTGTGTTGTGCCCTGCAGTCGGGGCACGACCTTGAGTTGGGCCAATATGCTGGATATGAGGCCTGGGCCAAATAAAGACTCGGAGCCTGTTGCTGGGTATGTAATGGCCACCGCGTACAGGCGTCTGCTGACGTCATGTCCGCGGTGGTCGTATTTATTAAATGAGTGTCACGTGACCGGGTCCAAACCACCCGGCCCGGTCACGGCGGGGGAACCTCAACAAACATCCCTATCGGGATGAACACTTGGGGGCGCCCTCACTGTCGCGGCTGTTACCTCACAGCCACGACACAACAACTAGTGCTTAAATCATCGCACACACCCGTCGGGCCGCTTTGTCTGCCGGCCGATGAAGACAATCTATTTGTACTGTTATCAATGTGTTACTAACCTGATTGGCTCGCGGACGCTTGCAAACTACTAGGTTATGTGTCTTTATAAATGGAAGACATGACACTGAAGTCTCAATCTTGACGGAATCTTTCAGAGTTGCCCTTCTACCTCTCCATTTTTAAGATATCTGCCGCCTGCCAGGGAACACTTCAGGGGTAATTTGCACAGCAGCTTTTACATGAGTTCTGGATGTCTGTACCACTGAACATGCAAAGATGTTTAAACTTCCGCCAGCCTCGTTTGCGCAGTTCCGAGTTCTGCCACTATACTGCAAACTCGCCCGAAGCCTGGTGCTGGGCTGGCAATAGGGGGCTGCCATTTTGAAAGTCGGAAAAAAAGATGGGTAAAGGCTGCAATTAAGGCCAGGAAACCCTACCACAGACAATTCTTAATGTGAAACGAGCATTGGCAATCCAAACGGGTCTGGCTTCTAACAAACGTCCTCTTCAGTCACTCATGAGTTTAGGCACGCAAATCATCACTACTTGCACTGACACTCATCCTTTTATCCCAACACTGACTCATTCTTGCACTTACACACTTTCCCATATGCCAAAAAACAGACACACAATCTCAACAAGCATATGCAGCATAAATTAAAAGAATAAAACGCAAATCAGGGGCCCGGGTAAGGCTGCCTGGGTAGGTGCAGGACGCTCTAAGAAAAAACAAGCACACGCCGCGCGCGCCTAGCGCGTCAGCAGAGGGAGGGGCGAAAGGAGGGGGCCTGCGCTATTCCCTTGCGGGAGCGAGCGGCAAGGCGCGATAATTAATAACATATGGCGCCAGCTGCTCGCTCCCGCAAGTGAATCGCCAGACGTGCACGCGTTGCCATTGGAAGCAATGCAACGCGTGCACGTTTTTGCAGGGAAAGCTGTGCCGATTACTAGAGGTCTCTTTCCTATGCAGCGCATGAGCGCATGCGTGCTGCGTAGGCGAGACCTAAAAATGAATTGCTTTTAACCATCGCTTTTACTGCTGCTGTCATTGAGCTGAGTTATAGCTCAGGGGGGCAAGTCGGTATTGCTTCCTGTTGTCTGCACTAGCACTCGCACTTTAGCCGCCATTTTGGGTCAGCGTTCTAGTTGCTGGACCCTGTCTGGGCTTAAAAGAGCCCGATGACGCGACCGCGCCGAAGGCGCGCCAAAGGCAAGCCCGTCTGCGCCCGGACGGGGCCAGGGGCCACAACCCCTGCCCTTCTTTCTTTAGATAAATACTGCTTCAGCTCGGAGCAGCTCAGAGAGCTAAACACAATCCCAACATTGAACTGTACTCACTCCATTATTCCCAGCAGTTTAGACCCCGGGTGTGGGCATTGCTCTTTCAGGCTCTGGGCTCCCCCCGGCACCTCTTCTGTCATTCGACCTTCACAGAAATGTTTTAAATTGTTTTTGCTAAATTGCAGATCGTTGCCCAAAAATGCAGCAGAAGTGTTCACGCTGCTAATGGATGAAAGTCCTGATGTTTTGTTTCTCACAGAAACATGGCTGAAGGTGGGCTCAGAACCCGATATTGCTCAATCCCTTCCTCCTGACTATGCAATACAGAGGCTGGACAGGACGACAGGCACATGGGGTGGTATTGCAATCATCTTCAAAAGCCACCTCACCTGTCGGATCTTTGGGAGACCCCTACTTGACTGTGAGAACCTTCACTTCTCAATAGGCTTCATGCCCACGCTCTCTTTCTCGGGCATTTTAATATATCGACCGCCTGGACCGATGGGCCAATTTTGTAAATGTTTATGCGAGACAGCTGCTGAATTTGCAAGTACCGCCTCAAACTTCTCTTTGCTGGGCGATTTTAATGTTCATTTTGACGAATCTGCATCTACGGCGGCTACCGAGTTATCCAATGATCTCGCAGCCTACCAGCTTACTCAGAAGGTGTTACATGCAACACATTCGAAAGGTCACCTTCTAGATCCTATGTTCTCTAACCTGGAGGATCTAATCGGTCAGGAACCGATCCCAATCCCCTGGTCAGACCATTTTTGATTCCTTTCTTTTGGTCCCCCACATGTGTTACCCCCTTAACTCGGCCAACACGAATTACGTCTCGCAGTTGGCCGAAACTCCCTCTAGATAAATGGGTGTCGGTATTGGAGAAACCTAGGCCCCCCCCGACACTAATCCGATTGTGGCCAATGAAGGGTTTAACAATTGGATCAAGGGGACTCTAGACCAGGTCCTTCCGAAGAAAACTATTCAAAGGTACAAAGGGCCCAATAGAACAGCCTGGTATTCCCCTAAACTCAGAGAGTTAAAGCAGATCTGCAAAAAAATTGAAAGAACCTGGAGAAAGGACTTATCCCCATTAAGAAAAGGGACTATAGGGATGCTATTAAAGTGTATAAAACTGAAATTAAAAAGGCGCAGACCTCTTACAACGAGGAAAAAATCTCCCTTGCAGCCAATTCGCCCCGCGAAACATTTCGCATCGTGAAAAATCTACTAAAAGCTCCATCTCCGTCTGATGCACCTGAGGCTACCGGTCGATGCTGCAATGAATTTGCAGACTACTTTTATAATAAAATTGAAACGATCTACATGTCCTTGGCGACAGTCAGACTACTTCTCAATCAGAGGATACCAGTCTATGTAGTAGGAAACATTCTTTAGAGGCTTTTCCCCTCTTGGACCTCGAGGCCCTCCAGGCCACTTTAGCACTCCTCAAGAGTGGGTCGCCTAGTGATTCTGCTCCCCCTAAGATCTTGAAATTGGTGGCTGAATCAGTCGGCCCAATTATCTTAGATCTGGTCAATTCCTCGATATCTGCAGGTGTGGTCCCCCCTCTGTGGAAAAAAGCTATGGTGAAATCTCTTCTGAAAAAACCTAGTTTGGACCCAGACTGTCTTGGCAACTACCGCCCCATCTCGCTTCTCTCAGGGATTAGCAAAATAGCGGAGAAGCATGTCAACTCAACGCTCTCCCTGTACCTGGAATCTCATAAACTCCTCCACTTCTCTCAAACCCGGCTTCCGCCCGAGCCAAGGGACAGAAACAGCTCTGCTGGCAGTCGTGGAGGATGCCAGAAAGATTCTCGATGCAGGAGGCTCTTCGGCTGTGATTCTTCTAGACCTAAGTGCGGCCTTCGATACGGTCAACCACCGTATCCTGGTCCAGCGACTCAGAAATCTGGGGGGGTGTCTGGAGTAGCCCTAACCTGGCTGCAATCTTTCCTGGAGGAAAGATCGTTCCAGATATTTGAGGGTGAAGCTATCTCGAAATCTCTGCCTCTCCACTGTGGGGTACCCCAGGGATCGTCCCGGAGCCCTACTCTTTTAATGTTTATATGGCTCCCCTTGCGGACATCGTTCTTCCCTTTGGGGTATATATTGTGACCTATGCCGACGATACCCAACTGGTCGTTGTATTGAATCACACAGATAAGGCCCCCATCTGTCTCCGCCCCTGCCTTGAAGAAGTAGCAAAATGGATGGTACACTCGCATCTTAAACTGAATGGTGACAAGTCGCACTAAGCCAGGCAGTGCTCAGATCTTTTTAAATCTATTTTTAACTCATTCAAACTTGCCTGATTTTAATCTGTGAAGTGTTTATTCCTCTGTTGTTCACCGCGCTCACCGCATCTCGCACCGGAGCTCCTTCTGGGCCGGTCCTGCCCTCCGGGGGGTGTCAGCTGCTGCACAGCAGGGCTGATTGGAGGGGCGGGGGCCAGAGGTCACCAGGGCATAAAGCTGCATGCTGGAGCGGACGCGCAGTTATTAGAAGTCGCGCTAAGCCAGGCAGTGCTCAGATCTTTTTAAATCTATTTTTAACTCATTCAAACTTGCCTGATTTTAATCTGTGAAGTGTTTATTCCTCTGTTGTTCACCGCGCTCGCCGCATCTCGCACCGGAGCTCCCTCTGGGCCGGTCCTGCCCTCCGGGGGGTGTCAGCTGCTGCACAGCAGGGCTGATTGGAGGGGCGGGGGCCAGAGGTCACCAGGGCATAAAACTGCATGCTAGAGCGTGCCTAAGGCAAGCCCGTCTGCGCCCGTCCGCGCCCGCACGGGTCCAGGGTCCAGGACCCCTGGCCCTTCCCAGGTATACTCGGGTGAGGAACTCAGAACCCTCGACAGTAACTCCTGCCCCTTAAGCAGAGAGACTATAAATATACTTCAGAGAGAAGGACTCCTCATACCACAGGGCAGGAAGACATCTAGCTCTACTCCTTTACACACCCTGGGTGATTACAATCCTGGTAACAATAACTGTAACAACCTGAAACTCTCTGCCCTAAACACACGCTCTCTCCAGAAACACGCCCTGGAAACCTTGACCCTCCTACAAAATGATAGCCCCGACATCCTTGCCTTGACTGAAACTTGGCTTGATGAGGACTCCGGCCCCACCTTAGTAGCATCACTTCCGGACGGATATGATGCCATCTGGCACAACAGGTTAGGGGGTAGAAGAGGAGGGGGGGTGGCGCTCCTGTACAAAAATCATCTGAAAATTGAGAAGTAGACAATCTAGAAGGAGCTGACATCTTAATAAGTAAGATATGTTTTAGTTCATCTAGTATAGCAATCATGGTAGTCTACCGTCCACCTAAATGCCCTCCACGCTTCGTGGATCTCCTCACGGAATGTGTTACCAATCTTAGATCACGTTTCCAACAACTTCTGGTGTTAGGAGACTTCAACTATCACTGGGATCTACAACCTAGAGGAGCTCAGGCCCAACAGCTAGAGGAGACGTTTACTTCTCTTGGGCTTGAACAACCAGTAACGACCCCTACACATGAGAAAGGACATACCTTAGACTTGGTCTGGTCCACTCTCTTGCTCGTAAACCTAGTGGAGACCTCCCCCTGTGCATGGTCAGACCATTACTTTATCAACCTTCAACTCCCCATAGCTAGGTGTGAGGGACGTCCACCCACTAACTGGAAACTAATTCGAAGCTGGACAAAAATTGAGGGCCCCAAACTAGGAAACCTGCTCAGAGGAATACCCCCTAGGAGGCCGGAGAATGCAGATATTGAAGAGTGGACTGAATCCATCTCCAGCCAGTTAGTTTCTGCCATCAATATACTAGCCCCTGTCAAGAAAATAAAAATTGGTAACAATGGTAAGGGCGCACCATGGTTCACGGAGGAGCTCAGGTCTTTGAAACGTTCACTTCGCCACCTCGAACGCCGTTGGCGCAAAGCCTACAAACCACAGGCCCTCGCAGAGTACAGGGCAAGAGTCTCCACTTACAAAAAGGCACTACTCAACAGGAAGGCTGAATATTTTGAAAATAGAATCTTGATGGCAACTAACAAACAAAAAGAAACATTCAAAATCCTCAAAGAATTGAGTCATAAACCGCCACTGGAGACACCGTCCAACCTGGAACTATGCAATACATTTCTATCCTTCTTTTCCGACAAAATACAAGACATTCTGGCCGATATTGACAACTCCCCCTTTAAGCAATCTCACTATGAAGAGGTCAAGACCCCGGGACAAGGGGTAGAGTTGATCTCCTCTTTTCAAACACTTGACTTAGAAACCTTCCGACGCATTGCATCTAAAATTAAATCTGGCTCACCCGCAGATCCATGCCCCCCTAGGATCTTTAAATTAGCCCTTCCAGAGATTGAGGGAGATATTGTAGCCCTGCTGAACCGCTCGCTGGAAACCGGGACAGGCAGGCCGGCTTCCGTGCTCATCATAGCACCGAGCTGGTGATGCTGTCAATACTTGACGACATCAGGAACAAAGCAGACAGCAAGAAGCCATGTGCCCTAGTCCTTCTAGACCTGTCGGCAGCGTTCGACACAGTCAACCACTCCCAACTTCTGAAAAGAATACAAGACATTGGGATTGGCGGCCCAATTCTCCAGTGGATTACCTCTTTCCTGACCGACCGCACCCAAAAAATTCAGATGGGTGACTGGGTCTCAGAGAGGGGAGCTATCCCCTGCGGAGTTCCACAGGGGTCAGCACTCTCCCCCCTCTTGTTTAACATATACCTCAGACCTCTGATTAAGGCCCTTGCCTTGATGGACTGTCAGGTTTTCAATTATGCGGATGACACGCAAATTATACTCCAAATAGAAGACACCCCACAGGCCCACTCCCGGGCAAAAGACATACTGCGATTCACGGTTAAATGGATGACGGCCAACTCTCTTAAAATTAACCCAGACAAGACGGAGGTCCTGGCCGTCACCAATGAGAGCAATCCTTGGAACACCCTTTACTGGCCACTTGAACTGGGTGATTACCCAGTCCCAGCAATGGTGGTAAAAAGTTTAGGAATCAAAATTGATGCCAAACTTTCATTGGCTGATCAAGTTTCTACTGTGTTCGGTACCTGCGTCAGCCTACTCAGGCTGCTGAGGAGAATTTCCCCCATCCTCTCCCTCTCTACCATGAAGACAGTGGTGGCCGCCCTGATCCTGGCCAGGCTGGATTATGGGAATTCACTCTATATTGGACTACCAGACTCACTGTTGGGCAAACTTCAGGTGGTGATGAACGATGCCGCTAGGCTAATCTTCAAACTACCTAGACGCACGCGGGCATCACCCCTTCTGCAACAACTTCACTGGCTGCCCATCAAACAGAGGGCCAAATTCAAAGGACTCTGTATTACGCATAAGGCCCTCTTCGGACAGGCACCCCACTACATCAAAGAACGCCTGGAGAGATATGTTCCTGGCCGCTCACTTAGGTCCTCTACTGAGGGCCTCCTAAAATGCCCACGCTTTCATTACACTACTAAAGGAGGACATGCCTTCTCTGTCCTGATACCGCCACTCTGGAACAAGCTGCCTAGTCAGCTCTGTGCGGAAGAACACCTTCTTCCATTCAGAAAATAACTCAAAACCCTCCTGTACACAGAAGCCTGGGCCTAACTATATTACCATCCCACCTGGAACTGACGCTGATCTTCTTGAAGCGCTTAGAGACCTGTTGGTATTAGGCGCTATACAAGTCGAAATTAACATAACATAACATAGCATAACAAGACTGAGCTTATGCTCCTTGGCAATCCTTCTCTTTTTACAGCAGACACCTTGTGGCCAGCCTGTATGGGCCCCGCCCCCGCCCCTAAGCCAGAGATTAAGAGCTTGGGGTTCTGGCTAGACCAAGACCTTAGCTTCAAAGTCCAGGCCAGGAAGGTGGCATCCTCTTGCTTCGGCATCATAAGGATGCTTCGTAAAGTGCTCTCTCTGCTTCCCTTTCAGGCAAGAAAGCTCACGGTCCAGGCCCTTATTCTTTCACGCCTGGATTACGGGAATACCCTAAATCTTGGGGCTCCCAAATCAGTCCTTGTGAAGCTCCAAATAGTGCAGAACTGTGCCGCAAGGTCCTCGTGGGGACTTCGAATCGACAGTCTGCAAAACCGGCCATGAAATCCCTTCATTGGCTCCCGGTCCGGGAGAGAGTCTACTTCAAGGCCCTGTGTATTTCCCATAAAATGATGGGAGGAAATAGTCCTGCGATTACTTCATCGATGGTACAGCCCTATTGAGCGAACAGGACGCTGCGCTCTGACGGGCTACATTTGGCCGTCGTCCCCAGAATTAAAAGGGCCAGAGGTGGCGGCCGATTATTCTCTTATAATGCCGCCAAACTATGGAACTCCCTCCCTCTCTATTTACGAAAGGAACCCAATCATACGGACTTTCGTAAGCTGTTGAAAACTTGGCTTTTTCCTAAGTGATTTTTGAAGCTTCAGCTTTACCGCTTAGCGCTGGGATGCCTCTGGGTAGCTACGCGCTCTATAAGTGCTGTTTCATGTCTTGCAGACAGCCCATGCGCTGCCTAGGCTCAATGTAAAAAACAACTAAACAAATGATTTCTTGGTTTTAGAGTGGCCTAGAATGTGCCAGGTTTCTCTTGCAAATATAAATCTAATCTAATTAAATATGCATATTTCCCATCATTGGGTCATGTTATTTCAGTCCCAAAAATCACTGCTATATTCTAGATGCTGCCTTCAATCAATATCCATTGGTAGCAACGACATCATATCCGTATAGGCTTAATATAGTGTGATCTATTTTTTTTATAATAGGTGCAGAAAGACACACACAAGGAGTTTATTCCGCATTCACACATTTTTTAATCTTGATTTATATTTCTTATATAAAGTTCTTTGCCTGGTATAACCACGTTTTTACAGCAAAAAAGGTAATTCCTCCATTCAATTAAATCCATTTATGAGTACAAAACTGGCATTCTGTAACTTGAAAAGTAGTTTTGCACTGGTAAGTTTCAATACGTCAGTCTGATTTACACTTGCAAATAGATTTAGGAAGAAGACCACAAGGCTTTCTTACCTGTTTTCATAATTTTTTTAATTTCATTTATTTATTTTGCCCACTCAGTTTTCTGTTCTTTCTTTCACCTAAAATTAAAATTTTGAAAATTCTGATCAAAAATGTGCATTGTTCGGGTAGGCAAGAACTACACAGACAATTGTACAGTGCAGAAGTGGGCCTTCATAATGCATGGTAAGTTGTCACTTCGTTTTATGTTGTATTGCACCACCCAAGTGCCCTACAGAACTTTAGTAAAGTTACCCCTTTATGCCTTGAATATCAAATCAAATTAAATTGGCTATGTAAAGCGCTGCTTATCACCCCTGAGGTTATCCTGGCGCTGAGGTGGCAGGGCTGCTGCTGTGATGAATTAGTCAAAAAGCCAGGTTTTCTGGTCTTTCTTGAACTTTTGCTGGGTGGGTGATTTGCGGAGATGGAGTGGGAGATTGTTCTAGGACTTGGCTGCCAGTTATGAGAAGGCGTGGCCGCTGCCCCTGCTTCTGTGGATGTGGGAGGGGTGTACCATGAAGAGAGATGAGGAGCGAAGATTCCAGGTGAGTTGGTGGAAGTTCACCATGTGGTTGAGGTAGGCTGGGCCCTTGTTATGTAGAGCTCAGTAGGCGTGAGTGAGCAGTTTGAACTGGCAACATTTGCTGATGGGGGGCCAGTGTTTGGCTTCGAGGTGTGGGGAGATCAGGAGGTCGAGGATGAGCCTGTCTGCTGCATTCTGGATGGTTTGCAGTCTGTTAAGAAGTTGAGTGGTGATTACCACATAGAGCAAGTTGCCGTAGTCCAGGCGGCTGGGGATGAGGGCCTCGGTGACGGTGTGTCTGATGTCGAAGGGTAGCCATTTGAAGACTTTTCTGAGCAGGCGCAGGGTGAGAAAGCAGGAGGATGAGACAGCGTTTATCTGCTTTCTCATTGAGAGCTTGTTGTCGAGTATTATTCTGAGGATTCTTGTGTGTGCAGGCTACAGGCCGAGCTCCGTAGGCCACCAGGAGTCGTCCCACAGGGAATTATTGTTACTGAAAATGAGAATTTTCCATTTTATCTGAGTTGAGTTTGAGGCATCTTCTGTGCATCCAGGTTGCGACGCTAGTTCTGCACCTCCATGAAACCCAGTCACACTTGTTCCATGGTACACAGCCTTCACTTACAGTTCATAGGGTTAGTGTAGTCACATGGCCTGTTATCCTTATGAGGCTAATAGCCTGAGAACAATTAATCTAAGTAGCAGTAATAACAAGTGGTACGTAACTGCAGGTCCACAGAGGCTGGCACAATAAAACTAATTTGCCTTATTAGATACAATATGCTTTGATGCAGCTGTTTGAGGATCAGACGTCATTGCTATCATTGCCCTTGGATAGAAAAAGACAGCTAACATTCTCTCTCTATGTGGACTGTTATCATAGCATGAAATCACTCATTTTATTTGTTATTTGCACTTGTATCTTTCTGAGATGTTCAGAAATACTTTTTATAAGCACAATTACAACAAATTAAGGCATAAAAGAGGATAAGAGGCAAACCAGTTCGTTAAAAATGTTTTACCAAATGGTCATCAAAGGTGTTGGTGTGAAAACTGAACAAGCTTTGCCAATGCCAAAAGGTCTCGCATTCGCGAGAGTTACAGCTATTGGTTTGTAAATGACATTGTCTTTTACCCATGTGGTTTGGTTTAGAGTGGAGTGGATGTATGTGGTTTGGATTGGAATTGATAGTTGTGGGATCAATCAATCAATCAGGGGGTTTGAGCGCGCTACTAACCCGTGAGGGTCTCAAGGCGCTGGGGGGGGAGGGGCAGCTCCGGTCAGTCGAAGTGCCAGTCAGTCGAAGAGCCAGGTCTTGAGGGTCTTCCTGAAGATATGCAAGGTGAGGGCGCGTCTGTTGTTGATCGGGAGCTCGTTCCAGGTCTTGCGGCGATGTAGGAGAAGGATCTTCCACCCATTCTTGCTCTGCAGATGCATGGTGTTTCGACGAGGGCGAGGTTGGCGGATCGAAGGTTCCTCTTGGGTACGTGGAAGGAGATTCTGTCGTTGAGATATTGGGGTCCGGTGTTGTGTAGGCATTTGGAGGTGTGGGTGAGTATCTTGAAAGTTACTCTCTTTCCAGTGGAGGCTGCGCAGGTGTTGGGAGATGTGTTTGTGTCGAGGAATGCCGAGGACGAGTCTGGCTGCGGTGTTCTGTATGGTCTGGAGTTTGTAAAGCAGAGACTTGTTGATCCCGGCGTAGAGGGCGTTTCAATAGTCCAGTCTGCTGATTATGAGTGCGTTGGTGATGGTCTTTCTTGATTCAGGGGAGATCCATTTGAAGATCTTACGGAGGATGCGGAGGGTTTTGAAGCAGGTTGAGGCGACAGCGTTGACCTGTCGGGTCATGGAGAGGGAGGAGTCTAATACGATGCCGAGGTTTCGGGCGTGGTCGGTGGGGGTGGGGGGACTGCCGGGGGCAGAGGGCCACCAGGTGTTGTCCCATGCAGAGGTGGAGGGTCCGAGGACGAGGACCTCTGTCTTCTCGGAGTTTAGCTGCAGGCAGCTGCTGCTCATCCAGGATGCCACGTCCTTCATTCATTCCTGGTGGTGAGGGGGTCCTTGGTGAGGGAGAGGATGAGCTGGGTGTTGTCGGCATAGGATACTATGCCGAGTCTGTGCTGTCTGACAATGGCGCAAGGTATTGTGTGGGGTGGAATTGTGTGGTGTGGAGTGGATCTGTGTAGTGGAATTATGTGTCATGATGTATAGATGGGGGTGAAAGCTGCACAGCATAGATAGACAGGAAGACATAGAGGGATAGGTAGTTTGTGCACGAAGTGCTGATTGACCTTCAGACAGAAGAGCAGAAAGAGTGTCTGAGAAAGAGAGAAAGAAGGGGAGAGCAGGCGACAGACGCATAAAGAGGGAGTGTCTCTGTACGTAGACGACACCCCTGAAAGAGGAGGAGAGTGTGGTATTGTGGGACCGAAAACTTGAAAAGGCACAGGAAAGAAACTGTGCTCGAAGACCTGAAGTGACCACATGAGAGAGGCAGGAAGAGTGTGTGAGAGAGCAAGAGAGAGGGGTGGGAGAGAATACGAGAGAGAGGGACTGGTTGCTCTTCCCAAAGAATCCACATTAACCTCAAAGTAAGGCAGATGTTCAGAGAGGCAATCACCACCCCACCAGCTGATGGCTGGGCACTGAGGATGGGCACCAGACCAAGAGAGGCGTGTGAGCCAACAGAGAGAGCAAGGAAATAGACGGGCTGTGCACATCTTCCAGTTTCTGAATATAAGTGAGAGCAGCACTGTGGCGAGTGAGAGGTGCACCCAGATGGGGGGACAAGTGCACATCGTGAAGAGGTACAGAAAGGCAGCATTTGTGAGCAGGAAGCACAGAGAGGAGACAGGGAGTGTGAAGAGAGGGATGAGAGGGGCCAGTGGGAGTGTGAGATAAGAGAGGGCAGTGGGAGTGTGAGGGAGAGATAAGTAGGGGCAGTGGGGGTGTGGGGGAGAGATGAAAGGGTTGGTAGAAGTGCAAGGGAGAGATGAGAAGAGGCAGTGGGATTGCGAGTGAGCTATGATAGGGTCAGTGGGAGTGCGAGGGAGAGTGGATAGGTGGCAGTAGGAGTGTAAGGGAAAGGTGATCGGGTTGGTGGGAATGTGAGGGAGAGATGAGGAGAGCTAACCAGAGACATTGCACCGCCTAGATTAAACAAGGACACAAACTTTTTGGAGAAAGATCCAAAAATCGTTATTGAAAATATAAAGCGCCATGAAATAGTTATCTTCTGGTATAGCAGCATTATTTACAGTCTGTATCTGGCTGCACTGAGCTCACGATACACTATTTACAGAGTGTGTTTTGTGTATGTGGTGAGCACATGATACCAATTGTGCAGGGTTAGGCCAATAAACTTTCCATAGGCTTACAGTCTGCTAAATCTGATGGTAGCAGCAATATGACGTCTCATCTAAGGTACCAACACTCCTACTGGAAATACAAGTCACATAGACCACAACATGTAAATAGCAAAACTGAAGAGTTTGTTTTGCGAAATCACACTATGCCCATCCCCCAAACATGAAGTGCTTACAGCATCTTCCACTGGGGAAACCTTTACCTAGGTTAACACAAAAACACAGTAAGTCCCAGAAAAAAGCACAAACTAATTGCCAACTAAAAAAAAAAGAAAAGAAAAATGAGTCTTATTTACTGAATGACAATTACAATTCATTTGATCAATCACAGAGACAGGTGTAGATATTGCAACACAAACTGTAAACTTACAGGAGGTACGTAATTCAACTGCTTTGTCCAAAACCCTAATCACCCTAACTGTCAACTTCTGTATCCTCGGGGATTTTTAAAGTTGCTAATGTGTATCTTCAACCATTGCTTGAAACTATTTTCTTTCTTTCCTGTTGAATGTCTTTTGTTCTGGTACTTTGTGGTCGGGTTCAAACCTAACAAACATATGTCAGACCATAATGGATTTTTTTCACCTTTTTTGCAGACACCTTACAGAGGGAAACATATAGGCCATGCCATTAAGTGCTGTTCTTCCATTGCTATGGAAAGCCACTATATGTCTCTGGCGTGGGAACATGCATGTGTTGAGGGTATCAAAATGTGTAACCCATTATTGGCGAATTATGAAATCGTCTGTTGAAAGACACTTGAAAATCAGCCTGCATCAGTTACCGACCACCATTTAATGGGATTTTCTAGCACTTCTTTGTAAGTAAAAAGCAGTCAAAAGTCTTAAAATCATAAACTGTTTAAAACCAAAACAGATGCTTAATCACACTTAGCCCCTCAAGAATGCTGTAATCATGGACATCATCAGTGCTCAATGCAAAATCCGCATTTTGAGCTGGATACCCTAAGGGCGTGGGCCATTGGATCCAGGCTCCGCTGGCCCAGAACATGCTCAGTGGAGTACTGAGAAGAGTTGAGATAGCAATAGATTGGTTTCAATACTTACAACTCTTGCTCTTTTGTCAGGCATGTACTGGAAAGCTTGGTGAGACAGGTCTGTGAGACTGAGCTAGCTGAGAGGTATTTCTACAGTCACATATTGGCTAATATATGCTCCTTATCTATGCCTCTCTTAGCATCAGACTTAATTGTCATATGTAAATATGTATTTGTGAAGCGCGAACTACTCACCCTTACAGGTCTCAAGGCACTGGGGGCCGTCGTGTAAATTAAGTGAGCTATTGCCCAGAGTCACATGGTACTGAGCTGAGCTGCCGCCGGAGCCGGGGATCGAACCGTGAGCCCTGTGCTCCGAAGTCAGCTGCCCTGGCCGCTGCACCACACCACACCTCTCCACATCTACACCTAAATGTATTTAAAATATGTCTGCATGCCCCAGTAATCTCAAGAAGTGGATTTAAAATATGCCTTCAAAATACCCCCATAAGTAATAGGACTATTGTGTTTGGTGCATCCTATCCTAAATGCCAATTAGAGGCAGGTCCAAAAGTAGCTGAGCCTCTTGGCAGGGGGCCAGATATGGTTGAAGGCAGTCATCAATGAAGGATCATCTTTTAAAGAGAGGTGGTATACATTGGGTTGACCATACCCTGCCCTGCAGAGCGTCCATGAGGTGACAGAAGAGCAAGTGTAGGTATGCAGACAAAGGGGCAGCACGCATGTAGCCTAGTGTAGGTAGGACATATTACCCTGAAGGTTTATGGATCTACATGCAGCCAGGGGGGTGTTGATTTAGGGTGCAGAATTTTCTTCAGAAAGCTCTGCCAGTATAGAGGTTCTGTTGTCAATACGAATCAGCAGAGAAGAATTTGGGCTATGATACCAGTCACATGAGATGTTTGCTATTGATTTTCTTAGTCCCATGAGAGGTTTGCTATTGATTTTCTGCTCTCAAACACATTGCAGAAGCTGGAAACTTTGCTTGATAAACAATGATTAACTTGCATAAGCCATGTCCGTGGATAGTAGGGGATGATATGGGCAGTGCCAGGGCATACTCAAGGCAAAGGAGACTAGCTGCCATTAACAAGTGGATTGGAAGACCAGTGCTGTATTAAGTCTGGATGCTGCAGGATGCTTGACATTATTGGGATCCGCCGAGGGAAGCGTGTAGGATGGGCAGACTTGGGGCTAATTGCAAATACACTATGTTGCCATTGTAAGGAACATGATTCATTTGAAGGGCATAAACAGGAAAGGCAAGGCCGGGTGAGTTTACTGCAAATGTAGTGGAGGACACAACAGCCTCTGCCACTAACTGCAAGTTAATGGGCCTCACATAAGATCAGAGATGCCAAAGGCACTTGCAGGCAGCTGTTGGGTCAGGGTGTTGTAATTTACACACAACATGAGCCTTGGATAAGACTTGGAGCCAGTAGCAAATATGGGGTTCTACCACATAACGAAAGGCCTTGGGTAACAGTCCTATAGGCTGTTAAAGACAGCCTAGAGGGACAGCTAGATCTGAGAAGGGAAGGGAGGCTGGCCAGTCTGGCCATGCAAGGAGGCCTAGAGATGCTTTGAGGAGGGGAATGAGAGCTAGCTGTACAGGAAGACCTGCCAGTGCAGAGGCTGACACTGGCTTTGTTGGAAACTAATATAAACATGCCTCGTTAGCCAAGCACGGGCAGTGGTGAGTACTGAGCATTTTCAAGAATGGGTGGCTGTGGGTGTTGAATGAGCTGCTGCCCAGCCATGGCGTGTGCCTTGCGTCCACTACACCACTGATGTTCTGAAGCGGGCATAGCTGGAATGGACATTGGCAGTGGGGTGGCACGGGCAGGAGGTTGTTGGAATGTTAGCATTGAAAGTGGAAAGACGCAGGATACAAAAGGCGAACAAGGAGCGTGTATGCCCAGCGCAGAATGGATAATTACTTGAAAAACACAAATGAAAAAGCAGTGGGCAAGCTGTAAGCCCACAAAGAAATATACTAAAGTATACAAGAGGTCTCGAATGCGCGACCTAAAAGAGTATTCGTGAGCTTTGGGCATTCACAAACGTGTTGCTGGGCCAAAATTATGAAACACTAAGGGGCATATTCTCAAGGAGCCATCGCCGATTTATCGGCACTTTAGCGCCGCAAAAGTGGCGATAGACTTATCGTTCATTCACAAGCTGGTGCAAACTGCCGACATCGCCAGTTTTTCCGCGATAGCTGCCGCAAAACACATCGCCACGGATGAGAGCGACAACTAACGCTAATGATATGCAGAGTAGGCGTTCCCGTGCAAAAACACACGAAAACACCACTTCGGAATATTCCCAACGAGCAGCCAGATCAGCGATGCGATCCGAAAACAGGCGATAAGACGCGTTAGCAGCAGGTATTCAACACCTGCCTCTTACTGGTGTTAAGCAAGACGACAACCTGCAGTATGAAAGGGAGCCAAGCCTAGAGCCACATCTGAAGACCAACAGATGCCATGGAGACAATGATCATGCAGCCTGGAGTCTCAAGAGGGCCAATACACCCACCGCAACCACCCCCCGGACCCTCCCCCCCAGGTCATGAAGTCCAGCAGTCAACAGTAGTGGAAAAACAGAACTTTATTACAAATACATAAACAACAAGATGAAAAGCTCAGCCAACGCGTTCCATTCCCAACGGGGAACTTCACCAGGGCAACGTGTGGATCCAAAAACTGCAAATGCTGCTGGAACTCCCCAATACCATTCCATATCCCGAAATCAGTAGTCAGAAACCTTTTGGAAATATGGTGACAATGGTCAAGCGTCCTCATAGTCACAAACGTAATCTGGCACAGTGTATTGCACTTGGACAAACCGGAATGCATACAGGTATGATGAATCCAGTCCAAACATACTGTAACAGAAGTCCGTGTGCTCGTAACCTCCGCAGGAAAGAAAAGGAAGGTTACGACCACACAAACATCTGTTACGGTCTCATCATGCAGGATTCATCATACCTGTAAACATCACGGTTTCTATCATCTTGATACCCCTGCACCTTCACTTCACCCACGCTGTGCATGAACAGCTGGAGACCATGCAAGGGAATTACGCCATAGCTGCCTTACCGCACGTGTCGGGGGCAATCGACTATACACATGTAGCACTTGTGCCCCCTGCCGACCCTGCACACAATTGCCGCCACAGAAAGCACACGCATTCCATCAATGTGCAGGCGATAGTGGCCCACCGGGGACAGCTCACCAATGTCGCCGCCAACTTCACCGGCAGTGTGCATGATACATACATCTTCCGACAGTCCATCATCAACCAGCGCTTCCAGGATGGCACCCATGGCAATGCACTGCTCATTGGTAAGTACTAACTGAACACACCACACACCTCAACTCCACAATCACACAACTCACAACTGTGGGAGAGCACACGTAACAAAATCACATACAACATGCCAACCAACATGCCCAACTACCGGACACGACAACACAAGTAACCGTGGTAACAGGGGCCAGACATGTAGACAAACCATCCACAAAGGCAGAGCCCCTCTGCCACACAATTGCAGAATGTGGGGAGAGGTGGGAACCAAGAATGTGCAAAGGAGGCAAGTGACCCAGCAATAAGAAAGGACACAATGCCAAGTGTGGCGGAGATGTGCAGGACAGACTGCAGTATGCACAGCACAGACATGTCCATGAGTACATCTACTGCTGGTGTTTGCAGTGTAGTGGACAGTGGATGCAAACAGGTTACCCCAGGCAGTGTGGAAGACCTTGGACATGTAGCCATGTGGTCCCCCCCTGTAAGCCTGAGTGGAGCGGCCTTGGCCGGCGTATGTGGCGAATGAATAGTCCGGGGCCCTGGGCATGGTCCACTTCCGGGATGGCCACCACAGTAACTACTGCGTGTGCCTCTGTGTCCGCCATATCGTGACCATAGGCCTACACACATGTACCCGACCACATTCAACGGCTGTATTCACATTGGAGACGAGGTGACTACGTCCCAAGCCAACCCGCGTACATCTCGTCAGCGCATGCAGCGTCGTGTCTGCCAGGGCGGCACCCCCCACCCAGCCACGAGGCCGCCGCCGTGACCGGTGGTGCCTGCGCGATCCTGTGCGCCTACTGTACCCCAGCCCAGGTCCCCAGACCGGTCTGCCGCCCAGCGATGACTGCCCGCCCCTGCGCACCCAGGCCTCAATGCTCACCTGCCGCCACCGGCGTATCTCCAAGAGGGCCCTCCACGTGCCAGTGCAACCTCCTCAGCCGATTGCTGGATTCCGCACCACAGGCCCCCAGCGCACCCTGCGGCACCGCACCGCAGAGTCATGTGTGTGCTGACTGCTGCCTGCGCGCACACTGCGGTCCAGCAGTGCTCACAATTCAATTCGAGTCTTGATTTGCTGGACGCCGTATCGAGGCCAACTCATCATCGCAGGCTGCACACCAGCTCAGCTCTTCAGGTGGGCCTAACTCAGTGCAATGCAAGTCTACACCACGTGGGGGTAGGCCCGTGCCGGACGCAGGCCATCGGGTGCCACTAACTCAGTGCAACGCAAGTCGTCGCCACGTGGCGGTAGGCCCGTGCCGGACGCAGGCCGTCGGGTGCCACTAACTCAGTGCAACGCAAGTCATCGCCATGTGGTGGTAGGCCGTGCCGGACGCAGGCCATCGGGTGCCACTAACTCTGTGCAACGCAAGTCATCGCCACGTTGCGGTAGGCCCGTGCCGGACGCAGGCCATCGGGTGACACTAACTCTGTGCAACGCAAGTCACGGACCCCTCATGATTGAGTTCCGTGTACGTGGACGCCATCATGTCACCTCCGGCAGTGGGGGATGTGCTGTGGTGGGCCCCTTTTATTAGCAGGGTCACATGTCCTGTGACGCCTGTGCTGGATGGGTGTGGTGTGGGTGTAAACCAGCCCTCAGGGAGTGGCTGTGGCATACTGACAACTAGACCAGTGACCAGCAGATCACTACAGGGAAGACCTGGGACATGTAGCTGTGTGGTCACCCCCTGTGAGCGTAAGCAGAGTCGGCTGGGCTGGCGTATGCCAGTCCAGCATAGGGGTGTGAACAATGAGCCCGGGGCTCTGGGCGTGGTTCAGTTCTGGCCTGGACAAGGAAGTAACCAATGCGTGTGTCTCCGTTGTAGTGTCTGCGCCACCCAGACCGCAATCGGCAATGTTGCACCATGTGACCCAAGCCCCACAACATGTGCAAAATGGACGTGAGGGGGAATCAGTGACCCTACATTCATCCATACTGTCATACTTGAAGGATCATAGACATGACACATCTGTGTGAATTGGAATGTTTTATTCACATCCAGTGGAGTGTTGCAGCTGGTGCAGTACAGGGCCATGCACACCCCACTTGACATTGTTGCCCCGTGGAGGGCCAGCCAGAGTCCACTAGGGAAGGACAAGTTCATCGGAAGAGGAAGAGTTCAGTCCGCAGTCTGATTGCTGTGTCATTGGTAACCAAACATAATATGGCAGTCCATGTCGAGGTCCAAGGTGAGTGTCGCAGAGTGTATCGGGGGACAGTGGAAGGTGATGATGCAGAGGGCAGAACCAAGCAGAAACAGGCCATATGGCGGAGATGAATGCTACCTCCTCCTCCTTACCACCAAGGCAGATTGATCCGCATCTTCGTCCTCTGAGGTTTCATGTGCCTCACCTGTGGGTGTTGGTGTTTCGGCTGCAGCACTGTGTGGCACTGACACATCAGGGGCTGGAGGTAGAATGTCGGCCGCACTGTGTGGCAGTGACACATCAGGTGCCGGAGGTGGAATGTCTGCCGCACTGTGGGGCACGGACACATCAGGGGGCGGAGTTGTGGATGCTGTAGGAGCAGCAGCATTCATCTGCGCCAGGCCTTGTGGCAGCAATGCCATGATGAGGATCTGCAGGGCATGAAAGATCCCAGCCACATCTCGCTGATATGCAGCCGTGGCAGCCATCCTTTCTGCCTCCATCCGCACCGAGTCCTCCATGAGCCTCCACATGTGTCCCAACTCATGGCTGAGATCGCTGGAGCCACTCTGACTGGACAGGTGTTCTTGTCTCCGAGTCATGACTCCAGCGATGTCAGCCATGGCTCGCTGGAGACCATGGAGCGGACTGTGGGTGTCCGTTAGGGACTGTAAGTGGTCCCTGATGGGACGTAGACACCCATGGATGGCATCAAGTTTGGCTGCCATGAGGTCGAACCCCACCTGCACCTGCTCAGCCATCTCCTTCTGGCCCTCCAACACACGGCGTTGAAATGCCATGTGTTGGTCATTGGTGATGTGTGGGGAGGGCCCCCTCTGGGCACATTGTGGACGGGGGACTACTTGCTGTTTCTATGTGTGCTGCAGTATGGCAAGGAGATCAGGGACATGATCCAGAGTCATTGTGGTTGTGCAGTGTGCTATACTTCATTGTGCATGTGTGCCATTGTGCCCATCTCCCCCCATCTCCCCAGTCCCTGGTGGTTACTCACCCTGTTGCTGTTGTGTCAGGTCATGTTGAGCAGTGTCCGGTCCCCGACTCATGCCACCGTCTCAACACTGATGATTGTGGACACCATTTCCTCCATCTCATCCAGCTCCTCCTGTGGCGTAGGGCTCCCACCCCCAGTCTGCATTGCTGCTTTGCGGTTGTTTGCGAGTTTCTGCTTGGTTTTGCGCTTCACATCATTCCAGCGCCTCTTGACCTCGTCCATTGTCCTCCTCAGCACTCCGACTGCATTCACCTTGTCCACGATGGACTGCCATGTTACATTTTTTGTTGCCAATGACACAGTGGAGGTGACAAATAGTTGTTGATGGTGTTCTATCACCTCCATAATCAGGATCCTGTTTTCCTGGTGACTGAACCGCGTCTTCCTCTTCTTCTTCTCCTTTCCCTTCCCTGACCCCGAGGTCCCAGGCTGGTCCTCCGTGGGGCTTGTGGGGTTCGGGTTGTCCTCTGTACTTGCTCCGGCTGCCTCCATTGCGCTTCGCATTTGTTATGGTTTTATTTTTGCTGCTTTTATGGTGATTTTTCCCGCCTGACGTGGGAATTGCAAGCCTGGCGCTGCTTGTCGCCGATTTTTCTATCGCGGTTGGGCCCATCGCTACTTTTTTCGTGTTCGGGTTTCCTTTTTTATCGCCGTCGCGGTCAATCAATCAATCAATCAATCAATCATATAATTTGTAAAGCGCACTACTCACCTGCTAGGGTCTCAAGGCGCTGGGGTGGGGAATGCTGCTACTGCTCGAAAAGCCAGGTCTTGAGGAGTGTTCTGAAGGTCAGCAGGTCTTGGGTCTGCCGTAGGTGGATGGGGAGGGTGTTCCAGGTCTTGGCGGCGAGGTGGGAGAACGATCTGCCACCGGAGGTCGCTCTTCAGAAGCGGGGGACAGTGGCGAGGGCGAGGTCGGCGGAGAGGAGCTGGCGGGTGGGGGTGTAGAAGCTGAGTCGTCTGTTGAGGTACGTTGGTCCGGTGTTGTGGAGTGCCTTGTGTGCATGGGTGAGGAGTTTGAAGGTTATCCTCTTGTTGACCGGGAGCCAGTGCAGGTCTCTCAGGTGGGGTGTGATGTGGCTGCGGCGAGGGATGTCGAGGATCAGGCGTGCAGAGGCGTTCTGGATGCGTTGAAGCCGTCTCAGGAGTTTGGCCGAGGCTCCTGCGTAGAGGGCGTTTCCGTAGTCCAACCTGCTGCTGACGAGGGCCTGGGTGACCGTTCTTCTCGTTTCAGTGGGGATCCACTTGTAGATCCTGCGGAGCATGCGGAGGGTGTTGAAGCAGGCGGAGGAGACGGTGTTGACCTGTTTAGTCATGGAGAGGGTGGAGTCGAGGATGACCCCTAGGTTGCGTGCGTGGTCGGTGGGTGTTGGGGCGGTTCCCAGTGCGGTCGGCCACCAGGAGTCATCCCAGGCCGAAGGGGTGGATCCGAGGATGAGGACCTCCGTCTTGTCCGAGTTCAGCTTCAGTCGGCTGTTCCTCATCCATTCAGTGACGGCCTTCATTCCTTCATGAAGGTTGGTTTTGGCGGTGTGGGGGTCCTTGGTGAGGGAGAGGATCAGCTGGGTGTCATCGGCGTAGGAGATGATGTTGAGGTCGTGCTGACGGGCGACGTGGGCGAGCGGTGCCATGTAGATGTTAAACAGAGGTGGGCTGAGGGAAGAGCCCTGGGGTATGCCGCAGATGATCTCGGTGGCTTCGGAGCGGAAGGGGGGAAGGCGGACGCTCTGTGTTCTGCCGGCGAGGAAGGAGGTGGTCCAGTCCAGGGCCTTCTCTTGGATCCCGGCGTTGTGGAGGCGTGTTCGTAGTGTGTGGTGGCAGAACGTGTTGAAGGCGGTTGACAGGTCCGGGAGGATGAGGGCCGCCGTTTCTCCGTTGTCCAGCAGGGACTTGATGTCATCGGTGGCGGCGATGAGGGCAGTCTCGGTGCTGTGGTTGCTGCGGAACCCGGACTGGGAAGGGTCCAGGATGTTGTTCTCCTCGAGGTAGCGGGTCAGTTGTTTGTTGACGGTCTTCTCGATGACCTTTGCTGGGAACGGGAGCAGGGAGATGGGCCGGAAGTTCTTGAGGTCCTTGGGATCCGCCTTGGGTTTCTTGAGTAAGGCGTTGATCTCGGCGTGCTTCCAGCTCTCCGGGAAGGTTGCTGTCTCGAAGGAGGTGTTGATGACTTTCCGGAGATGGGGTGCGATGGCTGTGCTGGCTTTGTTGAAGATGTGGTGTGGGCATGGGTCTGATGGAGATCCGGAGTGGATGGTGTTCATGATCTTGATGGTGTCGTCGTCGTTGATGTTGGTGCAGGAGAGCAGGCGGTTGGTGCGGATGGTGGTCGTGGGGGCGGAGGTCTCAGTGGTTGTCGGGGCGGGCGTGGCGTTGAAGCTGTCGTGGATGTCTGCGATCTTGCGGTGGAAGAAGGTGGCCAGCGAGTCGCACAGGTCTTGCGAGGGTGGGACGCCGTTGGTGTTGGAGCTGGGGTTGGAGAGTTCCTTCACGATGTTGAAGAGCTCTTTGCTGTTGTGCACGTTGTTGTCTAGGCGGTCTTTGAAGGAGGCCCTTTTGGCGGATCTGATGAGGTGATGGTGTCTGCGGGTGCCGTTCTTGTGGGCTGCGTGGCTGTCCGGTGTTCGTTCATGGAGCCAGATCTTCTCCAGCTTTCGGCAGGTTTGCTTGGAGGCCCGGAGGTCTTCAGTGAACCAGCTGGCTTTCTTGTTGGTGTGACTGTTGGAGGGTTTCATGATCGGGGCGAGGGTGTTGGCGCAGTCGTTGATCCACTGTCTGAGGTTGCGGGCGGCGGTGTCGGGGTCGGTGGGGTCGGCGGGTGGGCTCTGGGCGAGGGTGGTGGTTAGCTGGTCTTCGGTGACTTTGCTCCAGCAGCGGCGGGGCATCTGTTGGGTGCGGTGGTGCATGGTGGGTTTCTTGAAGGTGAAGTGGATGCAGCGATGGTCGGTCCAGTGGAGTTCGGTGGTGTGTTTGAAGGAGATGTGGGGGCTTGCGGAGAAGATGGGGTCAAGCGTGTGACCGGCGGAGTGGGTGGGTCTTGTGATGAGATGCCTGAGTCCAAGGTTGGCTAGGTTGTCGATCAGGGTGGTGGAGTTGGTGTCGTTGTTGTTCTCAAGGTGGAAGTTCAGGTCCCCGAGGAGGATGTAGTCCGTGGAGGCAGGGCGTGTGTGCTGACGAAGTCGGCGATGGAGTGGCTGAACTGTGGTCGGGGTCCGGGGGGTCTGTAGACGAGGGTTCCTCTGAGGGTGGTGTTGGGATCGGTGTGGATCTGGAAGTGCAGGTGTTCGGCGGTGCTGAGGGTGTCGTCGGTGTTGGTCGAGACTCTGAGAGTGTTCCTGTGGACGATGGCGATTCCTCCTCCTGCTCCGTTGGTGCGGTCCCTGCGGGTGATCTTGTAGCCTTCCGGGACGGCTATGTCGGGTGCTGAGGCGGGGTTCAGCCAGGTCTCCGTCAGGAAGGCGACGTCTGGGGAGGTTGAGTCGAGTAGGTCCCAGAGTTCAACGGCGTGTTTGCGGGCGGAGCGGGTGTTGAGAAGGATGCATCTGAGGTGGTTGGGTTCTTTCCTGGTCGGCGGCATGGTGGGCGGATGCTTGTGAAGCTGCAGTTCCGGCAAGTGAAAGCTCCGTGGGTGCGCTTCGGGGCGGCCAGGAAGCAGGTGTGTGATCGTCCGGTGTTGAGTGCGTGGAGGGATCTGGCATCGTAGCGGTGTCGGGCGTCGTGGCGTTCGCGGGGTCCAGGGGTCCTGGCGCTGGGCGCGGTCCAGGTACGGACTGGCGCAGACGGGCTTTCCTTAGGCGCGCCAGCGGCGCACCCGCTGCGCGGCCTCCATATGAGGGGATGTGGGAGGGAGGAGCAGCTGGGAGGCGGGAGCGGGGCGGCGAATGGGATTGCAGGGGGGCGGGGCCGCAGGGACGCAGCGGCGGGAAAAACGGGCAGGGGCCGCGGGAGAACTGGGCACAGGAAGGAAAAACAAGTTTAGGCAAAAAAACAAGTACAGGCACAGAGGAATAAAAACAAGTCTGGGCAAGAAAGCAAGTTAGGCACAGGGGGATAAAAACAAGTCTGGGCAAGAAAGCAAGTTAGGCACAGGGGAATAAAAACAAGTCTGGGCAAGAAAGCAAGTTAGGCACAGGGGAATAAAAACAAGTCTGGGCAAGAAAGCAAGTACAGGCACAGAGGAATAAAAACAAGTCTGGGCAAGAAAGCAAGTTAGGCACAGGGGGATAAAAACAAGTCTGGGCAAGAAAGCAAGTTAGGCACAGGGGAATAAAAACAAGTCTGGGCAAGAAAGCAAGTTAGGCACAGGGGAATAAAAACAAGTCTGGGCAAGAAAGCAAGTTAGGCACAGGGGAATAAAAACAAGTCTGGGCAAGAAAGCAAGTTAGGCACAGGGGGATAAAAACAAGTCTGGGCAAGAAAGCAAGTTAGGCACAGGGGGAATAAAAACAAGTCTGGGCAAGAAAGCAAGTTAGGCACAGGGGAATAAAAACAAGTCTGGGCAAGAAAGCAAGTTAGGCACAGGGGAATAAAAACAAGTCTGGGCAAGAAAGCAAGTTAGGCACAGGGGGAAAAAAAACAAGTCTGGGCAAGAAAGCAAGTTAGGCACAGGGGAATAAAAACAAGTCTGGGCAAGAAAGCAAGTTAGGCACAGGGGAATAAAAACAAGTCTGGGCAAGAAAGCAAGTTAGGCACATGGGGAAAAAAACAAGTCTGGGCAAGAAAGCAAGTTAGGCACAGGGGAAAAGTACAGGATTAGGCAAAAACAATGCAGGCAGAGCCATGCAGCAGCGTGGGGAGCGACCTGCCTGCGAGCAGGGTCAGAGGTCGCTCAATCAATCAGGGGTTTATAAAGCGCGCTACTCACCCGTGAGGGTCTCAAGGCGCTGGGGGAGAGGGGAGCAGCTCCGGATCAATCGAAGAGCCAGGTCTTGAGGTCCTTCCTGAACGTGTGCAGGGTCGGGGAGCGTCTGATGTTCACCGGGAGTTCGTTCCAGGTTTTGGCTGCGATGTAGGAGAAGGCTCTCCCGCCTGTTCTGTTTCTGCAGATGCGGGGGACCTCTGCCAGGGCGAGGTCGGTAGAGCGGAGGTTCCTCTTGGGTACGTGGAAGGATATTCTCTCGTTGAGGTATTTGGGTCCGATGTTGTTGAGGGATTTGTAGGCGTGGGTGAGGAGTTTGAAGGTGACCCTCTTCTCGACGGTGAGCCAGTGGAGGTCTCGTAGGTGATGGGTCATGTGTTCGTGACGCGGTGTCCCGAGGATGAGTCTGGCTGCGGCGTTCTAGATGGTTTGGAGTTTGTGTAGAAGGGTTCTGTTGATTCCAGTGTATAGGGTGTTGCCGTAGTCCAGCCTGCTGGTTATGAGCGCGTGGGTGACGGTCCTTCTGCAGTCGGGGGGATCCATTTGAAGGTCTTGCGGAGGATTCGCAGGCAGTTGAAACTGGTGGAGGTGATGGCATTGATCTGGTTCATGGAGAGGGAAGAGTCGAGGATGATGCCGAGGTTTCGTGCGTGGTCTGTAGGGGTGTGTGGATCCCCGAGGGCGGAGGGCCACCAAGTGTAGTCCCAGGCAGAGGTGCAGGGTCCGAGGATGAGGACTTTGGTCTTCTCTGAGTTGAGCTTCAAACAGCTGTCTTTCATCCAGGCTGCCACGTTCTTCATTCCTTCCTGGAAACAGAGTCCGGTGTCTTCGGGATTCTTCGTGAGTGAGAGGATGAGCTGGGTGTCGTCGGCGTAGGATACAATGCTGAGCCCATGCTGTCTGATGATGGCGGCAAGGGGGGCCATGTAGATGTTGAAGAGCGTGGGGCTGAGCGATGATCCTTGGGGTACTCCGCAGTTGATATCGGTGTGTTCGGAGAGGAAGGGAGGGAGTCTGATTCTCTGGGTTTGGCCGGAGAGAAAGCATTGGATCCAGTCGAAGGCGGCTCCTTGTATCCCCACGATGTGAAGTCTGGCTGCGAGTGTGCGATGTGAAACGGTGTTGAAGGCTGCGGAGAGGTCTAGAAGGATGAGGGCCGCGGTGTGTCCCTGGTCGAGTAGTATGCAGATGTCGTCTGTGGCGGCAAGAAGGGCGGTCTCGGTGCTGTGGTTGCTGCGGAATCCAGACTGGGAGGCGTCCAGGATGGAGTTCTCTTCGATGAAGGCGGTCAGTTGGGCGTTTACGAGTCTCTCTGTGATTTTGGCCGCGAAGGGGAGGAGAGATGGGCCGGTAGTTTTTCAGGTCTGTTGGGTCGGCCGTTGGTTTCTTGAGGAGGGGTTTAACCTCCGCCCACTTCCAGTCATCTGGGAAGATGCCGGATATGAAGGAGGCGTTGATGGTCCGTCCTAGTTCGGGCGAGATGGCGGCGGTGGCCCTGTGGAATATGTGCGGTGGGCAGGGGTCCGTTGGGGCTCCTGAGTGGGTTTTCTTCATGGTCGCGGTGATGTGTTCGATGGTGGCAAGATTCCAGGTCATGATGGTTGGCTTATCGGCGGCGTAGGGGGGGGTCATGTCAGGCGTCTGTTCCCTGAAGTTGTCGTAGAGGACCTTGATCTTCCGGTGGAAGTAGGAGCTGAGCTTGTCGCAGAGTTCCTGGGAAGGTGTGACGTCCGTGGCTTCGCTGGGGGGTTCTGCGAACTGCTGTATGACGTTGAACAGTTCCTTGGCGTTGGTCGTGTTGGTATGGATTTTGTCTCTTATAAAGGTCCGTTTGGTATCTCTTATGCGCTGGTGGTATTCCTTCAGGGCGCTTCTGTGGTTGTTCCGTGCTTCTGTGGTTTTCTGGTTTCGCCAGGTTTTCTCTAGGTTTCTGCAGGAGCGTCTGGCTTCTTGTAGTTCTGTGGTGAACCAGGCGGCCTTCAGAGGGCGTTGTTTGGCAGGGTGGCGGAGGGGTGCAAGCTTGTCGGTGCAGCAGGAGATCCAGCGGTGAAATTCTATGGCTGCGGAGTTGACGTCGGTCGTGGCGCTGGGAGGGTCTTGGAGGAGGGTGGTGTTGAGGTGTTCCTCTGTGACCTTACTCCAGTTCCTTCGTGGTGGGCGTGGGGGGGGCTTGGGTGCGGAGGTGGTATTGAAGGTGAAGTGGACGCAGTGGTGGTCCGTCCAGAGGGGCTTGGTGGTGTGGCTGAAGCGGATGTTTGTCCCTCCTGCGAAGATTGGGTCGAGGGTGTGTCCGGCTTTGTGAGTGGGCGTGTTGACCAGCTACTTCAGTCCTAGGTTGGCGAGGTTGTCGAGGAGAGTGATGGAGTCGGGGTCGTCGCCGTTGTCGAGGTGGAAATTCAGGTCCCCGAGTAGAATGTAGTCTGTGGAGGTGATGGCGTGGGGTGCGGTGAGCTCGGCTATGGTAGTTGCGGACTGGGTGCGAGGTCCCGGAGGTCTGTAGATGAGGGTGCCGCGTAGCGTGGTCCTGGGGCTTGTCTGGATCTGGAAGTGGAGGTGTTCTGTGTTGGAGTGGGGGTCACTCGTGCTGGATGTGGAGAGTCGGAGGGGGGTCTTGTGTGCGATGGCAAGTCCTCCTCCTGGGCGGTGGGGGCGGTCCTTTCTCTGGATCTTGTAGCCGTCGGGGATGGCCGTGGCGATGTCGGGGCCGGAGGTTGCGTTGGTCCAGGTTTCCGTGAAGAAGGCGACGTCGGGCGAGAGGGTGTCGATCAGGTCCCAGATCTCTACGGCGTGTCGGTGCAGGGAGCGCACGTTGAGGAGAATGCATGTCAGGGTTTCGGCGGTGCATGCCTCAGGCGGGCCTTCGGCGGTTGTGGTGGTTTTATCGATGGTGAAGGATCTGCAGCAGAGTCTGCATGAGAACTGTCCATGGGTGGTGTTGGGCGAGGATCTTTCGCAGTCGGTGTGTCTTCCGGGGTTGAGTGCGTGGAGTGCGGCGGAGTTGTAACGGCGGGGTCCCGGAGATCCAGGTTTCCTGGCGATGGCCGCGGTCGGGTCACGGACGGGCGCAGACGGGCTTGCCTTTGGCGCGCCAACGGCGCGACCGTGCAGCAGCCGCCATTATGTAGGGGAGGGACGTGCAGCTGGGAGGCGGGAGCGGGGCAGTCAGGGGGAGGGGTCACTGGACGATGCTGCGGCGGGAAGAGCAAAGGTAAACAAAGTGCAAAAACCAACAACACCCAACAGTACAATACAATAAGGCACAATAAGAAATAACAAAAACCAAAACAAACCACAGAGCAGCAATATGGGCTGAGCAAAAAAAACCAAAAAAAAACAAACTCCGAATACCAGAATCAGGCGCAGGGCAGTCTCGAACCCTGCAACGGGTGGAGCTTCAGTGGCAGCGCAGAGCACAGCGGAGCTGCAGGGGAGAGTGCGAGCCTAGGTCAGAGGTCGGAGGTCTCACTCGCGCTGCCCCGCAGCGGCCGCCATTATGTAGGGGAGGAGGGAGGGACATACAGCTGGGAGGCGGGAGCGGGCGGTCAGGGGGAGGGGTCACGGGGCGATGCGGCGGCGGAAGGTGCGAAGGGAAACAAAATGCAAAAACCAACAACACCCAACAGTACAATACAATAAGGCACAATAAGAAATAACAAAAAACAAAAGAAACCACAGAGCAACAATATGTGCTGAGCAAAAAAAAAAAAAAAACAGACTCCGAATACCAGAATCAGGCGCAGGGCAGTCTCGAACCCTGCAACGGGTGGGGCTTCAGTGGCAGCGCTGAGCACAGCAGAGCTGCAGGGGAGAGTGCGGGCGTAGGACGAGGTCGGAGGTCTCACTCGCTCTCCCCCGCAGCGGCCGCCATTATGTAGGGGAGGAGGGAGGGACGTGCAGCTGGGAGGCGGGAGCGGGGCGGTCGGGGGGAGGGGTCACGGGGGGGTTGCTGCGGCGGGAAGAGCGAAGGGAAACGAAGTGCAAAAACCAACAACACCCAACAGTACAATACAATAAGGCACAATAAGAAATAACAAAAAACAAAAGAAACCACAGAGCAACAATATGGGCGGTAGTTGTATCGCGGACATTTGAGGCGTTATCGGGAAACTATTGCATGTTACCGCTGTGTTGGGAATACGACGTTGACACAGAGTTATTTTCCGCCCGATGGGCGGCGATATGAAAAATTGCGTTAGCCTATTTTGGCGATGTTTATCGCACGTTCTTGAGAATATCCCCCTCAAATGGGAAACTTCCCTGAGCTTTCTTTCACACAGTTGGATACGGGGGAGCAGGCGTGCTGACTGAAAGGGGAGGAACAGAAGAGACGTGATATATTACTAAAGAAAATTGAACAGCGTCACCACTCAGGGAGGTGGTATGGTCCCGAAAATGTCTTGTGGAGCTGTACGCCATGGGAACAAACCAATAAACAGAAAAGGGGAAACACATCTGTGTCAAATTCATAGAAATTTAACATGATAAACAGCAGAACAATAAACATAAGTTTAAGTATGAAACCATATAAGAGAGGACCTGTTAGCAGCAACAAAAGAGGATTTGCTGGAAACAATCAAGTAGACTACAGGGATACATAGCTACTTATTGGTACATGCTGAAACTATTTTGATCGGTGCATCCACTTCTGTGGGCATCTGAGAAGAGTGCATTTTCTTATATGAATGAAAACGTTTATTGTTCCGTTAATTAAAACTTACAATCTGACAAAGGTAAAACACATCATGCATAAATATCATTTAAAAAAAATACAGCTTAAAATACAGTTAAAAACGTTCTTGATCTATTCAAGGCTTCAGAGTCAAGAGTAATTTGAAGACACAATCTACAATAGTTTCATCTCATGAGCTTAAAAGGCCCCTTACGCCTCAGGTATCCTATTTACACTGTTATTAGTTAAAATATAGGTCATTTTATGCAAAATAGGCATTCAAGTGCCAAGAGCCCTGCTGGATCCCTCTATTGTCTGATTACTAGTGAAGCATACAAAAAACAGGATTAGGGAGTGAAGAGGTAGTGTCCTTAGTGGGCACTGGAGGTGGATACGTCCTCCTCTAGAGATTCAAACAAAACATAGGGATCCACCTCAAAGGAGGTTCAAAAGGGTGAGTTTCCTGTTATGACAGGACGCACGCAGTGTTTGCTTAAATACCCCTCACACACCAAAAGGGCCCTTGGTGTCATGCTTCATCATAGGGGTCTTCCCGCCCCGCTGCGGGACGGGGCGTGCTACGACCAGCGACTACGCGGGAGCACTGTGTTTTTCAAAACTATGTGTGGTGTAGGGGTAGTGAGAGGAAGGGTCAGAAGTGAATGCAAACAAAGTGAATTAAAAAGGACCTGGCCTCGTGGACTTAAAAATTTAATATGACGTGGAGGCTGGTGCTGTTAAAAAGTGGTTCGGAGATGTCCTGCGTATAATGTGCGGATACTCCTGATCAAGTCAACATGTTTCAAAGCGTCAAAGCTTCTTCATCAGGACTAGGAATGATCCCTTCAGTGCTCACTATGTTGCTATCAATGCGAAATTGAAAAAGTGTGCTATATACAAAACGATAACAAATGCAAAAATCATGCACTTTGTATTACCCAATCAGTATTTCTAAAATGTAAATCTGTAAAAAAGAGAGCATAGTTAATTACACAATTGCGCCTCCCAAAAGCGCAAACACATCATCGCCTGCAAATACAAAGGTGATTATGGTGTCATTAGCCTTAGTTCTAACTCGAAACAAGTGCTGTGACCTGTTAGGAAAGACGGGACAAAAACGAAACATACACATACAAAACAGAAAACACACTCTCTATGTTAGAGATCAGGGTAGCCATAAATAAAAGAATTATCCATAGGTTGGTACATACTGGAATATGTAGGAGACAATGCTCCATGAGCCTCCTGAACGGGTGGGAAGGATGTTGCCACTGTATTCTGTTTGGTAGAAAGGAAAAAAGGGGGGGAGGTGGAGAAAGTAGGTTGGAAATCAGAGCCAGTGATTAGAGGGAATCTTTCGAGACACCTAGTGTCGTTGGTTCCTTTCACGGCTATGCCGTACTTACGTAGCAGTCAACACTACCTCACTCAATCGCCAACCCGCGGCTCCGTTGTGTAAGGAGATCTGCGAGGGACGCCCTATTTATGCGGACGTTAATTGACACCTGATTACACACAAATGGATGCACCTGCGCCGGAGTTCGAAGGTATCCGGATGTGGATGACTGTTCACTTCCTGTGACTGCTAAATAACAAAGACTAGAGCGGTAACACATGTACCTGTGCCAGAGTTCGTAGGTATCCGGATATGGATAACCATTCACTTCCTGTGACCGCTAAAAAATGAAGACTAGAGCGGTAGAGTCAGCAAGGCATGTAGAGAAAAGTAACAGCACCCCCTGGGGTCGTAGTCAAAAAAGAGCGATAAACGTTATTATGGAGTAGGAAGTGATTTAATCAAATATATCGATATACTGGATATGTATACCGCGACGATGTTCACGATCTCTCATAGGTAAAAGTTGTAAAATAGAGCGTCGTGAGTCTGAATAATAATTCAGAATTCAAAATCAATTAGGGTGAGTTATGAGTGTAGTTGGACGCAATACCCCAAAGGGGTACGCATAGAAAAACCTGCTACCACTAACATGTTAGAGGGGGGAAGGTCTAACCACGTTCTATTAGGAGCCCAAAGACACATAATCAAATTGTAGTTCCATGATGGTTGGCCCAGGTTAGTGTTGATATCCACAGAATATGAAGGCTAACTCAGGAGCACGCATTTAGGCACTACTCCTTGTTTATCTCGGGAGTGAGGCTTCCTTGGGCTTCCTTGGGGATAAGTAAGCTCATGAAAAAGTGAAAAAGGAAGGAAAAAGGGGAGGGAAGAAAAATGGAAGGGAAAGGAAGGGTAGGCTATCTTCCACGGAGGTTCCCAGAAAGACATGGTCCAAAAACAGAGTGCACCAATGAAATGGTCTTCTCTTCGTTAGAGTTCTCTAAGATATTGGGACTTAGGGGTTTAGGACAGTTGAGCCCAAGGAATGTCGTCATTCAGACCAGTTAGGTAGGTGCCCAAACGGAACACCCAACGTTGTTCCTTTTCCAGCAAGCCATTTTCGTTGTGGAGTTGTTCGATCACAGTCCATTTTAAGTCATCCACGTTGTGTGACGTGGTTAGGTAGTGGCTTGCCATCTTTGTAGTGCTCTTCATACAGCGAACATTACTCTTATGCTCGCCAATACGGATCTTTATTGGTCTTGATGTCATCCCGATGTATTCTTGTCTGCATGGACAAGTGATCATATAGATCACATTCCTCCTGTTGCAGTTTGTGAATCCTCTTTGTTCCCAGACTGTACCATTGGTAAACTGGATGTTTTTACTTCTTTTCGTAAGGTTGCATGTACTACAGTTACCACACGGGTAGTGACCCTGTACAGGTGGAAGGGTGGTGGTGGTCAAATTCCTTGTGGGTGTCACTCGTGGTCTTGTATGGACCAAGATGTCCTTCAGATTTCTGCCTCTCTTGTGGGAGAACATGGGTTTTGGAAAGGTGAGACTTCCGCAGTTCAGAAATCTCCAGTGTCTATTCACTATTTTAGATACTAGATTGGAGTGGGTGTTAAAAGTGGTTACGCAAATAGGTCTTGTTTCCTGTTCTTTAGGAATGCGATTTTCCAAAAGCGCGTCTCTGTTGTTATTTCTTGCTCGTTTCAACCCTCTTTTCACAATCCGTTCTGGATAGTTGCGTGTCAGTAGCTTGTTTTCCAAATCAGAGGCTTGTCTCTTGAAATCTGTAAGCTCAGAACAGTTTCTTCGAAGGCGGAGAAACTGTCCGTAAGGAAGGTTATCCCGAAGGTGTCTGGGATGGAAACTATTGTATTGTAATAGGCAATTTTTAGCCGTCGGTTTAAAATGTGTGATAGTTTTGAGCTTACCATCATCTGAATAGATATTCAGATCAAGGAACACCAGATTTGTTTTGGAAAAAGTATGCGTGAATTTAAAAAAAGGATTTTGTTGGTTGAGCCACATCATGAAAAATCCAATGGATTCGGCGTCACCTTTCCATATCACCAGTACATCGTCAATGTAGCGTTTCCAAATGACAATATTGTCATTGAACGGGTTGTATTGATGAAGTATCTTGTTGGTTTCTAGGTGGTGTACATAGAGACCAGCTAGACTGGGAGCGAAGGTGCTCCCCATGCTGGTCCCATGATTTTGTAGGTAGTGTACCCCCTCATACAAGAAGAAATTCTTTTTCAGTGCCAAAGAGATGCATTCCATCACCATATTGCGAGGTGTATGGTAATCCCACGTAGTGGAAAATAGTACTTCCTCTATAATGTCCAGGGTTTCATCATGAGGCAAGCTAGTATACAAACTTTCGACATCAAGACCCAGAAGGAGGTGTTGCTCTGGGTCAAAAGGGAGATCTTTGATAAGTTGTAACACGGCCTTGGTGTCTTTAAGATAGGTGTATGTTTTCTGGACTAGAGGCCGTAGGAATGCGTCAGCAAACTTAGAAAGGGGTTCTAGTATGGAACCGATCCCGGACACAGTCGGGCGGCCGGGGGGGTATTCTAACTCCTTGTGGATTTTGGGAATGGTATAAAAATACGGTGTCCTTGGTGACTTCTGAGTAAGGAAATCCGCCTCCTTTCTTGACACCCAGTCATGTGCCGTGGCTTCTTCAACCATCCCCATAATCCGTACCCGGATCTCCTCTGTTGGGTCAACAAGGAGGATCTCGTAGTTCCTTCGATCAATCAGAAATTTCCTGCATTCGGTGTCATAGTTATGTTTAGTTTGAATAACAATGGCTCCCCCTTTATCAGCGGGTTTTATAACCAAGTTGGTGTTGTCAGCTAGTTGTTGTAATGCCTCTTTTTCCAATCGTGTGACATTCTGGAATGTTTTTGTACCCTCATTCGGTATATTCATCAGTTCCTCCATTACAGCTTTCTCAAAAGCAAGTAACTCAACCGGTAGTGTAACATCCAAAGGGGTGAATGTGGACTTGAGCCGTAACCCAGTGTCCGGGGTCTGTTCCTCCGTTGTCTCAGTTGTTTCTTGGTTAGCAAAGAAAGCCCGTAGTTTAAGCTTTCGTATAAACTCCTTCATTTCTTGGCAGAGTTTGAATTTGTCCAACTTGTTGGTGGGGACAAAGCCAAGGCCTTTTTCTAGAACATTTTTTTGGGGTTCAGTGAGTGTATATTCGGTCAATTTGACCGAATATACACTCACTGAACCCCAAATTCAAACTCTGCCAAGAAATGAAGGAGTTTATACGAAAGCTTAAACTACGGGCTTTCTTTGCTAACCAAGAAACAACTGAGACAACGGAGGAACAGACCCCCCGGCCGCCCGATTGTGTCCGGGATCGGTTCCATACTAGAACCCCTTTTTAAGTTTGCTGACGCATTCCTACGGCCTCTAGTCCAGAAAACAGACACCTATCTTAAAGACACCAAGGCCGTGTTACAACTTATCAAAGATCTCCTTTTGACCCAGAGCAACACCTCCTTCTGGGTCTTGATGTCGAAAGTTTGTATACTAGCTTGCCTCATGATGAAACCCTGGACATTATAGAGGAAGTACTATTTTCCACTACGTGGGATTACCATACACCTCGCAATATGGTGATGGAATGCATCTCTTTGGCCCTGAAAAAGAATTTCTTCTTGTATGAGGGGGTACACTACCTACAAAAGCATGGGACCAGCATGGGGAGCACCTTCGCTCCCAGTCTAGCTGGTCTCTATGTACACCACCTAGAAACCAACAAGATACTTCATCAATACAACCCGTTCCATGACAATATTGTCATTTGGAAACGCTACATTGACGATGTACTGGTGATATGGAAAGGTGACGCCGAATCCATTGGATTTTTCATGATGTGGCTCAACCAACAAAATCCTTTTTAAAATTCACGCATACTTTTTCCAAAACAAATCTGGTGTTCCTTGATCTGAATATCTATTCAGATGATGGTAAGCTCAAAACTATCACACATTTTAAACTGACGGCTAAAAATTGCCTATTACAATACAATAGTTTCCATCCCAGACACCTTCGGGATAACCTTCCTACGGACAGTTTCTCCGCCTTCGAAGAAACTGTTCTGAGCTTACAGATTTCAAGAGACAAGCCTCTGATTTGGAAAACAAGCTACTGACACGCAACTATCCAGAACGGATTGTGAAAAGAGGGTTGAAACGAGCAAGAAATAACAACAGAGACGCGCTTTGGAAAATCGCATTCCTAAAGAACAGGAAACAAGACCTATTTGCGTAACCACTTTTAACACCCACTCCAATCTAGTATCTAAAATAGTGAATAGACACTGGAGATTTCTGAACTGCGGAAGTCTCACCTTTCCAAAACCCATGTTCTCCCACAAGAGAGGCAGAAATCTGAAGGACATCTTGGTCCATACAAGACCACGAGTGACACCCACAAGGAATTTGACCACCACCACCCTTCCACCTGTACAGGGTCACTACCCGTGTGGTAACTGTAGTACATGCAACCTTACGAAAAGAAGTAAAAACATCCAGTTTACCAATGGTACAGTCTGGGAACAAAGAGGATTCACAAACTGCAACAGCAGGAATGTGATCTATATGATCACTTGTCCATGCAGACAAGAATACATCGGGATGACATCAAGACCAATAAAGATCCGTATTGGCGAGCATAAGAGTAATGTTCGCTGTATGAAGAGCACTACAAAGATGGCAAGCCACTACCTAACCATGTCACACAACGTGGATGACTTAAAATGGACTGTGATCGAACAACTCCACAACGAAAATGGCTTGCTGGAAAAGGAACAACGTTGGGTGTTCCGTTTGGGCACCTACCTAACTGGTCTGAATGACGACATTCCTTGGGCTCAACTGTCCTAAACCCCTAAGTCCCAATATCTTAGAGAACTCTAACGAAGAGAAGACCATTTCATTGGTGCACTCTGTTTTTGGACCATGTCTTTCTGGGAACCTCCGTGGAAGATAGCCTACCCTTCCTTTCCCTTCCATTTTTCTTCCCTCCCCTTTTTCCTTCCTTTTTCACTTTTTCATGAGCTTACTTATCCCCAAGGAAGCCCAAGGAAGCCTCACTCCCGAGATAAACAAGGAGTAGTGCCTAAATGCGTGCTCCTGAGTTAGCCTTCATATTCTGTGGATATCAACACTAACCTGGGCCAACCATCATGGAACTACAATTTGATTATGTGTCTTTGGGCTCCTAATAGAACGTGGTTAGACCTTCCCCCCTCTAACATGTTAGTGGTAGCAGGTTTTTCTATGCGTACTCCTTTGGGGTATTGCGTCCAACTACACTCATAACTCACCCCTAATTGATTTTGAATTCTGAATTATTATTCATACTCACGACGCTCTATTTTACAGCCTCCACGTCATATTAAATTTTTAAGTCCACGAGGCCAGGTCCTTTTTAATTCACTTTGTTTGCATTCACTTCTGACCCTTCCTCGCACTACCCCTACACCACACATAATTTTGAAAAACACAGTGCTCCCGCGTAGACGCTGGTCGTAGCACGCCCCGTTCCCGCAGCGGGGCGGGAAGACCCCTATGATGTAGCATGACACCAAGGGCCCTTTTGGTGTGTGAGGGGTATTTAAGCAAACACTGCATGCGTACTAGTGAAGCATGCCTTTTATAAAATCACTTCTCATCTTAATACTATATATTGGTTAAAAAAAAATCCCATTTAATCATATATCAGAAAAAAAAACACTCATTATAGTTGTGCATGTTGCATTTCATTGGCCTTATTGCCCATGGTTCAATACCATTGCACCTAGAGTTAGGGACTGATCCTGGGAGAGGTGGACAAGAATATGATTTATCAAAAAGATTAAAGTGCAGCATGCCTTTTATAAAATCATTTCTCGTCTCAATACTATATGTTGGTTAAAAACCTTCCCATTTAATCGTATATCAGAAAAGTCTATTGGAAAAAGAAAGCACTTGTTATAGTTGTGCCTCGTACGGTCTACTAGCGTCCCTGTTAGCAGGCTTTATTGTTCGCACTTTACAAGTTTCGACTCAGCTATGGACAAGTATTTTAGAAATGTAACAGAAATGATTAGGCCCTCTCTTTGAAGACTAGCTATAACTGCTTGTCGACATGTACGTATAGTGTTCTGGTTAAAATACTGTTGTAACAAACTTTTTCGTTCATCTGCTAGGGCTGGGCAACAGCAGACAATATGACAGATGTCTTCTCTACAATAATTGCAAAGAAAGAATGACATTTCTTTACTCAGCCTTTTCCAAGCTGGTAAATTACAGTAAAATTGGAAGTTACTAAGCCGGAGTCGCAAAAGCTTTAGTTTTGCATTTAATCCGTTCGGGCCACCCAGATAATTATTGGATTTTAATGGGCCATACGTAGCAATAACCGTCCATGCGTGGGCTCTTTTTGCTAACACCTCTCTGCCCATCAAACCTGAGACCTTTTTTGCTGATACCATTCATAACTCAATTAACTGCAGTTGGTGAACGGGAAAGAGCCCAAAGTTCCTCTGCTTTAAAAGTAGAAACAGCCAGTTTAAAATATTCATGTGCGGCAGTATTTCTAAAATCACTTGTAGACTCCCATGCTGTTATACTATGTTTGGATCTTGTATCATTTTTTAATTTATAACAAAATTTCAAGTATGCTCCAATGCTACTTATATTTTGTCTTGTAAGGCAAACTCTAATCACATTTTGGCTGGCAAGGACTGCCGAGGTAGATTAAAAAGGCGACGATAAGTTCCTACCATGAGGTTATGTATGGTTTTATCAGCTTTCCCTCTTAGTATCTCCACACCATAGGTCAAGGAAGGAGCATGTTTAGCTGCCATTACTTGCTAAAGTGGCTTGAGGGAATTGTTCCTTCTTGAAATTGCAGCACACTGATTCTTAAATGAACCTCTAGAGTCAAATATCACCCCCAAATATCTGTACTCTTATACTGATTCTAAAGCTGTCCATTCTATACAAAATGCTGGGTGAGAAACTATTCCCCTTGAAACTAGCATGGTTTTAGTTTTGCTTAAGTTTACTTTTACCCCATGATCAGTAGCATACTTTACAGTTGTGTTAATTAAACGCTGGAGCCCCACCTTTGTATAGCTAGTCAAGACAATATCATCGGCATACAGCAAATGGGAAACATTATAACCAGCCACAGTTGGGGAGTGTGAATTAATTCTGTTCAAAGCAGGGGAAATATCTGCAAGGTACTAATTAAACAGCAGGGGGGCCAGTACACAGCCTTGTTTCAAACCGTTAGTTGTAGGGATTTTTTTTTAGACTGTTGAACCGCAACCCATTCTGACTCTCGTCCTGGTATTAGTATACAGAAGTTGGATCGCTCTGAGAAGTGAGGAAGAAATTCCCCAGTTTGTTAGCTTTACCCAAAGGATATTTCTCTGTACAGCATTGAATGATAAATAAAAGTCAACATAACACACATGAATGTTTAACTGAGCAACGCCTTGCTTGTTCTATTGTTAGAGCCAGCATCTGGATGTTGGGGGATGTACCAATTCCTTTTATGAAACTGGTCTGGTTTTTCTGCAGCATAGCATTGGGTATTAGAGTATATATTTATTCATGATCGATTACTCAAAACCTTTGCATGTAAACACCTTTAAAACACATTTGGCAATGTATCATTGTAAAACACATAAAAGAAAAAACAATTTAAAAAACAGTAAAGGTTGACTTTAGTTTTAATACTGATGCCAGGCTGATAAAGTACTTTGCTGTCCCTTCCAGCATTGTTGTTTGGGCTTTGTGGGCTGCTAGTTGCTGTTAATGATTTTGATTGTTTGTGGCAGGGCGGCCTGGATTGTGTCAATAAATTTCCCCAGTCTAGCCAGGGTTTTTGTTGTGTTGGCAGAAAAGCACAGATCTAAGACTTCTCTGCAGTGTCTGAGGTCATATGACCTGCAAAGTGGAGTTAGCAGGCGACATCGTTCTCTTGCAATCTTTGGGCAGTAGAACAGCAGGTGAAGCCAGGATTCGCGTTTGTAGCTGCATAGGCGACAGGCAACTGAGTTGTCCCGCTGGGCCCAGGATGGATTGAAGTCCACTATAGGCAGTGTGAGCAGTCTCATGTAGGTGAGTTTCTTTCGTGCCTGGGCTGCCAGTGCTTGCTCGAAATATGGCTGAGCTTTGCTCAAGATATAGGAGGCATCCAATGCGGAGAGGTTTGATCTATGACATATGCTTTCCATGTCCCTTTCGAATTAGAATTTCTTTACCTGAAACTTCACAGTTTTTTTCCAGGGATGTCCCGGTTATGCAGATTGCAGACTTCTATTTCAAGAATGCTTGTGGCTTCTGCCAGCTGTGCCTGCCATGGGGAGCCTGCCTCTTCAAAGATAGTTTTGATTTGTGCTTTCAGTGAGGATGCTGTGGTCAACCGAGGCCCAGCTCCAGCCTCACCCTGACTCTCCTGGCCTGCCGGTGAAGTGTTAAAATTTTCTTGTAAGCTGAGATTTGGAAATTTGTTAGGTACTTGTTCAGTGCACTGGGGAAAACTAGGTGACCGTAGTTGAGGGAGGGGACTAGTTTGGCTCTCAAAACTTTTAAAATGGGTTCTGCAGTTGGACTGTGTAGCTGCTGATTTAAACGTTTCAAACTATGGATGATCCCAGCTCCCTTGCTTCTAAGGTGTTTTAGGTGGGACCCTAGGTTTGCCAAGATAATTGTAACTCGTGCATGATTTGATTTGCCGGTCGCCTAGTTGCCATTGAGCTGTTTTCTTTTGTGGATATTTCCCAAAGATGACTATTTTGGTCTTCCCCTGGTTCACCAAAAGTTTATTGTTTTGATTGTATCTGTAGAGTGCATTGAGGGCTCTCTGTAAACCAAACCGTAAGTGATCCATTATTACAATACCATCAGCATACTGGATTATTTGATGCTGCACCTTCCCCATCCTTGGAGTTAATAAGCTAGCACCTTCCAAGGCTTTACCCAGATCTGCAGTATAGAGATTAAAAAGAAGGGGGGCGAGGACACAGCCTTGTTTGAGGCCGTTGTTAGTTGGCACCTTTGCTGTTGCAGTAGTTTGGCTGGTTTTTATTCGGACCCACGTCACCTGGTATAGTGCAGTTATCACCTTTAGTAGCTGTCGGTGGATTCCCCAGGTAATAGGTTTCTCCCGCAATTGACCTCAGTTCACCCGGTCAAATGCTGCACTGTAGTCTACGAAACAACAAAAAAGAGGTGGGTGCTTCGGCTGTGTGGCTTAACGTGACTGGTGACCCAGTGCTAGAATATTATCCGTGGTGGAGCTTTCGGTCCTGAATTTGAATTGGAAAAAGGGGAGAATGTTGTTGTCTGTTGCCCATGCTTCTAGTTCTTTCTTTAATATTCTGGTGTACGCTTTTGCTTCTAGGTCTAGTAGAGCAACAAGCCGGTAATTTTCTGGTTTCGTATGGTCCCCTTTTTTGTGAATCGGGAACAGGATTGATCCTTTCCATGACGATGGTATTATAGAGGTAGCTTAAGCGTGCTTGAAAAGTGGAGTGAGCTGTCCTGACCAGAATGCGTGTGAAGACTTGAACACTGATACAGGAACCTGTTGGGTCCTGGGGCTCCGTCATTCCCAATTTATTTGATTGAATCAGTTACCATGGCCTCTGAGATACTGGTTATTTGGGGTACCAAACCTGGTGCTGAGGGAGATTAATGAGGGTTGGTATATGGTATACTCTGATTGTCGAAGTGCACCTGTTTGATGTAATTGACCCACTCATTGCTGCCACTACATTCTCCTTTGTCTGTCCGGTGCTGCTATGTTGGTTGATGTACTTCCAGAGTTGAGTGTGTCCTCTTTCTTTGAGGAGGGTGAAGATTTTCAGCCATTCTGCTTCAATCATCTTTTTTCTTAGTTGCTAGACTTCCTTTCTGTGCTCCGCATAAAGTGCGGGGATTGTTTGGGTTTGCAGGTTTTTGTTCCCTTTTCTTCTTACTTCGAGGGCCTTTAGTAGACTGTGTTTGCTTGTATGTAACTCCTTTGGTTTGTTGTGTAGGTGCAATGGGTGGGCGTAGGTGGCCGGCATCAGAATGGTTCTGGGTCCACCCCCTAGAGCTTGTTGGAGATCTGCAAGCATTGCTTCCCAAGTCTCCGGGAGAGTGACAGTCCCTGTTGCTGAGGGGTTTGACTCTTTGGATGTTATCCACTCTGTGAGTTTTGGGCCAAGTTTTGCAGACCATTTGATTCTGCTCAGGGCCTTGTAGCGCTCTTCCTCAGTTGGGCCCCCTAGTGTTTGTTGTTGTGGGGCAGCTTTCCCATCTAGTTGGAGGATTGCCCTCAGTGGTCAATGGTCACACTCAACCCTGTTATCAACTTTGGAGTCACTGAGATGTGCCGTCAGTTGGCCTGAGATGAAAATGTAGTAGATTTGTTCCTGAACAGGGGGAGTGGGAACCATTGGGGATCCTGGGCCTCTTTGATGGCATGCACGGAGGCCAGGCTATGACTGTCGAGAAGGCGCTGCAGAGGGGCTGTCACTGTAGGGGGTCGGGGGGGATTTTGGGCTTCCCCAACTTCCGAATATTCAGGTCCCAGGCTATTATTGGAAAGTATGAGCCGTATTAGTTTAAAAGATCGTCGATTCTTGTTGCCAATCATTTAAAAGTTTGTTTTTTTAGGTGGGAATCTGTGTTGACATAGCAGTTGATTAGCAATAGACAGATTGAGTGATTCTTGTTTTTAGCCCACTGATGAGTACTTCTTGTAGGTCTGTCATTTTGGTTGCAATTACTGTTGTCTCTATTCTGCTAGCATGATTAATGAAGATAGACAGACCGCCGGACGCCTGCCCAAAAATGTAGCTTTTTGTGGCTGCGGTGTGGAGCTCATGGAAACCTGGGAGGATTGTGGTTTCAGTGGCCCAGGTCTCCTGTAAACAAAGGATATCACTATTATGAAGGTAGTTGATTGCTTGAATTGATCCAGAGAAGTTTTTTGAGGCAGCCCATTGGAATTCACCCAAGCCATAAAATCTGTTACAAGGCCTTTAGCAAAAAACATAGTCCATTGAGGCTACCCACCTTACACTTCATGTCTCTTAACCCATGAATACAACTGTTTTTCTCTCTTTTACTTCCTAACCACCTCTTTCTTTCACCACCTTATCCTTCCTGTGTCTTAACCCATAAATACCACTGGTTTTCTGTCTTTCTCTTCATCCCACCTCTTTCCTCTACCACCCTACACTTCCTGTCTCTTAACTCATGAATACCACTGTTTTCCTGTCCTTCTATTCATCCCACCTCTTTCCTCCACTACCCTTCACTTCCTGTCTCTTAACTCATGAATACCACAGTTTTCCTGTCTTTCTCTTCCTAACCACCTCTTTCTTTCACCACCTTATACTTCCTGTCTCTTAACCGATGAATACCACTGTTTTCCTGTCTTTCTCTTCACCTCACCTCTTTCCTCCACCATCCTACACTTCCTGTCTCTTAACCCATGAATACCACTCTTTTCTTGTCTTTCTCGCCATCCCACCTCTTTCCTTCACTACCCTACACTTCCTGTCTCTTAACTCATGAATACCACTGTTTTCCTGTCTTTCACTTCATAACCACCTCATTCTGAGACTGCCTTCTGTCTTACCCCACTGAATTTTACCTTCTCAGGACCTTTTATTCAGGATTTTTTCTAAGTCCGAAGTGTGAGACCGGGCACAATCCACCCCTTGTATCGGACCCACACTCCATCGTGGTCTGCCTTAACTTTTGACTTTGACCCGCTGTCATCAAACCAGATACCCAAGGTTGGCACTTTGATCTTTTAGGCACTATTTTAGACTAAACTTTGGTTCTACTGATTGGATTGGATTTGATTTGATGCCATGTTAATTAAAAAAAGTACTCAATTTCTTTAAATTGGTGTGGGATTTTTCTTGTGTTATGTTTTTACTTTATTACTGTCCTGTGTTTCATACAGGGCCTATTGCATTTTCCCTATGTTAGTCTCACTGTGCACGACACAGGCCACATTAGCTTTGCACATGTTACTACATAATCACATTTGCTTCTGTGCCACAATATATTTTCACACAGAGCCTGCAATTGTTTTCTCGTTCTGTTCTTTCCTGGGATTTTGTCTGAACAGTGGATAAGGTCAAACAACAATGTCCCTTGTTATTTTGTTCTGGTCATGCACTCACACCTAGACACAACACAGAAATGCAGCTGTTGTTTATGAACATGTGAACCTTGTCATATAGATATCCACATCACTGTAACACAGAGAGAGAGACCAATTTTTCCTGAGAGAAGATCACGGCTGTATCTGAGATGCAATACATTCATCTGTGTATGCTAAGGTATGGCGTCCGCTGATAAACCAGAGATCTTTGCTGTATAAACAGTTTGCTTCTGTAGAAGGGGAGGGGAGTTAGGCTATTCTGTCTTATAATACGACAGGGCTTTTCATAATATACTGTATATTGACAATGTGGATGGTATTTTTGCTAGGCAGTTGTATTCTAATTGTGACACGTATACTGCATCTCAGAGTACGATAGTTTAAATAAACATTTCAAACTTCCTTTATCTCTCTTTCATATCTTATTGTGGATGAGTACGAGTGTGTGAGTGAAAGGGAGTGTCCTGAAACCGCAATTCCTGAGAGGGTCGGGAGTGTTGTGTTCTGGGGTTTTAATTCACTTATTCCTCTGGTTATGAGTAGGAGGGAAAGTGGGGCAATTTAGATAGTCGGACTCGAGCTCATGGTACGGAGGTGGTATGTTGATTCAGTCCCTAACTATTGATGTTCTATGGTCCAAAGCATAGTCCTGTTCCTGAGCAGAATCCCTGCAACATTACTGTTTGCGTAATGAATAAATACTTTACACATTTCCTCTAAGTTAAGCCTGACTGCTTTTTTTCTAGAGGGTTAAGCACAGGTTAATTTAGTGACTTTTTGTGGTTCACCCTGACAAGAATTGTGGTTGTTGCCTAATTTCTTATACATCCTTCTTGCTCAGACTCAGAAGGAGGGATCAGACGTCAGAATATTTCTGCAGTCAACACTTCTATAATATATTGATAATGTAACAGAACAGGCCACTCACCTACTCTTAGGGGCCGGGCACTTCAACCAAGTGTAGCATCAGCTATTCCCATAGACATGAAAAGAGATCCACCTTCATAAAACCAACCTTGTGAACTAATTTACTTAACACAACACAGCTCCTTTGAGACTGCATATACCAGTGGCAAGCAGAAGAGAGCAATAAAGGCACAATAGGTAATACACATTCTCAGAACCATGACCTACCACTGTACTGTATGTGTATCAATGTAATAATAATATGGGGTGGAAGGATTGGGATTATATTGCTGTGGGTAGAACCCTGGAGAAAGGCAGTTGAGTTTTGTGCTTGGTGGAGCTGCTTTGTTGGATTAAAGCTACTTGTGAAACCCACCTGTGAGAATTTCACCTTTCATTATACTTTACGTTTGGCAACGAGCTGTGGACTCAACAAAGCAGTGTTCACTGTCTGCTTCGTAGGGATCCTTGGTGGTTTTCTGGAGTTCTTTGTCAGACAACTGTTTGAGGAGCCAGCCAGCTTACCAGGTAATTCATACTCTGCCAGCAAGGCCCCAGAGGAATACTAGATTCTAAACACACCATTTCAGTGAGTGGAACTGTGAAGGTTTTGGGGGCTGTAGAGATCATGATCCGAACCATATCTAGTACTAGATCACTATTTGGCAAGTGCAGAGCATGCATAGAGATATCAGAAGTCGCACCTTCTCCATCCTAGAGCTGCTTTGTTAACTGGCTGTATAAACAGGCGTGTGAAAATCTATCCCACAATCCAGTGCAAGTGCATGTGACGTCACACACGACAGCCACCTTTAATTGGGCTATTTCTTCTTGAGGCAATATGAAAACGTTTGAAGTGCACACGCTTTGGCAGCCATTTTTAGGTTTCACTGGCACAGACCTTGTGCTGTGCTTGCTAAATCTTTTGTACTGAAAAAAATATCTTAAATGGGGCTAACAGCCCAACGGTTACTTACCTTTACCTACGATTGGCTGGATCCTATGTGGCTCTCACTTACTTTACTTACCAGTGGCTGGATCCAACGTGGCACCCAGGCACTTCACTTACCATTAGCTGGCTCCCACATGGCTCCGACTACACTCTTGGTCACCACCTCCTCCTCGCCTCTGGCTTTGTGGTGCTGTGGAGCCTGGACCAAGTACTGCTTGTGATGGTGGGTGTCCTTTTACTGCAGGCTCCTGCAGGTACTCTTTTTGATCTCTTCGTGCCATTGCAAGTGAAAACTGTCAGCGATATATCAAAATGGATAATATCTGAACTGGAGTTTCTTTTCCAGCCCCTGCAATACTGTGCTTTTACTTTACACGGTTTTCAGATATGTAGCTATTTTGGCTTGAATCTGCAGAGTGCGGCTACTCCCAACTCTTGCTAGTGCGTTGACTTCTAGTCTATTTATAGTGGCTACAGTGAGAATGGCTTTAATTTCCAAATGAGCTGCTGTATTTAGTGCCCTGTACAGCTTTTAAACAGGCAGTTAAAGAATCCCTGTTTTCTGTGGCAGCTGCATTTGCTACAAAGTAACTCAGCTGGAACGATTCTGCTGCTTGCATCTTTGTATCTGGGGCCCACACTTTCCAGGTTTCCAGGGATATAACATTTCCCTGCCCCACTGTCACAGGCTTCTCTTGCCATTCTGACCTCTTTGTGTAGCAAAATGAAAACTTCATCTATTACCCCTTGCAGCTCAGTGACATCCCAGGGAGGAGCGCAGGATCATTGGAAAAACATTTGTGGGCTTGTGACTTGACCATCTCTGATCCCTGCCTCTCACCCACCCCCTCCGCAAGCTCCCAGGCTTGGAGGGGATTAACAGAATTCAACATTTTACCTCCTTTGGAAGGTGGTGTTGATTTAGACGTATTTGAGCAGGCCTTAAAGCAAATGAGCATAAGATTTGGAAAGAAAATAAATACTGTAATTGAAAGGTTCAAGTTTTATTCATGTGCTCAAAAGCAGGACGAATCCAATCTCAGCTTTATGTGTTTTAGCCAGGCTTAGCGAATTTAAAACTATGACTTTTGACCAGGGTCAATGGAACCAAATTATGATGAAAACAAAAGTTAATAATATTGAAGAATGGTTATGGGCTGGTACTGAAACGATCTTGATCGCGGTTACTGGTATTGGTAAAGGTAAAGAGCAATCTGAACATTTTTGGAGTGGGATTAGAGGGCATTCTATCAAAACAAGTGGCATAAGCACTGAGGTTTATGTAGTAAAGAATAATTCCAATGTCATATATAAGATAGACATTGACAGCAGAGGATTTAAAAGGAAGACTAATCCCGTGTGTTTTAGGTGTTGAAGTTCTTTCCATGTTGGAAATTTGAAATGTTGTCTGGCAGTCGATAAAATATGTCTTAAATGCAAAAAGAAGGGACATTTTGGCGGAGTATGTAAAGCAAGTGTGCTTCACCAGAGATGAATGTGAGAAAGATGTTGGTAATATCAATTCTATTCTTTGTGTGACTGACAAAGGATGTAAAGGATTTCTCAAATGTGTTGTTAAGATGGATGGGAAGGAAATTTCTAAATATCATATGCATGGTACAGCTTTAATGGGAAATCTGCGTTTTGTGAATTATGGGAAGGGAGGGATTTGTTACCTCCTGATGTACAACAGGGATGCTACTCTGGACATACAATTGAGTTAGAAGGATATTTTGGGGCTGGTTTGGAACTTCATGGGAGAGAAACTAGAGTAAAGATTTATGTGGCAAAAAAAGAGGATTCTATCTGCGATGTCCTCATCAACAGGAGTTAGGCATGAAGCTTGATCCAAATGCATCCCCATCTGTGTATGTGGTCATGTCAGAAACTCATGGTTCTCATTTTGTATCTGAGATAATCTACTAATTTCCTACTCTCTTTTGTGAAGAGTTAGGAATGTTTGAGGATTTGAAACACAAAATAATTTTCAAGGACAGAGCAGTTCTGGTTAGGGATAAGGTAAGAAAGGTACCTTTAGTCTATCAGGAGAAATTAAAAATAATGTTGAATGATTTGTGTTAAAAAAAAAAAAACAATTGAACCATTTACATGGGTGTCCCCTGTGGTTATCTCTGTCAAAAGGTCAGGGAAACTACAGCTTTGTGTGGATTAGCGAAGTCTTAATGATGACATTTAAATTGATAGGTATCCTTTACCGAATTTGCATGAAATGGTTTCTACTCTTTCTAGTGCGACTGTATTTTCAACTATTGATCTTGCAAAGGTCTATCACCAGGTTGAGCTGCATGAGGATTCTAAATCTCACATCATTTGTAACTCCGGAAGGAATGTTCCAGTTTTTGTGAATGACGTTTGGTTTAGCAAGTGCTGCATCAGTATTTCAATGTTTAATGAAACAGACTCTTCAGGATGTAATGGGCACAGTAGCATTCCAAGGTGATTATTCTGGTATTTGGACAGACCTATGAAGAACATGATAACAATGTGTGTGCTTTGAAGAAACTTCTATTGAAGGGTTTGACCATGCAAGTTTCAAAACGTTGTTTCTGTAAGAAGAAAGTTGAATTATTGGGCCATAAAGTTTCTCAAAGTGGTATTAAACCTAAAGGGAACCATGTTGAGGCAATTGTAAATGCCGTGGCGCCAGATTCTAATGATCAGTTGTTATCATTTCTTGGTTTAACAGAGGTTAATGTCAAGTTTGTTGAGAAAAAATGTGAATATTGAAAGGGAAGAAAGTTAACTAATGACATTAGAAATGTTGAAAAAGGAAATGGTGGGAGCATCTTGTTTGATACCAGATGTGGGTTGAAAGGAGTGTGTAGTGGCTGTGGATGTGAGCAGTGTGGGTTTAGGTGCTGTTTTATTGCAACGAGACATGGACAAAGAATGGATTATATTGTATGCATCACATACTTCAGGTTCTGCAGAAAGAAGTTAAGCTGTGATATAAAAGAAGTTGTTAGCCTATAAGTGGGCTGTGAAACACTTTAGGCAATTTCTGTGAGGAACAAGATTTATCCTGAGGACTGGTCACAAGTCTTTGGTTAGCGTGCTATCTGTAAGTAGGGGAGCACCTTGACTGCACGTTTAGCTCATTTGGCAGCCTAATTGCAAGATATCAGTGTATTTTCCAGTGTGTTCCTGGACGTAATAATGCACATGCAGAAAAAGAGTGTGATGTAGCATACACTGTAGCCAGTGTGAGAGAGGGGTGTGAGAGTATGAGTGGGCAATGTGCAATTTTGAAAAGTGAATGGAAAGAGTCATTACTACATGATCACAATTTGAATTTGGTTCAATGTGTTTCGACTAATGGATGGCCTGAAGAATGCAAGTTGAGCAAGGATTTCGCTTCCTTTTATAAGATGAGAAATTAATTGATGATTTGTGATGGCATTGTGCTAAGAGGTGACAAAATAGTGCCTCAGAAATTGTGAAAGAAAATGCTTCCATTGGCTCATGAAGGTCATCAGCTTCTATTTTTATCATACACACCGAGCTAAAGCAATGTTTTATTGAGGATAGTGTCCGAATGGCACCTCTGCTTCTTTGGGTCAGCATATGGACAAATCCCCAAGCCACCCTCTGTAGAGAGTTTATTTTAGATTGTCTCCTTCTGGACAATTGGGGCTCTATACCATGGTTAAAATACATTTACACAACATTTCAAGGGTTGGGGTTGTCTCTGCTGTTTCTGTCTCCTACCAGTCTACAGAAAGGAGACAAATCATGGAAAAAAGTCTGTTTTTGGAATGTTGTGCTGAGGTAAGAATGAGGAGGAGCTGGTGAAGAGCACTGTTTTGACTTATTACCGGATCCTTGCCAGCCCAGAGCCTGTTTGTTATCTTTCTCTTAAGTTAACACAATGGGAAAGGTCCCTTCTTTTTCGATTTAGATCAAGCTCGGTATGCTGGCTTATGAGTTTTAGAATGCCAACTGATGCCTTGGAAGGCACCTCCAGGGCTGGTCCCTGCGAAGGGGCTTCCTCACAATCAGTAATTGTGAGAAAGTGCCCTCTTTCTGCATGGTTGCCCCCACGTTGTTCTGAACTGCTGATGTACTTTGACTGAGTGTGCCCTGGGCTCCTGCCAATCAGGTACCCAGGGCCTATGTTCTTTTCCTAAAACTGCATTGAAGACCAAACCCAATTGGCACTCTCTGGCCACAAGTCAGTCCCTGGTGAATGGTACCACAGGTACCCAGGGCACTGTGACCAGGGAAGGCCTCTAAGGGCTACAGCACTTATTGTGCCACCCTTAGAGGCCCTGTACCTTTACACTCACACACTGCCTTTGCAGGCTGCGTGTTTTGGTGCAGAACAAAGTGAAGATAGGACATGGCACACATCCCTGTGTGCCATGCCTACAACCCACTGCCCTAGCATAGATCAGCCACCCCTCTAGCTGGGTGCACTATACCAGTTGTGAGGGTACAGGTGCATGAGCCCTGTACCCTTACAGTGTTTAAGCCAATTCGTAGGCATTGTAAGTGCAGTAATGCCATTAAGAGTATATGGTGTTGGGAGTTTGTCATTACGAACTCCACAGTACCATAATGGCTTTACTGAAAACTGAGAAGTGTGGTACCAAACTTCTCGGCACATTAAACCCACACTGATGCCAGTGTGGGATTTAATGAAAAATGCACACAGAGGGCATCTTAGAGATGCCCCCTGAAAAACGACCTACCACTAGTGTCCAGGCTGAGTGCCTGCTCACCAGCTGCCACCACCAGACATGTTTCTGGACCCCTGGGTTGAGAGCCTGCTGCTCTCGGGGGTCTGAAACCATACACATCCTGGGACGAGGTGCCAAGCCTCCTCCCCCAGGATGGACAGGGTCCACGAAGGGGAATCTTCAAAAGCTTGCCTCCTTTGTCAGCTTCCCCAGGCCTGTGGCTGCTTTCAGGAACTGGCCCCAACCGGTTCTGACCCCCACTTTGGGCAGGAGAATCGGCGGGAAAAACAAGTGAGAAAGAGAGGTGTGCCTACCTTTGACAACCCCACCCCTCAGGTGGAGAAGGCGAGGTGAGGCACAACTCTCAGTCCCCGCCATCTTGCAGATGGGGGGACCCAGCCAACCAGAGTGAGGCATATGCCCCCCTCCCACTAGAGGGTGGCATAATAGGGGGTGTACACACCCCAAGGAAGGGACCCATTGGTCCCAACCTTTACTTACCTGTAATGCCCCTAAATCTAGTATTTAGGGGCACCCCTGAACCTTGCCTCCTCAGACAAGAAACTACAAGAAGTATAGAAGAAGAAGGACCGAACAGTCGTGCCGAAGCTAAGGAGAGGAAGACCCCCACTGACTTGGCCCCAGCCCTACCGGCCTGTCCCCACTCGAACCTGCATAAGCAAAATTCCAGTGTGTCCTGCAGCGAGCAACATCAAGAACCCCGAGGACCTGCCCTGCCTTCCAAAGAAAAGACTTTGTCTCCCGTGAACACTGGATTTGTTCACCAACAGACTCCAGCTCCGGCAAAATCCGCGAGTCTTCACCACTCTGCGCCTGATGCCCACAGCCCGATGTAGTGTAGCTCCTATTTCCCTAATAGGCTCTGCGCATTGGAATAATATATCCTATAGGTTTGACATAGGACTAAGGTCAGTATGTCCCTATCAAGTATATTAAACTTAATTACTTGTGCCAGCTAGCTCAGAGGCCACTAAAAACTCATTGACGACAAGAAGGGAGTAGTTTCTGGCAGCCGCAAAACATGACCACTTTGTTTCCCTTTAGAATCAGAACGTGTCCCAGAGTCGTGGAAATAATAGATAACTATTTCACTCAGCTCAATCGTCCATGCTTAGTTTTCCTCGAAGTTACACAGAAAGAATAGACGGGCGTTTCAATAAAAGATTTATTGAACAGTCTTGTTTCTGGTGTAAGTAAAATGTGCTGTTACGATCACAAGACAGTATGCGAGATAAATAATGTACAGTGTGAGCAGTAGAAATAAATAATACTGCGATAGCATTATCTTTTTAGCATATATGCATTTACATAAATAACATAGCCTAAAAATGCGAGTACTCATACGATGCGTTTCTAATCTAGTTCTGCCCCAATGTACCTAACCTAACCTAGGTGTAGGGAGAGGTATGAAGTAGGTGAAGTATTCCTTACTATGGTATACTAAGAGTATGTCAAGCCTAGTATGCCAAGTATGCCAAGAGTCCCTCTGGGTTCTAGTCAGCTCCATACCTGAAGAATGAGAGAGGTAGGAATCTCTTGCCAGACTCGAACTCCAACACCCCACAAGGGAAGTCAGATCACTGGAAGCTGGACTCTCTGCGTGCAGGGATGTCAGCGTCTTCTCAGTGCGTCAGGCCGGGAAACGGGCTCCTCTGAAGTCGAGGTCTCCTCTGATTTACAGGGGCTAGGGAAGGTATATTTATACCTGAGAATTACCTCAGAATGTTAGCATTGACGTGAGTCGGACAGCGGAAGACGTCATGAATGAACCCCTAAGGAATAATGGTTCATGCATAATAAATGAGTCCTTGAAGAAATCAATAGTGCTGGGCTAGGGAAACTCCCGCAGCCTAAGGGTCTGTTCTTCATGAACTCGTTGCGACGTTAGGGTGGACGGATGTCGGAGACCATGCCAGTATTTGGAGTGCACGGTTTAATGCCTAAATAAGGGCTGGGATTTTATGCCTATATAAGGGCAGGGCGAATTGTGCCTATATAAGGACATGATTCTAAAAAGCCCGTTTATGGACACCCTAAGAGGAATACAACACCCACTCCACTTTCGTGTGTACGATAATACTAAAATGCTAAACATTTAAAATGCTAAACATTAAATGGAGTACTGCATATTAAAAAATATTTCCTAAAAGCATTAAAAAACATATTAAAAATGCAAAAGGTACTGTACATATTAAGCAATGCTTTTCATTTCAGGCATAAAGTTCGAAATTAAATGCAATTGGAATGAAAATAAGCAGTAATATTTACATGTGACAGAAAATGAGCGATAAGTTGTACAAAAATCAACATCATTTCATGTCATGAAAATTAATTAACTGTTTTAGACACACAAGATGACTAAGTGTCCGTGGAAGTACCGCGAAGTCTGTACTATAAGGCTAGTTCTACTTTAAGCAGATTGAAGTGCCATTTTCGTTCGAAAAAATGGGAAAAAGTTCAATTTTGGTAGAGTTCCAAGTTTTTGAAAAATGAAGGCCAAATTGTTACTGCATCTCTGGAACACTGTATGCTGAATCAGAGTCAGTTTACGGGTCTGGTGTAAACATGAGATCATCTATTTCTATAGACAAAACATCATCCACTGTAGTTGGTGTCAGTTGGAACACCTCGTGTAGTAGATTAATTGCACACAGATGGGAAGCATCACTTCCAGCACAGGTTGCCGCAGCAATGTTCGCGTCCGTTGTTACCTGTGTGCCTGTAGATCTTTCTCGTACCTCAGCAGCAGCAGGAAGCGTCTGTGAGATCTCAATGAATGCTGACATCAGGATTGGTAGCCTCTGGGGACAACAGAGAGCATGGACCGTTATCGGGACCAGCAGAGTATCGACGTCCGTTGGTGTTGCTGATGGAAATGTTAGACAGGTGTCCAACACGCATTCTTCACCGCATAGCAGGCATCGTAGAACAGGTAAGATGCAATCTTGCCGATTGGTCTGAATGACAGGAACCACGTGGTATTCAGGTCCCGTAGACGAGTCATGCCCAATAGCTGTACTATTCGCTCACGGCACTTTCGTTCAAGGAGAGCTTTCTCCATTTCGCTCGGAGTGATGTCTGCGAATAGGCTGGCCATAGCGCAATAGCAGGAAGAGAAATAGAATTCCAGCAACAAGTGCTAGAATTAATGGTATGCCACCAAACACCGAATGTGCAAAGTTCGGGATGATTCCGAGTATTGCCTGGAAAGGTGCTAACAGACCAGAGCAGATGCTCTTAAATACATGTACAATTCCGGTTGTATCAGACATGTTGAAGATACGTCCTATCATTTCTACTAAATGTATAGGGCAGTTTGTACGTATTAAAGTCTGTATCTCAGCCGAAGTCCTTGCTACTTGTAGATCATAGGTTTCTTTGGCCGAGGTCAAAGGCACTGTTTGCTGCAAAAGCATGGCTTTCATTCTGCTCAAAGTATCAAATCTTATAAAAGAGACGTTCAGCGAAGGCTATAGAGGTGACTCCCTGACTGTGTCTATTGGGGCAAACAATACTTGCATACAGCAAGTGACCCTGGAGTTGACCGTTCCTAGATATGGGATGCCTGGCAACATGCCGCAGCAACTCTGATCATTCAACATGAGGTAACTCCCATTAGAAATTTGTCCAAACGCTGGATTAATCACAGCAGCTGGTGTACCCTGCTGATGGCAAGACAAATTTGCCACTGAACCATTACAAGCCCCGTGTAAAGAAATGTCCTGACATATAAGTGAACCGCTCAGTGCATGTTTACAGTGTGTACCGCTTAAAAACACTTCACGATCCCCACTCCAACATCTATATGTATACGGTAAATCCCAAGATGTCTTAATGTATTCCTTACCCAACCTTTCATATTTGCCTGCTTGCATTTGTCTGAGGCAATACTGAAACTGAAAAGTAGTCACAGGTAATGTGATTTTGCCATGAATGAGCCATTCTGTAGCTGGTTTTTCTGCCACTGTGAATGGTAAATGTTCCAGTTTTTCAATGCTTAGCACTGTATACCTTGCTCCTCTTTGTGCCAATTAGATCTGTTTATCAGTTAGATTGTATTCCGCAAACAGAGCTGACGTGTTGATGAAACGCCAAGGCACATAGCCCGCTCACAAAGATTGCAGCGTCCAGCTTAATAACACAATAGATCGTAATTGAGATTGACCTTGTTGTAACATCGCCAAATCTTGTTCTAGTATGTCGATAGCAGAGGATACAATGCCATCCAATGAATATATTCTGGAGGACAAAGTTGTTAACCCATTGTCGACCACAGATAGTGTTTTCTCTAAATTAATACGATCAAGTTCACGTATTCGTTCTGCGGCCTCCATCTGTGAAACTTTCCATGCTTCATTATAGGCAGCATAAATGCCGGCATATATGAAACGTTTTTGATGCGGTTTTCTTGGTCCAAACAAGAATTCCCTAAGGTCTGCATCCTCTTAAAGTAAGGATAAGTGTTGTTTCACATCCTGTAGTGTAGACTTATGCAGCCAATCGAGGCATAATTTTCCTACACTGTATGTTGTTACTACCCCCGGATGCTGTCTTTGGACATATCTTGGGTCTGGCCTATGAATAGTAAAGCCCTGAGTTTTATTCAGGAATCTTTCCTGACAGTTATTCGTGTCTATGTGCCAGATCAACTATTTTTTCCAATCAGGATTATATCTGTTGAGTTGTAGTATATTGTCAACTGTCACCACTGCCTTTGTATTATTATCACTGGCAGGAGTTGGCATAGAAGGTGTTTTCATCTCTTTGATTTTGGCTAATCCAAGACAAGATGTTTATTGGACGCTTTCATTCAAAAACAGTATTTGTTCAGGGATGACACAGGCTCTAAATAAAGCTTCTATACCCTGTACTTGCCATTCTTTAGTACCCCAGACAGTTTTTGTGTCTACCGTGTCTTTCCATAAGTCGAAACCCTGTCTAGACAGTTGGGCAATAAATGCTGCAGAGTAAATCTTTTTCGTATTAGTTAACATAATTTTCAGTCCTGTTTTGTTTACATTTTTATAGTAAAACGTTTCTGGGTCAGATGTATTGTAACCTGAAAAATATGGAAACTTGTTAGCAAATGGTTTTGAACTACCTTGTGGTGGTGTAGGACAATGTTCCCATTGGTTAAACATAAACACATTTCTTGGATATGCAGATTTATGCAAATAATGATGACCATAGTGGTTATAACAATACAGTTGTTCATAGTCTGATGAGCCCTCTAAATATTCATTTTTAGAAAATGCAGCAGATTTTTCTAGGTCAAACATTATGTCATTAACAGCCTCAAAGTCCCAATCATCTGAATAGGTACTGGACGTAATTAGATCACTTAGTGAAATTTTAAACAAATGTGGAATGTTCAATTGTTCCGACGGGCCGAAGATTTCATAATCTGTTTTGTCCCACACTATACCATCCTGTATAGGAACGGCTGTGATGTTCACTGATGACAAGTCTCTTGCTTCACGATGGGAAGATTTATGAGGTTTCAAAAGTACGTTCACGTCTTTTCCTTCAGTGTTCACATGGATGTATCTGCCACTTGTAAGCACGCTTACAGTTGTAATCAAAGCTAACCAGAGCAGGAAAACAAAATGTCCAGATATAATCCAGAGTTCAATCCATGGAGAAACCAGATAAGTCTTTTTCAAAAAGTGAAGAAAGTCTTGTACTTGCTGCTTGAATTTCAATGATGCTGGCGTCGTTTCAGGTTCACTCGGATCTTCTGAGAACGTATCAAAGTTAATGAAATAGCCAGAAGCAGTTCTATCAATTGTTGGAATTGCATCAGGATTTATAGAAATCACAGGAACCAGTTCATCACTTGCCACGTTGCTGTAGACAGGTGTATTTGGACGAACTGTTACTTGGTTTTCAAGAGGGATGAGTTCCATAGTGTTGTTGCTTAGTCCTCCATCTGTTACAGCTGAATTCTCGATTGTGATCAGTCTTTCAGTCTGAACCTCTTGGATAGTAGCGAGAGGAGTGCGTCTGCTACTAGGTCGGAGTCCACGAGGCCTACTGTTTAGTATTGGCTACATACTGTGGTTTGATGAGGTTGATGGACACAAATCTTTTCTCCTTTCTTCCAGCAAGGGGCGGCAGAAGTACTGTTCTTGTTCCTTGAACTGCTAGAACAGGTACTGGTTGTCTGTAAGAAGGTCCAAATTCCTTCTTGTCTGCAATCTTTTCTCTGACTAGATCCCCAACTTTTGGAATCCAGACAGGCCTTGCTGGGACCGCCGGTTTTTCCCCAGTGGTGGTTGGCTGCAGGAAAATGTTGCTTTGTTTCGTTCTTAATTCATTCAGTTCCTGTAAAACAGCCAAACAATCTTTGATATCAAACGGTTTATCTTCCACCACTGTGCCTACGTGTTCAAGGTCTGGTACCCACATTCTTGTCCCAAATAGGACCTCATATGGAGTGACCCCCCCTAGAGAACTTCTTGGCAGATTATTCAATGAGCGTTGTACCCCATTAAAGTGTTTGACCCACCCATCACCCGAACCTAATACCCTAGCTGTTATAGACTGCTTTATGTCCCAGTTTTTCCTTTCCACAACCGAATTTCCTCAGGATGGAATGGAGAGGAGTACCGCAATGCAACGCCCAGACTGGCCATGGCTTCTTTGTAAGCCCAAGAGCTAAACGCAAGACCCTGGTCAGAATGTAGCGTGCCTATTGCGTATGTGCCGATAAAGACTCGCAAATCTTTTATAACAGTTCGAGCATCAGCTGAGCGCTGTGGCCATAACCATAGGAACCTAGAGCATGAATCCACTGCAACCATGATATATTTATAGTTACCGTCCCTTTGCAAGGGACCGCAGTGGTCCAGGTAAACACAAGCTAATGGTTTGTCTGAAATTAACAGGGGTGTCTGCGCAGGACGTTTCACTGTTGAGACTTTCATCTGTTGGCAAATATCACATTCTAAAACATAGTTTTTAGTTTGTTTGCGAATGCCAGGCCACCAATATCTTTGCTTGAGTAAAGATACTGTCGCAGAAACACCTGCATGGGCAGAAGCTATCCCTTCGTGTGCTGCTAGGATTAGTCCTAAACTGCGTTCCTTGTTTGGAATTACCCTATCCCCCTCCAGGGATTCGAGCAAAAGGAACGTTGTTCGCATCAATTACATAAGAGTACTTGAGTGGAAACTTTTTTGGTAACGCTGCACTGCTGCCCTTGCTTGAAGCATTGACAGCCAACATTATCTCACCGTCTATTTTTGTTTTTGAACGAGTGATCACAGCTGCGGAAGCCGTCTGAACAGCCCCCTTTGCGGCTTCGTCAGCCAATGAATTCCCTGCAACGTGAACGCCATCACATTGATGACTCAGTGTGTGGATCATGTGAGCCTTTGGTAGTTCATTTTTCAACTGAACTACTTGTTCCCAAAGCATTTTATGCTTTATTGTGCCACCTTTCGCATCTTTGAATCCATTTTCAAGCCAGTTTCGTATATAGTCATTATACGACTGAACACAGTAAAAGGAATCGCACACTATTAGTGTGGGGAATTCTTGATCTGTACTTTCAAGTGCCAGTTTGAATGCTTGTAGTTCAGCTCGCTGAGCTGTACAATCTCCTAGAGATTGAGTTTTCGTGACCATAGGTCTGAAGATGCCATTTCGCATGCAACCTTTAACGATTGCACACGCTGCATTGTAAGCTTGCTTACTCCCTGTTGCGGGCTGTGTGGATGTCAGTGTAAATAATAAATTCGTACTGATCAAGAGGCAGAATCTCAGTGGGCAGAGGACATTCTTGTTCATATTTCAGGAATGCTTGAGTTTTTAAATCTGGATCAAAAACATTTTCAACATCTGTTGCAGCAAGAGAATTAACCCATTGTATCCATCTTGGATGTAATGCTTTAGTATTTGGAATGCTTGCTTTTGTGACCGCTTCTAAAGCTGGTACTGGGGTTATGACAATAATGCGTTTCCCTTGGGCTAAGGCTCTTTCTTTTGCTACAGCGGTTTGAACTGCTGTCAGAATTTTTTCAGTTGAACTGAAGCGCATTTCCGCTTGTGTGTACAAATGAGATTTGTATGCGATTGGTATTTTCTCACCCTCATTGAAGGTTAAGTAGGTGAATCCGCATTGACCCGAAATTATTCGGATCACCAGGTTTCTTTGACTTACACGTGTTTGTAAGTGATTTGTTGCTAACATGTTAGCCTGTAGTGAACACAAGATTTCTGTGTGTTCCTGTGTCCAGTTTTTGATCGAAAAATCAGGTTTGATTAATGCGTAGAGAGGTTTAACCCTTTCTGCGTAGTTTAGAATCTATGTTCTGCCAAAATTTAGGAAACTCAGAATTGATTGTAAGTTTTTTAGCGTTTTTGGAGGTTGGAGCAGTGCACATTTCTCTAGAACGTTAGCTGCCAAGCTCTTGCCTTCACTTGAAAGCTCATATCCCAAAAATAGGACATTGAGATGGGCAATTCTGGACTTTTTAAAGTTGAACTTTTAGCCCTCAGAGGCGAATCCCAGTATAATGGTGCTCACCCTGTTCAAGTGTTTGTCCAGGTCATCGTCCGTCAGATAGATGTCATCGACATAGGACAATGCCTCGTTGTCATAAATTTGTAGTAACTCCGTTACCCTCGCTGAGAATAAACCTGGGCTGTTCTTGAACCCTTGTGGAAGTCGACAAAAGTGACTCTGGGTCCCCATTATGGAGAATGCTGTTAAGTACCTGCTTTCAGGTGCTATGTTTTGACAAAAGAAACCATTTGAGATGTCTAATGTTGTTTTGTATTTTTTACGCACAATGTTATTCATTAATGCTGTGCTATGTGCATTTTGCACTGCAAATGTTTTAGAACAAGTGTTTAAGTGTCTGTAATCCAAAACTAGACAATACGTATTGTCTGGTTTGGAGACAGGAAACAAAGGATTGTTCATTGAGGAGGTGCATGTTTCAATCACCCCTTGATATTCAAGTTGATCTAAGATCTCCCTGACCTGTTTTTTAGCTTCTTGCTTTATAGGATACAGCCTCTGTGCAGTTGGTTCATGTTTCAGATGTATTTTATGGTGAGGGGAGTCCTCATCCCATCCTACATGATTTTTATATAATGCTGGGGCCTGGGCTACTGCCCATATCCTGGCATATGTATATTTTAGGTGAATTGGAATATGGTTGGAGAAGGCAGGCATAATAATATCCTCGCTGTGTGGGCACTCCCTGACAAATTGTGGTGGCCAGTCCTTTTCTGCTAGAAGTATGTCATAGCCCCTTGATAGTCTTTCCCAAAAAAGTGCTTTCACCTGTCTAGGTTTGTCTCCCTCCATCCGGAGTGTTATTTCATATAACTTTTGTGGAGTACTAACCCTGGTGTCTACAGTCTCTACCGTAATGTACTCATTCAAGTCCACTATCTCCAGAAGTTCCTTCAGGTTCTGGCGAGCTATTGTGACTTCTGCTGCACTGTCCAGCATTGTCTGAGCCCATTCTCCGTTCTTGAGTTGTGTTCTCAGTATTCTCGGCATGTCTGATCTTTAGACCTGCTACTTTCTTTTTGGAGAATTTAGGTTTTGCTTTAGTTTTTGGAGCGTGTTTTTCGTCTTTCGATTTCACGCGTTCTTCTCTATGTTCTGTTCATCCTCTTCTTTCCAAAGTCTGTGATGAGATTCGAAAGGGACGAGAGGAACATGTATCAGTATCTTGATACCTGTCAGGCTTTCTCAAATTATCCCTATTCCTGAGGTAATACCTCCTTTCAGAGGGCTCCTTTTGAGGAGACCTACCTCGGGATTGAGAAAGTTTCTCGTTTGAATTTTGTTTGTTAGTCTCCCACTTCTTTTTAGAAGATGTAGGAGTTTGTTTAATTGAGTCCTTCTCAGGACTTTCAGATAGCTTCGGCTTCACTGGTCTTCCACCCAAACTATATCTGCCTAATTCTGCATAAGATTGTTCTATTATTCTGGGTAGCTCAGTTTGATGTTCTGTAACATCGAATTCCCTTAACTTCTGGCGGATCGCCACTGCTGCTGCCTCCCCTTTAATATTAGATAATATTATTGTTGAGACCTGGTCGAAATTTTTCAGTAATTTCATACCTAAATTTAGAGCAGGCTCTGCCCCGTATTCATTTTGAATTTGTTTCAGGACATCAGGTATTACCGCAATTGACGGAATGCCATGTGTTTTAGTATAGATGGCAGCAAAGACTGAGCCCCAAGTGGTGCAGTCTTCCAGTTGTGGTGTGATCCCCATCGGTAAACTGATTGTCAGTATTCTGTGTTTCTCATACGGCCTAGTATTTGGAAATACTGCTTCGATTTGAGTAATTTTTTGAGCTATCCAAAATGGAATTTGCTCACGTTTTGTGGGCATTTTACCCATGACTGCGTATAGAGTCTGTGGTGTAATTTTTAGTGTATTCCCCGGTTGAGGGGTTTGATTTGGAAGTGTTAATGGTTGGTGGACTGTGAAAGTCCGCATGACATATTGGACCAATTGTCTGTAGATTTTTATTAACTCTGTAAGTTGAGTAAGTAATTCCTCATCTGACATTATATCAAGTTCAGGATGAGGTGTGTAGCCGGCTAGAATCGGCCATGTTGCTCCTGGTCTACCTAGTGGACCGAGCCTGGTAATGTTTCTGTGATGTTTTAGGGCGCCTTTAAACCAGAGCTGATGCTCCTGGTATGTTAATGGAATTTCAATATCCTCGAAAGGAATGTATTCCTCTGGTGGATCATCTTCTTTATAGAAGTGAAACATGTGTGTTACTGGATTGGATTCAGGAAATATTACCCATGAATAGAATACCTCTGTCTGAAAGGTTTCATGTGCCTCTATCACAAAAACTGCTCTACCGCCTCTTGGTGGTAGGTCATGTTTTATAATTTTAGAGTGATGGCTCTTCTTAAGTTTTGAGGGATGTCTATAACACGCTCCTCGGTTTCATTTAAACCTGTAATGTTAAAAACTGCTGCTTGGGCTGGATCAGCCGCAGCTCCACCGTTTCCGGTTTCAGTCATTTTGTTTTTTGAAAAATGTAGAACAAGTTTCAAGGAAACAAAGATAAGGTGCACACTATTTTTGGAACACTGTATCCTTCAACGTTGAGCAAACCAAACAGCTAATATATAGGGTACTGCGCTATGTAGCCGTGGTGGATACTTAACCCTGCCCACTCCAGAAGTCTTTTGGAGTATATGGGTAGGGGTCTCTGAGAGAAAAAGCACGGCTGAGTTACTAGTATCTAACGTTGAATTACCGCCTTACCAAACCGTTGGGCGCCATGTACTGTAGCTCCTATTTCCCTAATAGGCTCTGCGCATTGGAATAATATATCCTATAGGTTTGACATAGGACTAAGGTCAGTATGTCCCTATCGAGTATATTAAACTTAATTACTTGTGCCAGCTAGCTCAGAGGCCACTAGAAACTCCTTGACGACAAGAAGGGAGTTGTTTCTGGCAGCCGCAAAACATGACCACTTTGTTTCCCTTTAGAATCAGAACGTGTCCCAGAGTCGTGGAAACAATAGATAACTATTTCACTCAGCTCAATCGTGCATGCTTAGTTTTCCTCGAAGTTACACAGAAAGAATAGAAGGGCGTTTCAATAAAAGATTTATTGAACAGTCTTGTTTCTGGTGTAAGTAAAATGTGCTGTTACGATCACAAGACAGTATGCGAGATAAATAATGTACAGTGTGAGCAGTAGAAATAAATAATACTGCGATAGCATTATCTTTTTAGCATATATGCATTTACATAAATAACATAGCCTAAAAATGCGAGTACTCATACGATGCGTTTCTAATCTAGTTCTACCGCAATGTACCTAACCTAACCTAGGTGTAGGGAGAGGTATGAAGTAGGTGAAGTATTCCTTACTATGGTATACTAAGAGTATGTCAAGCCTAGTATGCCAAGTATGCCAAGAGTCCCTCTAGGTTCTAGTCAGCTCCATACCTGAAGAATGAGAGAGGTAGGAATCTCTTGCCAGACTCAAACTCCAACACCCCGCAAGGGAAGTCAGATCACTGGAAGCTGGACTCTCTGCGTGCAGGGATGACAGCGTCTTCTCAGTGTGTCAGGCCGGGAAACGGGCTCCTCTAAAGTCGAGGTCTCCTCTGATTTACAGGGGCTAGGGAAGGTATATTTATACCTGAGAATTACCTCAGAATGTTAGCATTGACGTGAGTCGGACAGCGGAAGACGTCATGAATGAACCCCTAAGGAATAATAGTTCATGCATAATATATGAGTCCTTGAAGAAATCAATAGTCCTGGGCTAGGGAAACTCCCGCAGCCTAAGGGTCTGTTCTTCATGAACTCGTTGTGACGTTAGGGTGGACGGATGTCGGAGACCATGCCTGTATTTGGAGTGCACGGTTTAATGCCTTAATAAGGGCTGGGATTTTATGCCAATATAAGGGCAGGGCGAATTGTGCCTATATAAGGACATGATTCTGGAAAGCCCATTTATGGACACCCTAAGAGGAATACAACACCGAGTTCGAGTGGTCGAAAACCAGGAGGAGGTCTCCCCAGTGATCCTGACCCAAGATCCAGTGATCCGTGACCTGCCGCAAGCCTCCAGCCGACGCTTGCTGCCTCAATCCGGAAGGTACCCCCAACCGCGACCAGGAGCTGGTAAGAAGATCTGACCCTAAAAGACACCCCTGCACCCGATACCCCATGGCCTTGGGTGGCCCAACCGATTGTGTCTAACCAACACCCAGCATCCCAACTTACCTCTCCAAGTGGTGGTCGCACCCAGAAGACCTTCGTCCCTGAGCCTGCAGTGTGTTTGCAAACCAAAGAATCCCCATTGAAAGTAACAGGGCACCCAACGACAAACCAGCACCTTGCACCCGGCCGCCCTAGTGGCGCTGATGGTGCACCTTTGGTGCTATCTTGAACCCTTATTTGCTCTGAGCTTAAGTCCAGGAGCTTTGCTCCCACACCCTTGTGGGCTGCTCGTGAGCAGCCACCAATCAGAAGCCCCCTACCCCCCTCTGGATAACATTGGACCTCAGCACTCTGCACCCGGCCGCCATAGTGCCGCTGAGGGTGTAACAAGAGTACATCCTTAACCCTGGGGGACCCCTGAGTCTAACCCCAGAAACCCAACTTCCACAACAAAGTACTTACCTGTTAACCAATAACACTATTTCCTCCCATAGGATAACAGTGACTGGTTTTCTATGAAAAAGTTTCAAAGTGTGGAGTTGGAAAATCTATAAAAGTCTCTAAAACTGTAACCAAATAACCAAAACACTTTTACTTACCTGTTAACAGGAAATGTCCCAGTGCAGTATCCAGGTATACTACACTGTGTAAGAAAAGTAATCTGTAAAGTAATCTACTTGACATCCTACTTGACATCCTATTGAAAAGTCAATACAAAGTATATGTACAATATTTCAAAGCATTGCATTACCAGTGATTCTACTGATATCAAACCAAAGTATATATACAACTGCAATTCAAACTGTATTATTACTGCAAAGTATAAATCGCTTACCTGTGCCAGGCTTGCTTGTTTCTAGGAAATAAAATAACTAAAAGAATATTTTTATACAAACAAAATTGGTCTGAGTTCAGTCTTTGAGTGTTTGACAATCATTTGCTGATTGAGTGTGTACAACAAATGCTTAACACTACCCTCTGATAAAGCCTTACTGCTCGCCCACACTACCACAAATAGAGAGTAAGGTGCTATCTACTTTTACCTCTGCCTACCTTTGGGGTTCCATTGGACTCTGTGCACACTGTACCTCACTTTGGTATAGTATATACAGAGGCAGCTTCCTTCAGTAATGCACTACATCCTTTTTTGTAACTATTTTAGCTATGCCCGGAGACTCTTTTTGAAACCGCTTTTAAAATCCTTGGGGCATCAAAGCTGCGAACAAGCTTTGCACAACCAATTATTAGATACCCCAATTATTTGTGCCATTGAGTTCTTTCCTTAAAGCTACTATTTTAGCTAGGAAATCTATGGATTGTCATGTAGTTCCTATAGTACCCCTGCAGGACCTGCGCGTTTGGATAACATAAACTGTGGGCTTGGTGTTAGACTGACTCTGTGCACCCCCACCGCATATGTTAGCCGTATTTGCATTAGCTAGCTCACAGTGCCACTAGAATCTCCTCTTATCGGGGAGAGATTAGTTTCTGGCAACCTTAGATCATGACAACCCTGATCCCTCAGAATCGTGGAAACAATGTACTACTTTTCGCTCAGTCACTCGTGCTTACTTATTCGGTTTGTCTCAGAGAGTTCCACAGAATAAACAGTCTGGGTGTTTCAATAAGTATTTATTGAACAGTTGTTATTCTAGTGTAAAATATATGTGCTGCAGCAACCAGCAGACAATAGCAGAGATATATTATCAGCAGTACGATAAAAGTGAAAGGATAGTAGAGTTCTACCATATTGCAATAATCATGAATACATACATGAATATAAAATGCGTAATAGAATGTCACCCAAAAGTGCACGTACTCCTACGATGCCTAACTAGATGTACCTAAGTGTACCTAGCATGTGTGTAGGTCTAAAAGCCTATGAGCCAAGAATCCTTCTAGGATTTAGTCGAACCCCCATACCTGAATAGATAGAGTGTGGGACCCCGTCCTGGTCTCGAGTTGGACACCCCGCAAGGGCTGTGGTAGACTGCTGTCAGCTGAAGTGACTGCATGCAGGAGCCTCAGCGTCTCTGGTCAGTGTGTCAGCATGGAAGTCTCGGTTCCCTCTGCCTTACCGAGGCAAGATGTGGTGTATTTATACCCTAAAGTGTCTTGTTCCTCAGTATGGTTTGTATTGGTCTTTGTTAGACATGAGGAAGACATCAGGGGTGAACTTTGGGCATACATATTATGCGGGAGATGTAGCTGGTGAATGCTCATGCATAATTTATGAGTACATTGTAGACCTGTGTTCGGAAAAAACCCTGCAGTGTTCTAACCACAGACTAGATAACGTTCAACCCTCAGAGTTCGTTGTGTACTGTAGGGAACTAATGTAGGTGAAAGATCATGCCTATATTAGGGCATAGAAGATCATGACTATAATAGGGCATAGACGATTATGACCATAATAGGGCATATACGAGTATGACCATAATAGGGCATATACGATTATGACCATATACAGCATATATGAATGTGTCTATATTAGGGCCTCTATACGAAACGTAACAGGATGAACAATAATGCCTGCCTTAAAATAAGCTTCACTCTGGTTTTAGATATTTATTGCTCTTGATTAGCTTACATTTTATAGCTGCACTATGCACTTTATATTTAAAGCATGTATTTGTAAATTGTTTTAAAAATGTATGTGATGTAATTTTTTATCTTTTTGATTATCAGCTGTTATGTTTTATGGTCATTGGGTTATGTATCTTATTAATTATGGTATGGATGATGTTGTTATATTCCATATAGGTACCCCAATATCGGCTCAGGTACTAATTGCACCTTTCACCTACATTGTCCTCATATTGCACTACATAACGGTTCGTAGGACTGACCTTTTACCTAGTTGAGGTAATGACTAGAGAACCTGGGGTTTTCTCCGAAGGCCTAAGCCTCATTCATTATGCATGAGGATTGTTGGAATCACAGCTGGACAGCAGGCCGAACATCTCCTGCATAAAAACTATGTGCAAGGTTCATTTCTTCTGTCATCCTAGTTCAACATGACTCAGCGAGGTATATCCCCAGGGGATATCACCTTGGGTATATATACACCATCTCTTACTAAGGTAGAGAGATGAGAAAAGGACTTCCATGCCGACACACTGACACGAGACGCTGAGGCTCCTGCATGCAGATACTCTAGCTCGCAGTGGTCTGACATCTCTTGCGGGATGTCCACCTCAAGACCAGAACGGGGTCCCACAGTCTCTCACTTCAGGTAATGGGGTTGACTTTATCCTAGAGGGATTCTTTGCTTCCACACCTACACACATGCTAGGTACACGTAGGTACATCTAGTTAGGGTTGCATCGTAGGAGTACGCTTTCTTTACTGTCATATATTTTTATACTTGCCTGTATTTATCGTTTTAGCATTATGGTAGAAATCTACCATCCTTTTACTCTGTTAGTGCTTATATTCATCTATTTCTGTTACTGTCTAATGATTGTGTCAGCACATCTATTTTACACTAGAATGAATGAATGAATGAATAAATAAATACTTATTAAAAAACGTTTATTCTCTGTATCTCTCTCAGAGGCAAAGTGAGCATGAATGACTGAGCAACTAGTAGCACTGTTTCCACGATTCTGAGGGATCAGGGTTGTCATGTTCGATAGTTGCCGAGAACTATTCTCTCCTTGCTAAGAGGGGCTTCTAGTGGCACTGTGAGCTAGCTGGTATACAGGCTAACATACTCGGTGGGGGTGTCTGGAATCAGTTTGGACACCAAGCCCTCAGTGTATGTTGTCTAAACGGCCAGATCCTATATAGGTTTATAGGTACTACACGACAATGTAGTTATTTAATTTTGCTTTATGACCATTTAACTGCTCTGTATTCTTTTTGTCTTTTATGGCCATATATGGCCGAATAAAGATTTATTGAAATGAATTGAATTGGCTCATGAATGTCATCCTGGTATGTCTGTTACTGAACAGAAAGTTAGTAAATTTTATTGGTGGCCAAAAATGTATGATATCATTGATTGTTTGGTGAGGGAATGTGCACCATGTGCTGGTATTGACAAGTCAGATAAAGCATGTGTTGTTGAAAAGGGACCGGTGCAGTGTGCCAAGGGTTAGTGGTGGAAGTTGGAGATTGATATTCTTGGACATTTGCTGTGCTAAGCGGGATCGCGGCAATAAATAGCCCAATGTGGCGAGCACCATTTTTAAAGATATACAAGGGGTGGGGATGTAAGTAGGTCCCCACTTCCCGGCCCATTTAGGGCCACAGGGACCCTATCCTCTGGGGCCAGGTATATTTAAGCAGCGGTTGCACAATGCCTCGCTCCCCAAGCCAATGGAGCCAATTGCGGACCCAGGGACCTCATCACCCAGGGACAATGTTGTAAAAAGTGGAGGCCCCAGGGGACCCCATCAACTGGGGCTGACATTTTTTTTTTTAAAAGGGAGGTGGACCCCGCAGCCCCCCCTCCTTTCCCTGAACCTTTAATGGCTTTGGGCATCCCATCCCCCTGGGGTCAGCTCACTTACTTTGTCCCAAGAAGCCCACACCCGGTATACAGTAGTTTCTATGTCTGCTCCCAGCTGGCAGGAGTTTAAAAATTCTTGCTCTGGCTGGGTGAAAACTTCTGTTCTGTTTCCCTGCTTGCACTGATGCAGGCAGGGAAACAGAACACTTAGCTCTCCTACAAAGAAGGAGCATGCAGAAAACAGCTGCTCCCTCCTGGCGCGAGCAATGCTGGCTCCCACACCATGCGAGGAGCTGTCTGGGGCTGTGGGGGCCCTGAGGCTTCCCCGGCAGTCCTAAACATTGTGCTTGGTTGGTACTAGGGCTGGGCACCACCTATAAATAATGGAGGCCCTGGAGAATGGGGTCCCGGTGTAAAAATAGACTATAAAGGCTTGGGGAGGGGATGCGCAACCCCCTCCCTTTTAATAAAATACGGTCCCGGGGGATGTGATCCCTGGGCCAAAATAGTTTTTGGGGAGGAGGGGCACACACACCTCTGCCCTTTCAAAAAAATGGCCCAAGGGGATGGGCTCCCTGAGGGCAAAATAGTCCTTGTACGTAAGGCATGGCCCTGGGGCTTATGAAGACTTGGCCCCCTCCACTTTTTAATATAATACAGTCCCAGGTAATTGAGTCTCTGGGTCTAATAAGCCTCAGTGAGGGGTGTTGTGCGGCTCATTCCCCTCTTTTATTTTATTTGGTACCCAGGGATGGGGCCCCCAGGCATATTAGTTCTTTGGGGCAGAGGCCACATGGCCCCAATTCCCTTTTTTATTGTATTTGGCCCGAGAGGATGGGGTCCCAGAGGCCTATTATGGTTCAGGGAGGGGGTCTGCATGACACCCCTCCTATTACATTTCGGCCCCTGAAGATGGCGTCCCTGGGCCCAAGAAAGCTTAGGGAGGGGGCTTCAGCCTCCTCTCCTGTTTAATTATATTTATCCCAATGGGTGGGTCCCCGGGGCCCTTTTAAGCTTCGGGAAATGGACAATGTAGACACGTCCCCTTTTTAATGTAACCGGCCCAGGTGGATGGGGTCCCTAGGGCCAATTAAGGCTCGGGGATGGAGGCTGCATGCCCCTCTTTTTTTTTAACATCTGTTTTTGTTGAGTTATTTCTTCATACTAAACACAAGCAAAGTACACATTAGTTCGTATTGTTGCGACACGCAACAATGTCTGACAATAAAAAAGGAAATTTCTGACATTCATGTCATTTGCATCTGACTGTGTCCAATGTATCATTTAGAATTTCACAGCAAATTATACATCTTATTTGACATCTTTTATATCTTGCCTGGAGTCAGGCGCATTGCCTTGGGTATATGTCTGTGGTGTCAGTAATAATGTTCCTACTACATCTTACCATGTGCATCTGCGCTATGCGTGTGTTGGACACGATGTGTCCCTTAACTGTGGAGGAGGGTAATAACGAAACTGTGGCAAAAAAAATACATAATGGGTTAGGGATCTGAACTGTGGGGCTGGCACTTAGGCATCCTGGGAGGCATCCTGGGAGCAACTATCCTGGCATTAATGTTAATTGTTGCTAGCTTGGCGTGGCCTGGGGTATGCTCATGGTTGCACTTATTCGGTGGGTTGATATTCTTTACCCCGCTCCTTCCCGCTGAGACAAAATCCTAACTTTACGACTTTCGGTATTCACAAAAGGCATTTAGTTGTAGTAAAGTTAAGAATTTATGCCTTTTGTGAATACCGAAATGCCTTTTGTGAAAATGAAAGTTATAAAGTTAGGATTTTGACTCAGTTTAGGAGTAGTAAAGTTAGGATTCCTAACTTTACTACTCCTAAACTGAGGATTTTGTCTCAGATTACTTTTGTGAATCGGGTCCATTGTGTGCGTGCCATCCCCTAATGTGATGCCATCTGGTATGTCCGCGCGTATTGCTTCCACCAGTGGCTCTAGAGCCAGTGCAAAGAGCAGTGGAGACAGGGGGTATCCCTGCCTAGTCCATCTGCACACTTCCATGAGGTTGGATATGTAGGGGCCTGTTTTAACCCTCACAGTAGGGACACTATATAGCGTTTCACCATGCTGAGGAAAGATTCCCCCAGACGATATTTGACTAGCGTGGCAAATAGGAATCCCCACTCCAGGGAGTCGAATGCCTTCTCTAGGTCTAATATGAGGCAGCCTGCTCTCGGCCATTGGGTTTGCAAATATGTGGCAATCATGAAGAAATGCCTATGGATTAAGGAGGTGTTTATCGAGGGTACGAACGCTTTTTGGTCACGATGGACCAAGGTGGGGACCGCCTGCGCCAACCTATCTGCTAAAAGCTTTGCTAGCACTTTGTAATCTACTTTAAGTAGGGCCAGCGGTCTGTATGAGCCCAGCTCTGTTGGATCTTTATCAGGCTTAGGCAGGGACACTAAATTACCCTCGTTCATTGACGGGGAAGGCGTTGCTCACTTATGGCTGTTATGGAATGAGAATCGTGGCATAGGCTTTATAGAATTCCGCTGACAATCTGTCTGGGCTTGGAGTTTTCCCGCTTGCCAGTGCCATAACTGCACTCCAGATTTCCTCAGGCGTGAGGGGCTCGTTAAGTGGCTCCTTCTGCTCTGACGTGGCTTCCGGTAGGTGTATTGACTATAAAAGACACTGCCTTGGCTCCCTGTCTGGGGCGCCCTGGATTGAAATAGTCTTGCGTAATGCTGTGTCATTGCCTTGTGTATTTCATGCTGCCTGTACACCATTGAGCCCATGTCAGTTTTTAGGGCGGCTATGGGGTGGTGCACCTGATCTTGTCATAGTAGCCATGCTAACGTTCTTCCTGCACGATCTGCGGTAGCGTGTGTGCGCGCAGAGTGTGCTGCATAATTGTGGCATCAAAATTGTTCTAGTAGGTCTAAATATTCCGCTCGCAGAGAGTCTAATATGCCTGTGTTCCTGCTCCCCTCCGATTGCTGTGTCTCATGTTTCAGTAACTTCCCTTCTATTTTGCCGAGAGCCGCAGTGAGTTGTTTGCATATGTACCACTTGGCCCCCATGCAATGCCCTCTGAGCGTTGCTTTGAAGGCATCCCACTCAAGGAGGTTGTCTTCTGTGGAGTGGTCATTGTTTTCAAAGTGGTCGAGTATTGCTGTCCCTAGCGAGGAGCGAAACACTTGGTCTTCTAGTGCCGCTGGTTGTAGGTGCCATGTGGCGATTGGAGGGCGTCCTGCATCCCATGTGAGCTGAAAAAGTTGGGGATTTTTGATCTGAGTGCGTTCGCCCCAGGTATTCAGTATGTTTAATGAGTGGGAGTAGGGCAAGCGACCCTACGAAGCGGTCAAGTCCAACGTGTAGGTTGTGGACAGAGGAGTGAGATGAGTATATGCTTGTCACGGGGTTGAGCGTGCGCCAGATGTCTATTAATGCCCAGTTCGTGAGCCACTCCTGTAAGGTTTGTGCGTTGGAGATTGCCGGTGTGCGCGTTAGGGGTGGGTATTATCTATGTAAGTTTACATCCAGAACTGCACTGAAGTCTCCCCTTTTAAGCCAGGGGAGTCTACGTTTGGCGCACATACCGAGCTCATAAGCAAACGCCTGCCCATTTAGCTTGCCTTTCACAAAGAGGTACCGCCCCTCCAGGTCTATAACTGCCTCTTCTGTTGTATGGGGGATGCCCTCCTTAACCCATATCAATGCTCCTCGTGCCTGAGCTGAGTGATTTGTGCTATACATCTGGCCCCTCCAACGTCTGCGAAGGCGATCTGCTTTAGTCTGGGTAAGGTGTGTTTCCTGCAGTAAACCGATCTGTGCACACCAACACTGCAGGTACGCATATATCGAATACCTGCAGGTCGGCGTGTGCATGCCCCTCATGTTCCATGTTACTGCTCTAATCTGCGCCATGAGTGCACTTTGTGGTCCCCTGTGTGAGGGGGGTTAGAGTTGCCCGCAGTGGCGGGGGTGCCAGCCAGGACTTCTAGGGTTGGGGTTAACTGAAAGGGGGCTAAAGATGTGACAAAATTGCACCTAACGTCATGAGAGCGAGCTCGTAGTCGATGCTCGTCCAAACTGTAAATCCAAACAGTGGCAACTGATGTGTGTAACATGTTTAACTACAGGGTTGTGTGCTCCGTGATCGCCACTGTATCGTGCGCCTCGATGTTTACTGGGAAAGGAGTAATGTGATGGCTTATCCTGCCCTGTGTGTGCACGATGCTCAGTTGCTATTGCGACCGAAAGGGTAGAGCAAGGTGTCTTGTGATAGGTATGTTTGCTACCTGTTTCGTACGGTGGGCATGCAGTGTGCTAAGGTGTGTGTTTGCTGAGACGTGATGCGTAAATGAAATCATGCTAATGGAGGCTTTTACAATAAAATGATACTCTACAGCAAGCATTGTCCAATGTTCAGAATATCTCGTCTGACGTTTGCGAGGTAATGTCTGGCAGCTGGAGGAAATCGCGATCCTCAGATCTCGCTGGCGATGATCCAGCCAGGCTGCAGGATTGAGGGGTGCGTGTCCCGGAGTCGCGGATCGAAGAATGGACCTGGATGGTTGCTGCCACATGGAGTGCCTCTTGGCGCTCCATCTCTCTCTGCTCTATGCCCAGTATTGCTGCCTGTGGGTGTGACTGTTTGGGGCTTTTCCCTCTGCCATGGCAACAGCTTTTTCTGCCTTGTCGAGGCATCTGCCCGCTCGCTAGTGGTTTGGGCCTTGTCAGTCGACCTGTCTCTTCTAGCCAGCCCCAGACCTCAGATGGCGCTTCAAAGAATTTCGTTTAGCCCTCACAGGCAACACGCAACCTCACGGGGCACATGAGAGAGTATCATATGTTCAAGGAGCGTAGTTGGCGTTTAACTTCAAGGTAGGAACCCCACCTTTATTGTACTTGTATTGTGTAATCTGGGAACATCATCACCAGTTGGTTTTGCACTCGTACCTCAGCGAGCTTGCGGGCTTCCCTTAGTACGGTGTCCCTGTCTCTGAAATTGAGGAGTTTGAAGAGGAATAGCTTAGGTCTGGCTCCCGGGGGTGGGCGGAGAGCCGGCACTCTGTGGGCCAGCTCCACTACAAAGTGAGGTGAGAGTACGTTGTCCGGGAGGATTTCCCGCAGCCAATGTTTCACGTACGCCACCGGGTCCTGCCCCTCCTCTCCCTCTGGAAGGCCCACCACATGTACGTTATTGTACCTCGAGCGGCCCTCCGCGTCTTCCAGCCGGTCTTCTAAGGTGTCCATTCTGTCTATTATATCCTGCAGTGCCGTTGCATGGCTGTGCGCAATTGGCTTCAAATCTGCCAGGATATGTTCACTTGTTTGGACTTTCTCAGCCAACTTCCGGTGGTCTGCTTTCAGTAAGGTGAAGTCTGATGTGACCTTATCAATTCTTGTCTCCAGGGAGCTTCAAGTATGGTCAAGGGCTGTGCCGATTTTTTCTACCGCTGCCAGTACTGTGTCTAGTTTTGCCGAGAGCGCCGAGTTTGGAGCTTCTCCTGTGCCCTCTACTTCCATACGTTGATTTCCTTGCATCTCAAGTTGTGTTGATGCTTGTTGTGTATTAGTTCTGAGACGCCCCATGGCCAGTTCTTGCACGGTATGCATGCGGTTGTACAGTAGGGTCGGCGTCTGTGAGTTGAACATGGGGTCCAGGCAGGTCTCGCTGCGTGGAAAGCAGGGTGTCTACAGTTTGCTTGGCAGTCGTGTCTGGGTGCCGCTCAGCAGAGAGGCTCCCACGGTATCTGGGTGCTGCTTGCGTTTCTCTCAGCAATGTATTGCGCCTGCCTGAGTTTCACGATCCTATCGCTCTCCAGGGTAGGGCCCTCAGCTTCTCCAATTTGCTTTTCCTCAGACACTGTTTGCGTGCGGAGAGCCGCCGTGCGCTGCTAGGGGGAAGGCGCCTGTCCGAGGATCCAGCGTCTATAGTTGTCCTACGGGACCACTGGTGTCCTTGTTACATTTGCTGTAGTGTCTCTGATTTGCTGTTTGCTCACAAAGGGCGAGTCTGTGTCCACAGAACTGTCCGCAGCTGTGGGTGGTGTGCGGTGCTATTGCCCCAGTCCTCCAGAAGGGGCCATGCACCATTAGAGTACCCTGTTTCTTAGGGTCTTCACATCCCACGTCCTTGCCCCATCCTGTGCTCCCGCTGTGTCCTTGCTAACCAGCTGGTTCTCTTGACTGTGTCTCCATGCTCATCTGGCTACTAGGTCGGGTAAGTATGTGTGTGCTCAGCTGTTTAAGTCTGGGGCTCGACAGTCTCTGGGCGAACTCCGGCTATGCCAGTTTTGCAGTTTAGCGTGCTCGTTTACACAGCCTGCCTGCTTCACGTCCCACTCCACCTGTCATGCACCACGAGTCAATTCTCTTGGCACCGAGAGGGCCCCCAGACTGGTCCTTTCTGCTGTGGGCACACTTGCTCTTCTTCTCCTGTGATGGGGTCAATGCTGTGAAGGTTCGCTTGCTCCAAAGGGCTCCCTCCCTCCACCAATCACGTGCACGGGTGCATGGTTCTCCAGCTAGTGCTTGTTTCCGCTGGGTCCCTACTTGCTGTGTCTGCCCTTCTGGCCTTGTTGTGCTTCAACACAGCCACCCGCTCCTGCTGAGTTACGTCCGGCCGGTTTCCAGTCCCAGGCCTTGTTGCGATGATCAGGCGCTGTGCCCCTCCTCGCTTCTTGCTTGTTGAGGTGAAGACCCCGGGCCGGCTTCCGCTGCGTTGCCTGCCTACTTAGCAGAGGCTGCTCATTGTGGGCTCCTCCGGGAGGGCTCTCTACATTCACTCCTTACTGCCTGGGGCCAGCCTCCCGCCGGTCGCAATGCAAGTGTTCCTTTGCCCGCATGCCCGCGGGCAGCCAGTCCCAGGCCCACGGCCACCTCCACCTTCTCCAGTTGCACAGGGCCCAGTGTGGCTACCTCCCACACAGTGCTTTGTCTTTAGGTAAGCGGCTTCACGGCGACCAGCGTTCTAGCGCTAATGGCCATTCGGCAACTGTTTAATCCTCGCTGGTGCTCACAGCGGTTGCACGCCACCGCAGGATCACATCTGCGGTGGGGCTTTGCTTGGGTCTAGCTGCGCTGAGACATATCTAGCCCTCACAGCACATCCAAGTGTCCTGTGGCCCAGCGGGCCTCCCCACGACAGCTCCCCACGCTCGTCACCGAGCTTGCTGACAGTGACGCCTGTACCTCGCAGCGCCCCACTCACCTCACACATTGTGGCTTGCTCCATGCCACGCCCATCCCTCAGATGGCCCCAGGTGAGTTGCTGTTTCAGCTGTAGGCGCTCGGGACTCCCTGCTGTAGCGTATCTCAATGGGGCACCAGGAGGTGCCCTCCGCCAGTGACGTTCTTCCAGCGGCTCGCGGCCACGCTATCGAGGACTCAGATGAAGTGCACCCGTTGCTGCGGTGCATATGGCAGGAAATCTCTGGTTTTCGATCACCAGTGGCTCCATCATGTTGGTGATCGATTCCGCTACTTTGCAATTTGGCGGGACAGGATTACTCGGCGATTCTTCAGGATAAACGGGGCGATATGGACAGACCTCTAAAGACTTGCGTCCACCATCTTAGCTGGCTAGCCATGCTCCTCCATGCCTTTCTTCCCTTACTATATATGTTTTGGCCTCGAGAGATGGCGTCCTTAGTGCCCAAAGGCCAACCCTACGCCGCACATGCCAAAGGCTGTGCACAGCATGGGGCTGGCTGCCTTTCCATTAATAAATAAAGTTTTCAAAAAAAGGAACTTTTTATGCACATCGGTACTACAAATCCCATAATACTTGGTGACACGTGACGCAAAAAAAATGGTGAGCTAGGAAATATCTTAAAGTTTCTCTCTTCCAGCCACACTGACTAGCGCCACTGAACAATGCAATAAGAGAACACTCTGGAAGTACCCCCCCATAAAACAAAGAAGCAAATTGATTTCCCAGCAAAATGAAAAAGAAGCATACTAGGAGCCCGATACCCCTGACAAATGATCTTTGTATGCACATCGGGACTTCAAATCCCATGATACTTGGCGCGGAAAAATGGTGTGTGAAGAAATGCCTAAAAGAGACTGTATTCCGGTCATACTGACAATGCCACTGTGCAACGAAACAGGCCAGGGTTCTGGGAGCATGCACCCCCGTTACCAAAAAAAGGCAGATTGAATCCCATGTGACATGAAAAAGAAGCATACTAGGAGTCCAATCCTTGGTGATTAATAGTCAGCTTGAGCACCCTTGATATGGGAGCTCACTTGAAGCCCTCCCCCCAGGCTAAAAGAGGAAGCCCCCTTTTTTATAATTCAGCATAAGGATAGCCACTGAACCATAATTGATGAAAAGGATTATACCTTATGAGTTGCTGTAAGAAATCATGTTGTGAAGGCTCCATGCTCTACGCGATAAGACTGATTAAGTAATTTCCAGAATTCCTCCATTCAGTAGTCAAATCCTTCCCTGAAGATGGCCTTTTGCTTTAAGTGAAGGTAAAATAATGGGATTTATCAGCAATTATACAGTAATGTTTTGAAATCAAAGCACTGGAGCACCTGCTTTCTGATTTATTAGGCAGGATTCTCAAGGGGCCACCCACCGATTACACCAAATTTTAAGTAATGTCAAAGGATATATTGGAGGTATGCTTTTACTTTTGCCAACCCCATCTCCCTTCCTTGCGATATATTCTAGTTGAATAATCCTACCAGCATTGACCTGTTTCCTTGTGCCTTTTATTACAGTGCTTTCATATAGTTGTCTTAGAGTGTCACACCATAAGCCCTGGGGAAGACCTTCATCAAAAAGCTGCCATTTTGATAATTGAAATGAGTCAGTGTATGTAAGTGGGTTGAGGGTGTCCAGCCCCACACTGATTTTGGGCTGTTATAGTTAAGTAACATTTTTTGAGGACCTTGAAATAAAGGGGACAAAAACCTAAACTGTAAATTAATTCCCCAGCTCATAATGGCCTACTGATGTCCTCCACATAGAAGGAGAAAGTTGTTTGAAAAGCATTATATGTGTTGGACACTTTTCTATGTTACTTACCTCAGGGAAGAAGATAAAATGGAAGAAAGGAATGGCTGGGTTTGGGGTTGGGCAGGAGTTTGAACTATGCATAATACGAACACATCTCGAACTCCAGTGGTGAGTGATAATGATAACACAGTGCAGCAGGTAGGGCAGAATGCATATATTACTACTGCTGACTGTTGGTAGAGTGGGAGCTGTCAGGTGATAGCAAGTCATGAAACAGAGTGGCAAAGTTAATGCATTGTCAGTTTTCCATCATGGGTTGCAGGAGGGTGACTGACGGCCTGCATTTGGGTTAGCCTGGCAAAGGAACAGGTCAAGTAGAGAGTATTCTAGAGAGAGGATGAAGAAGGTGGACAATTTCTTAGTATTAAGCCAGGCTTGAGGCTCAGTTTTTTCTCTGACAACAGATAGGTAGAGCATTCTGATTTATGGGTCTTACAGTAGAATGTACAGCTATTGATACAACAAATTGTAATAATAATAAACATTAATAATAATGATCCATAACAAGCAAAAAGTAAAGAATGTATTTTTACAAAAAAATAAACCCATCCACAACTGACCCAGAATACTCTTCTCCAACTGTCCCACCCTCACCACTCACAACAGACCCATCATTTCCCTAAACCCAAAAACTAGTAAAAAAAGACCCCCTTTTTCAATTGTACCCCACCATCCACAGCAGGCCCATCCCCTTCTTATTTACAGTCAGTGCCACGCAATGTCATCCAGTTTCTGATCTTTTTTACCTCCTCCAGGAATTTTATGATCTCACAGAGAAAGACCTTTGTAGTGGAGGGGTAAGGAAGAGAGCTGCTATGAGAGGTAGAAGACTCTGCCGCCTGTGGCAGCTCGGGTAATGGTGCTACCTCTGTTCCACTGAGCAGCAGAGAAGCTGGTTTCGCTTCCTCCTCCTCTTATTCCTCCCGGATAGTTAGCCGGTGGAAATCTGCTGGTATAAACTTCGGGCCTTATTTTTGAGTCCTTCTGACACTTTTGCACTGCTGTTGCATCACTTTTTGTGATGCACCAGCGGCATTAAAAATGCGCCATGTTGCACCCTATTTGCAAAGAGATGCATCTAAGCTGATGCTTCACCTTGTAAAGCCCTGCACTATATTAAACCTGCGTCAGGTATAATGTATGCAGGGTGGGTGTTCCCCCGTAAAAAGCCTCATAGAAGTGGTGCAGTAATATCTATCAGATTTCACTGCGCCACTTCTAGGACTCCACTGCGTCAAAATCTTACCCTGCCTCACAGCAGGCGTAAGACTGACACAGGCACATTTAACATGGGGCTTGCCCATGTGTAATGACACTTTTGTGACATACTCCAGCACTACTGCTCCTACAGATAAGTCAGAAATACTGACGTATCTGTAACTCCTTGTGACATGGCGCGCCATACATTAAATACGGCGCATCCATCGAGTCACCTGGAGGGCACAGTGAAAACTGTTGTATCGGTGTTTCATGCAGCGATGCAACAGTTTTCATAAATGAGGCCCCCGATCTTTTGGAGGTGTGGTAAGAGCCTCAATTTCCCGCAGGTGATGTTCCTCCTTAAGCAGTGAGTCTGAAGCTAAGACACTGGTGGGGATAGCTGGATGTTGTGAGGAAAGAAGGAAAGAACATGAATTGCAGTCCCCACTCCAAGCAAATGTTTGTATAGTCGGGCAGCCACAATGTTGCTGGTTCTCAAGGGCAACTATGGAGAGGTTGGGTTAAAAGACTCACAGAATATGGTTAATGGAAGGTAAAAGACTTAGTAGAGATGGCATAAGAGGAAAAAAATGAGGAAGAATTTGGAGAAATGTGGTACATGCTTGGATGGGAATGGGATTGATACAATATTATGTGGTAGAAGCTATACATGAACAGAGGACATTGGCTAATACACATCTTCTACTTAATAATTCAGATGCCACAGAGGAAGTGACAGAAACATAGGAAGGAAGGTGTACAATTTAAAATCGATTTGGGATTGGGAAGGAAGGAATCCCTTAATGCAAAAAGCTGTTGTTATTGAGAATGGAAATTGACTTACCGCTTTGTCCAACCAGCAGCCGGCTTATCCCCCTTTACCTTCACAGGTTGGTCCCCCATCCCTCCTAGTTCTCCGTGTTGGCCTAGGAAGGTTTGGGACAAAAACAAAAGGCACTTATTTAGTAATAACACTTCCGATCACTATATTTGCACCTGGTGAAAAACAACTCTTAACAAGTCTGAAATTATTCCTAGGCAAAGTATCACTTTGATAGTTTTTCTTCAATATTTAAAAAAATCAAATAGTCAAAAAATAAATTTTATAAAACAAAGTTTTAACAATGGAGGAATGGCTTGTGAAGGTTCAGAAAACCAATAAAGGGAGCTGAAGGGAATAAAGAGGAGAAAGGTAAAATAGAGATGAGGAGGAGGTTGTTGCGCAGTAAGAAATAAATGAGGCAAAGAAGGGAAAAACGAAGCAGACAGGAGGAAGTAGGCTGCAGAAACAGATGGAAATATATATATATATATAACCCAGTGTCAGTCCCTACTGGGTGGTTATTGTTAAGATTGTTTTTCTATAGACAAGTTGCTAATAACTCTGATGCCTTTATGTATTGCTTGTAGTCCAGTGGGACTAGTGAGGCATCATGTCATAGACGGTGCCAGGACTCAGAACTGAAAGTCTGAGAGTGGATCTCAAATAAGTCATACTGCCGAGTGAGCAAAGTATGCTTACACCAAGGTTAATGTGCAGAAAGTGAGGAGAACAGTCAGATTGTCAGGTTGGAGGTTACTGATTGGTGAATTGTGTATAGTTATAGTGTGATGATAGTGAAAATGTATGTAGCTAATGGAGAAGCAACATTACTTGTAATTAATTATTTTTAGGACAGAGAGCTATTTCTAGGACAGAGGTTAAATGGGGGAATAGGATGGGTTGCATAAGCAGTAAATTATCTTGGCTGTAAGTTATTAAATGTGCTTTAATATTTAATATTATTGTAGTTAGTACTATTGATCAGTGTTTCATTTCTTTCCTCCATTCAGCAGCACCAAAGAAGAGGGCCAGGAAGCTCAGACCTGATGGGGATAATATCTCAGTCATAGTTAGATGTCTATTGAAAAAGCGTTTTTTGTTTCACTAATACCTTTGACTCCTTTTGATGAATCTTCGCAAAAGTTAATCCACCTCAGCTCTTTCTGGGAAAGTTTCAGGATAATCCATCAGGGGGGCAAAAAGTGGGGGAGGGGGCAAAACACGTGTTCCAATGCAATTTCTGTAGGGAAGTATAGGCAGCAATACAGAAAAATTGACTGAACAGAATTGAACCAGATTTGCCAGTATGTTAGAGCTCAGACAGCATGGTTTGGTGTAAATTCGTACATTGGTTAATGAGAAATGAAGGTTCAAAAGTTAGTGATATCTAGGCAGGACGAGTCGAGATATGCTCTGATTGGCCACTGATTCATTGGTCAACCCTGCAGGAAACTAGCTATTTATGATCTCCTGAAGCTGAGGCAAGACATTGATACATCTACTAACACATGGAATATTACTTATGTGCAAAGAAGGGCACTTAGAAACCTTGAAACAGAGGAGGGAATTGTGATCAAGCCCTCTGACAAAGGGGGCAATGTGGTGCTGCAGACCCGTGAGAACTATTGCAAGGAGGCGTACCACCAATTGAACAACTCTGAGAACTACTCACCGATTACGACTAGTGAATACATGAACAGTTTAAGAGACTATGAGCATCTGATTTATAAATGGCAAGTGAAAGGGATGCTCTCTACGGAGGAATTTGCCTTCCTATCAACCCCTCATCCCCGACTACCCACATTTTATCACCTGCCCAAGGTTCATAAGAATAGGCTGAACCCACCAGGATGACTGATGATATCCCCTATTGGAGGCCTTTTGCAAAACATATCTAAATGTATTGACTACTTTTTATTCCCCTTTGTGTCAGAACTATCCTCTTATACAAGGGACACTAAAGACTTTCTGAAACACATTGAGGGGGTTGTGTGCGAATATGATTTCTTAATGATAACGCTGGATGTAGCTAGCTTGTACAAGAGCATAGCACACGAGGATAGGATCAATGCCACTAGAAACGTTTTGAAGAATCGCCCCTTAAAATATGCGGAACACAGTGAGATTCTGCTTGAGTTCCTACATTTCTGCCTACATAATAATATATTCATCTTTCAGGATCAGATTTACAAACAGCAGAAAGGCCATGGGAGCCTGCTTCGCCCCCAGCTACGCGAACTTGTTCATGGGCTTGTAGGAGAAGCAAGTGGCATGGTCGGATACATGTGATACATGGGTAGAGAGCACCGTCAGTTGGAGACATTATATAGACGATCACTTTCTGATTTGGCGAGGCATGAAAGAGTCAGCCCTACGATACATTGATTACCTCAATTCCAATGACCTTAACCTCAAATTTACTAGTGAGATAAGCTCGACTTAGAGTTTTAGTAGCAGATGGAGGAATTCAGACAGCACTATTTAGAAAGTCCACGGCAGAGAACTTGGTGCTGCACGCCAGTAGTAGTTACCCCAGTAATCTCAAGAATAGCATCCCATACGGGGAACTGCTATGGATTAAAAAGAACAGTACGGGGGGCGTGGCCAAGCAAGCATCCCATACGGGGAACTGCTATGGATTAAAAAGAACAGTACGGGGGGCGTGGCCAAGCAAGATGGCTGAGCGGACATGAGCCGCTTCAGCTCCGGACCCCCATGGCTGCCCTAAAGACTCTATCGCCATCGTAGAGAACCGAGACCTGACTGTGCTTACCGGGCTTGGTGCCGAGCCGATCCAGAGAGCAGTGGTAGGCCCTTCAAGCTGACTGGTGTGCAGTCCTGGAGCCGATGCGAGGCGCGGGGCTGGGCTGGCCTCCAAGATGGCGCGGGGAGCGGCACCGGCCGGGACGGGTGTAAAGTCCTGAGCGCCTGAAGCCGCCAGGTCTGGTGGGTCAAAGCCTCCTTCGCAGAAGAACACCACCCGAGTTGGCGACTCGCCTAGGGCTGCATCGTTGTGCCTCTGCCCAGGGTCCCGCCACGTTATTTAGAGGGCTGACGCAGAGTGCGCGGTACTGCTAGACTGCAAGAGTGAACCGGGGGCCTCATCGGAGGCCCACTCGCGGCCTGATGCGGAGGAGCTGAGGGAGGAGGGCGGATACCGATGCCGGGGAGGCCCGCCAGACAGACGGATGGCGATTTGCATTCCCGTTGCTATTGTTTCATCCTGCTGGGAAAGAGCTGCAAGTAGAGGCCTGCCTGACCTCAAAATGGCACCCAAATGACGAAATACTTCCAGTGAAGCTCCAGATCTGCAGTGTTGTGAACATGGACATTGGGGTAGGACGGGCACCTTCACTCCTATACTGCCCCATCTGATGAGACAGCAGACTCCCGGCTGACGCTGTTTTTGTGTCGGTCCTTTTCGACAGCCGCCTGACCTTAAGATGGCCACCAACATACTCTAACTAACTAACTACAGGCCCGACCTCAGGCGGGAGTGAGCGGGGAGTACGGGGCTAGATCCTTGACGCCATCCCACGACGAAGACCGTTGCTCGCCTCAGTGCCATACGCCGCATTGCCCCTATGCCATCAAAGAAGACGTCGAACAAAGTCTCCCGCTATTTTGCTGCTGCAGACAAGAATACTATCTCTGCCGATTCGGACCAGACAAAGACTATGGCTCTCACCAGGGAGGACCTAGTGGCCACTTTACGAGATTTTAAAGCTGATCTCTGTCAAGAGATAAAACAAGACCTACATGCCTCCATGGATCAACTGAAAGCTGACCTCACAGAGAAGATGGCCTCCCTTTGACACGATGTGGATGCGGTGGGCACCAGGGTGCTAGAGGTGGAGGAGCAGACGCAGGATCTCGACGCACGCTCTAGTAGACTACACGACGTCCAGCTGACCCTCCAGTCCCAACTGCATCAAGTTCTCCTGAAGGCGGAGGATTTGGAGAACAGGTCTCGGAGGGAAAATATACATATCTGGGACCTGGAAGAGGGTGCGGAGGGGCCAGATCTTGAGGCGTTTGTTGTGGGACTCTTCTCGGAGCTGCTGGCGCCTCACCAACTGAAGATAAAGATTGATCGAGTCCACCGGGTGGGGTCCTCACAGGCAGGAGACGGTAAACGGACCAGAGACGTCTTGGTGAAGATGCACTCCTTCCAAACGAAAGAAGCCATCTTGGGTGCGGCAAGGAAGAAGGAGGGGGCCTCCTTTCAGGGATATAAATGTGCATAGTTTCAGGACCTGGCACCGGCTACTCTAGCACGCAGACAATCACTCCGTCCTGTCACTACCAAGCTCCGGGAGGGCAATATATAATACCGCTGGACATATCCCTTTGGTCTCGCCTTTGAATATAAGAATAAATCCCACCATGTGACTGAACTGAACGAGGGACTGCGTATTTTAGGCCTACCAATACCGGATGACGACGGCTCCACGGGCCCTTTCACCAGCGAGGGTCAACCCCAGAGGGAGACCCGTTCATGGCAAACGGTCGCAAAGAACGGATCGACCCCCAAGTGATCATCTTTTTTGAGAGAGGATGGCTATGACTATTTTGACGCACTGGGGTTCATCCACAGAATTCAAACGTAGAGCCAATGTCGGTTGGCGCAGTGGGACAACACTGCTACAGAGACTACGCACCAGGACTTCGGACTAGAACGCACAGGTGTTACAGTCACTATAGAGCTATGCCAATATTCTCTATGTTTTCGTAGCATGGCAGCCAGGGGTACGGGCCTTGTCCGTACTGCCCGGAATGTTGTTTCTCTTCTTAACGAAGATTCCAGCTGAGAGCCTGTTGGCGACTCGGCGTATTTTTTCCTGGGGTTGTTGGGGATTTGGTTATGGGGGGGAGGGTTCCTGGTGGTGGTGTCGGGGTAACACTAGATTCTCGCTTACACAAGGGTGGGCTATGTAGAGCGGCTGACCTAGATACTCTGCAGCATAAGCACCTCGGGGGCGGCTCGCTGGGGGGTCTAATGGGTGTGGGGGGAGTATTCAGATTCCCAGATGGTCTCCATAGCGTCCTGGAACGTTAAGGGTCTCAATTCGCCACAGAAACGGCAACAAATCTGGAAATATATCAATGACTGCCAGTTCAAAATTGTGGCGCTCCAGGAAACGCATTTGAAAAAGTCTGAGGACATGCGGTTCCGCCACAAGTCCTACCCTTTAATCTATAAGTCGTCGGCCGGAACCAAACATAACGGGGTTGCACTGCTCTTCCGGGCATCAGCCAAATTCCAGCTGGAAGCAGTTAAGGCCGAACGGGAAGGGAGAGCCCTAATGGTGAAGGGAAGGCTGCGAGGATCCATGTGCACATTTGACTCCCTTTACGCACCTAATTCTGGGCAGACGGCGTTCCTTTCCAACACACTCGACTTAATAGGCAGCTACGCGGAGGGCCCGGTGATTCTCCAGGGGGACTTTAACCTTACATGGCATGATACCTTATATAGCTCCCACTCCCATAGGGTGACCCTCACTTGCTTCCCCAAGGGGATTAAGCAAAAATTCCTCATGTTAGGCCTCTGCGACGCATGGCGGACATTATACCCCGACACCAAAGACTACACGTATTTCTCTCACGTCCACCACACCTATTCTCGGATTGATTACATTTTCATCAGCCAAACACTTCTGGGACCCCTCCAGGCCGCCCAGATCTTGCCAATCTCAATTTCAGATCATAGTCTGGTTTCTATCAGCATAGCGTGGGGTGGGACTAAACCTAACACATCTAGATGGTACTTCCCGACTTCCATCACCTGAGACAAGTCACTCCGAGAAGACTTGAGGTCCGCTATCACAGATTTTTTTACACTTAACAATCCGGCAGACACTACTCCGCAAAATAACTGGGACGCATTCAAAGCGGTCCTACTGGGTAAATGTATCCAACTTAACGCAGCCCTCAATAAGCAAAGTGTGAAGGAACGGCTGGCATTAGAAAACGAACTTGAGGCCGTCGAAAAATCACATAAGGAAACACCCACCCGAGCGCTTCAGCGACAACTCACCGCGTGGAGGGGAAAACTTTGTGCCATTTACAATAATAGAGCTGAATACACACTGCTTAAATTACGACAGGCAGCATACACACAAGGGGACAAGGTGGGGACCCATCTAGCGCGACAACTACGAGAGAAAAGGGAGCGCAAGTATATAGGGGGCATATTAGACGCAGACTGTCAACTTATTCACAAGGACACCACTAAAGCCAAGATCTTCGGCGCCTTTTATGGAGACCTCTACCGAGGCACTCCCCCTGATCCTATCCTTCAACAGCAATTTATCGATTCCATAGATCTCCCCCGCCTCTCCCTGGTGACTGCGGAACCACTGGATGCTCCCATTACATCAGAAAAGGTAAGGCAGGCCATTACTAATCTCAAACTGCACAAAGCCCCGGGGCACAGTTTTATAAATGCTATGCTTCCGTGCTTATCCCCCATTTAACTACGCTGTTTAATGCTATAGCGCTGGACGCCAGAGTTTTGGCCTCGATGGCCGAGGCTGTAATCCCAAAGCCGGGGAAGGACCCTCAGGTCTGCGCATCCTACAGGCCCATAGCCCTCCTCAACTTAGATGCGAAGCTATACTCTGCGATTCTGGCCACTAGGCTCGAGGACTTGATGCCCACTCTAATCCACCCTGATCAATCTAGCTTTATAAAGGGGCGACAAACACATGACAATATTCGTCACACTATTCACCTGATATAAAAAGTGTCTAAATTTAAAATTCCCGCAATACTGGTGGGGCTTGACGCCGAGAAGGCCTTTGACAGGGTGGATTGGTCCTTTCTTTTTCTTACTATGCAGAGATTTGGCTTTGGAGAAGGGTTCCTCAACATGGTCAGGGCCAACTATCATCTCCCACATCTCCCACAGTCGCAGGTACTAGTTAATGGTCATAAATCACTCCCTCCGCACACGTCAGGGTTGCCTGCTCTCTCCCCTCTTATTTGCCCTTAGCATTGAACCTCTAGCTATACAGTTTCGATGCGATCAGAGGTATACGTTTTGGAGGCACGGATCATTAAGCATCCTTCTTTGCGGATAATGTCTTCCTTACACTTTTGGAGCCGTCCACTTCACTCCGAGCGGTGCAAGAGGATCTACGGAACTTTGAGCGGGTCTCAGGTTTTAAGGTGAATCTTTCCAAATCCTCCATATTAAATCTTACACTCTCCGATGCTGATGCCGCAAGCCTGCGGGGTCAAACGTCGCTCCACTGGGCCAAACACTCCCTCCTATATCTCGGAGTACACCTTACACCCAAAATTGGAGACCTCTATAAGGCCAATTACCCCTCGCTGGAAGCGCAGTTGAAACGAGATTTTAAAAGATGGAAGCCTCTTTATATTTCTTGGCTGGGGCGGATCAGCGTCGTCAAAATGGTGGTGCTGCCGAAGCTTCTGTATTTATTTCAGGCACTCCCAATAGCACTGGACCGTGGTCTCCTACCTCGCTTGCGCTCACTGGTCATCACATTTATTTGGCAGGGGGAGGGCACGCCTCCCCTTTCACGTCTTGCGGTGCCCCAGGAAAGAAGAGGGGGTAGCGTTACCTGATTTCCAGCTGTACTATCAGGCGGCTCAGCTGAGGGTGGTGACAGAGTGGACAGTTAGAGAATCCGACAAACATTGGCTCCACATGGACAGGGCAATCGTGGGGCGAACAATCTGGGATGTCTTGTGGAAACCAAAGTCAGTCAGGCAAGTAAATGCATACCTTAGCACGCCCACACGCACCACGCTTACAATTTGGGACCAGGTCACGAAAAAAGAGGGATGGACCCCTTTCCCCTCCCCTTACACTCCAATCCACTTCAATCCAGCCTTTCCACCGGCAATGAGGGAGGGTCCCTTTGACAGTTGGAGGGAAGGTGGTTGTTTAAAATTGTCGGATTTATTCCATAACTTTGACATTTTGACGTTCGAAAGCTGCAAACGAGAATTCCAGGTTGACCACAGGGAACACTACCACTACCTCCAGCTTAAGCTTAAGCTTAAGCACTGCGCCACCCTTCCACGCGTGAGAGAGGCCGCTACTAGGAAACTCACGGCTATGGAGAGACTGGTACACAAGGCGGGCACCATGAAGGGGGCGATCCCCTCACTTTATGCCATGCTCCTAAGTACACTACACGCCCCCCACGCGCGCTACATGTCCTTTTGGGAACAAGTGCTGGGACGGGAGATCTCAGACGACGAATGGAAGCACCTCTGGGGCGACATTACTATAGACAATCATTCAGTGGCCCTGAGGGAAGCGCATTGCAAGACTCTCCTTGACTGGTAACTTTACCCCACTAAACTCAAACGGATCTTCCTCGACACCTTGGATCTCACCTGGCAGGGCTGTGGGTTACAGGGGGATTTCCGCCACATCTGGTGGGACTGCCCGGGTGCTAGGCTATTTTGGGAAGAAATCCTCTTGCATATTAAAGACATACTGGTGTATCCTGTCCCGACTACTATAGAGGGGGCGTTACTAGGCATTAGGGACCGCAACCTGGAACATCAAACTAAAGCTGACAAGGCCATAGTGTGGGCTTGTCTTGGGGCAGCAAAACTTACGATAGCATTTGCCTGGAAGAAGAAAGCCGCACCGGAGATATCCTTATGGCATGTCCGTCTGTGGAGAATTCTCTCTAGGGAACACCTTGCGGATATTTTCCGGGATGACTTCAAGAACTTTCAAAACAAATGGGGCTCGCTTGTGACCTATCTGTCTAGAGGTCTACCCTCAGCGGTATGCCCTCCCTCATTAAGGACTATGCATCTTTTTCAATTCTAATTGCACCGACAAGGGTTGGCTGAAGCGCTCTTCACTCCCCTAAAAGCTCCGGCTACGCTCTTACAGCCTCACCTTTTTGACATACCCAGAATACTCCCTTCACTTTTGTATAGCACCACCACCACCAGGGTAGGGGGGGAGGGTTGGGGAGGGGTTTTCAGGTTTATATTTGTTCTTCCTATTGCTTACGGGGTTGTTTTCAGGGTGGAAAGTTCAAAACAAAAACAGCCATCGGCTCTGTTGATTGCAGGGGGCGGGTACCAGACCTAGTGCTATGTGAAACTAGACTACCACTAGCTGAATGTTTTGACTCTGGGTCCTGTACACCCTCTGTACTTTAGATGTTGTGTTTCCTTACAATGCTGAATAAAAAGATTTTTGACAAAAAGGAACAGTACCAGAGAGGAAGATTTTGAGAGAGACGAATCTGAGAGTATCAGAAGATTCAAAGTGAGAGGGTACATGAAGGGCATCCTGAAGGAAGCGACTAAGAGAGTGGCAGGGAAGCCCAGGGTTGACCTACAAAAGGAAGAGAATAAAAAAGTGAAACCTGAGGTGAAGAATAATTTCAGGCTGATAACGAGTTACACCAGTGCGGCTAGCAGCGTGAGAAAAATAATGCAGGCCAACTGGCGGATATTGAAGTCCGATATTGTGATAGGACAGGACTTGCCACCTCACCCCTCACTGACATTTAGAAGAACACACTCAATTGGAGACCAGCTGGTAGATAGCCACTTGCCACCGCTTAAAGTGCAGAAAGGCATTACATGCTTAACAGGCTTTTTTCCGTGTGGCAGGTGCAATGCCTGTGGGAATATCACGAAGGTGACCACTTATAAGGTAGTTGGCCTAAAAGATCCAGTTCGCATTACCAAATTTATGAATTGAAACACACCTTACGTGGTATACTGCCTCACATGCCCGTGCAGCCTAAGGTATGTGGGCAGCACAATTCATCCAGCTAAAGTCCGCATTTTAAAGCACCAGCGGGTAATCCAGAATAGCGATCCGAGTTACCCGGTTGCCAGGCATTTCCACACACACCACAACAGCAACAGACAGCTGGTGAAGTATTTTTACATTGACCATGTACCACATGATGTAAGAGGAGGGGACAGGGAGAAGCGAATGCGAAGAAGGGCATTGCTCTATATCTTGGATATGGTGACGAGGTTGCAGATGGGCCTCAGCATGGGAGAGGAGCTTGGGGTGCATTTGTAATTTTGAAATGAGGTAGAGGGAAGCAGGCAGAATGTGATTCTGCGGGTCTTAAATTTGGCGTGATAGCATTTGGTATTCAGGCCCAACCAGGGCTCTATTATGAGTGTAAGGTACTTGAGCCCTGCAAAGTTGGCAGGATAAGGGTCCTCAAGGGGGTGCTGCCCATACAGGGCACCATGTTGTAAGTGTATGCAGTTTGCTGCCGCATCTACACGGTGAGTTATTTAAGTTTGAACTGTCATTTAAACAGGCCGGGTATGTAGGCTTATGAATGACAGGGGTGGTTCAAGCCAGTGAGAGATGACAGCGCTCTCAGTTAGGGCTCGTTCAGGATTTTCTGTAATGATAACGTAATGCACCACTCAAGTATGGCGGGACATATAATTTCTTTGCCTGACCATTGTTATGATGCTCTGCCTGACTTCCAAATACTATGTATGACAATGTATTTAATGAGACAAAAATGCGGTGGCCGCCAACACTGAGGAAGTCGTACTGCTGAAACGTGTTTGTTTTGTTATCTGTGCCATTAAATCCGAAGAAGGATTACCCCCGCGAGTGCCCGTGACTTATTTCTGGAGCGTGGAAGTTTCTCACGAGTCTGCCCTCGTACATGGGGCACCCGCTAGCGAGTGCAGGAGCATTGGCAGGTCTGGAGCTTTGGATATATATATATATGTATATATATATATATATATATATATATATATATATATATATATACTCCTTCATATATATATACTCTTTCCCATCGTTCATTTCAGAAACCATCAAGGCAGCGGCACAGCAAGCTCTCGGCAACCAGGGGTAATCATTCAATTTATATTTCATTCTGCTTTTTCTTTTTCGCGTGCAAACTCCAAAATATTCATTGAAACACCAAATAATTACAAATGAAATGACCAACGCATTGCGTCTGACGCTTTCTGCTGTGTATATATATATATATATATATATATATATATATATATATATGACTAAAAAGACCACTCTGTAAAAAGCAAGCCAAGGATTTATATACATATAAATATATATATATACATATATATATACAAATATATATATATATATATATTATTTTTTTTATCCAACAAGGTGTCCAAGAGCTTAGAGGAGCACTCGACTGCTCGTCTCCCATCCGGGACTTCGGGTCAACTTGCCTCAATGTTCTGGTTCGTTCTGTTAGCCTGATGCGTTTCGAGGTATGAACCTCTTTTTCAAAGGCTGCTTGCTGTACACCTCATTTTCAAAGGCTGCTTGCTGTAGTGAAATGGTGCGGTGAGTGCTCTCTTTGATTGCCATGGTTTTATTGATTTCTTGGCCCCCTCGTGGGCCTCGCTGAGTGCCGTAGTACCACATTGCATTATGGGACATATAGTCCCTCGAGCATACAATTATTTCCCTAAGTGGGTCTCAAGCGCCAAAATCAATATTGAATTGAAAAAGCAGCCTTTGAAAAAGGGGTTCATACCTCAAAACGCATGAGGCTAACAGAACGAACAAGAACATTGAGGCAAGTTTGTTGTAGTGAGCCTCAGCAAGGCCTACCAGTGCTTAGGGGTTCTCCCTTCTCTGCACAGAGTCCTCAGACACTTAGGAAGAAGTTGGCACAGAAACTGGAAATAGAAAAGACAGAGTTTATTAAACCTCATGAGGTGGAGCTACATTCACACACATCACCCTTCAGTAATGCATGAAGTAGCACACTGAATGGAAGGATCCTGGTCCTTTTATACCCACACAGGGGCTCAAATGAAGGCGGTACTAACACAAATGCTGGTTTTAGGTACATATAAGGTCATACAGAGAATGCACAGTCGACAAGTGGGTGGAGCTAACAGTTTCTACTTTTAGTAGACACATCCTGACATTTATAAACTCGGAACAGCTGCAAGCTCAACTGAGCATGTGCAAAGCAAGAGGAACTAAATATAACTTGTCTCTAGGCAGATTTCAAGAGCAGTTGACAGGAAGGTAGGACAGAGCACATGGCGAGCACATGGTAGCACATGGCAGCCAAAATGGCTGACAGAAATACAAAATGGATTCCACAAAGCGGACAATTTAGCCTCTAAATACAGGCTGTCTTCAGCTAATGCTTAACTTAAATGCAGCCAAATTACAACAGACGACCCTTTCAGCATTGGCTGAAGACATTCGTTTATCTGGGGTAATCTAGATATTCATCCCGTATATCTATTAACATTATTTCGGCCACCTCTTTATTCAACATTTGTTGGGCCTTTGTTTCAGCAATGTTCCCTCTGGCAGGTATACAAGCAGAAATGCAAATGGAGCAAAGCATTGGACCACATTGGATACATACACAGCATGTAAAAAATATTACAATTATTACACACAGGATAGTCAGTAGCTTCCAGCCCCAAGCAGAAACAAGAGTCCAAAACCATCCAGCAAAAGTCCAAGTTCCAGTCTCTGGATGAATTTCTGCAGCAATCTTATGCAATTTTGATATTGCGTCATATACTGAAGGTGAGTGATCTGGTATGAATACACAACAGCTGCTACCGATGATGCGACATGAACCACCTCGATCAGCCAAAATTACGTCTAGCACCATCCTATTCTGGAGTGCTACAATCCTTGCAATCTGTAGTTCCTCTGTAATGTTCTCAAGTGCCATAGCTGTCTGATTGGTAACAGCTTCCACGACACGAGTTAGTCGTCGGATTTTCCTGCTGTTTAATGCAGCACCCACAAAGAAAAATAAGCCCAAGTTGAAATCAACATATTGTTGTAGGGTAGTGTCGGTTTGGTCAACTTCATCCATACTTATTGTCCTCTTATTTCTGTTTTTGGAAATGTCATTGTACAGTTTAAAATCACGGTGATACAATGCAGGTGCCAGAAACACAGGGGGCAACAGAAAAGATACATAGCAGATTCCTGACCACCCAACAGGTAATTGATAATATCCGTTATTTCCACACACAAAATACGTGTTATGCGAGGCTGTGAAAGTGCTCTTATTGGCACCTTCAATGGTCAGGATTACAGTACACTCGCTCCTCCCCACTGGAATTCTTCCAACACTACAAATACACAAATCTGCTTTAGCTTTTGTCACAGAAATCACAAAAGGTCCAATGTTCTTTATTATTCTCACATTTGTGAAAACATATGGTGTTGAAATATTGTCCGGTTGATACTCTTCCCATTCCCATTTAGTCCCTTTGGCTTGTGGATAACCTTCTTTATTTTGATAACATACTTTATTAAGTTGAAAAATAATCCCACCTACTGAAGGCTTTCCATATGCAAACAAAAGCGCATACCAAGCTTGACAAGAACCATTGTGAGAAAATGGAAGAGGAATAAAAGGTGTTCCTCCTTTCTTTTGATGTGCAGGTATCATCCCACACACCCAACAGTTGGTAGTATTTGTAGCATTGTGAGTATGGTGCAACATCTGGATAAAAGTATTGTTCAGGTAAGATTGTCGATGCTTTTGCTCATGGTAAGGAAGAGTAAAGTAGTGGTGTTCCACGGGTACTGGCGTAGTGGCAACAAAAAGCTGTCGAACAGGAGCCACCTTCTCGATGTACCACGTAATTGCTGCCATAGCCACCATAGCAACAACAAACCCTACAGCACAAATGATTTGTTTTTTCATTTTAGCAGCAGTAATGATTGATCTTTCTGAAAACTTGTTGAAAACAGTCGTTGGAGCTCTTCTCCTGGGCAGCCGCTGATTTCTTCACCATGGGCCAAAGCGGGTGTCACTACACTAATACAGGGCTGATCCCCTCCCCTTGCCACAATGGCTCTCCGTTTCACTAACCCAGGACGGTAGCTCAACCAGTCTTTTTCAAAACTGCAGATCCTTTCCTCGGTCTCAATTGATATCTGGATACTCCAGTGATCGTGTGGTCCGGGAAGACTTCCGCAGATTCGTCAGGTGAGATAGCTTGGCCTTTCTCCGTCTCCAGAATCTCTCGATGGTCGGTCAACACAGCAGGTTCCACCAAGGCAGGCGACACGCGTTTGCAGTGTGTGCTGTGGATCCAATTCTTTCTGTTTGTCACTCGAACTGCTGTCCTTGTCGCAAGGAGCACCTGCTCTGGTCCTCGCCACCTTGGCTCCAAGCTGTTCGATCTGTCGAAGACCTTGACCATTACATGGTCACCAGGACGGAGTTCGTGGGCCTCACCTGTAGATCTGTCAGGAAGAGCTTCTCGAACCTGTTGATGAATAGAAATCAAACTGTCAGTTAACTGTGCCAAATAATCATTCATCAGAACACAAGGAACATCATGTATGGGGCGTGGCTTAGGAATTCCCCAAATGTTCATTGGTCTTCCAAACACCACCTCATAGGGGGTAAGACCTGATCGTGAATGTGGCACCGATCTTATGGACAACAATGCCAATGGTAGGGCATCTGGCCACTTTAGAGACGTGGAAGCCAGTATTTTCGCCAACTTTGATTTTAGAGTAGCGTTATACCTTTCCACCAATCCTGCTGATTGCGGGTGGAAAACTGTATGGAATTTCTGTTTGATCCCTAATCCTTTCAGGACATGCTCAACAACTTGCCCAATAAAATGAGGTCCATTGTCACTCCACAAAAGTTTACAAACACTGTATCTAGGGAAAAACTCCTTTGGAAGCACCTTTGCTGTGGTGAGAGCAGTATTATCCTTCGTAGGGTATGCCTCTATCCATTTGCTAAAGGCACATACCACCACTAGGACATATTTCAGATTATTGCAGCGTTCGAGTTGGATGTAATCCATCTGCAAAACTTCAAAAGGTGCGGTTGGTGTAGCAAACCCTCCTGTAGGAGTTTGTGTCCCTTTTCCAGGATTATACTGCCAACAGATCAAACAGGACTGTACTACCCTTTTGGCTGTGCTAGCAATTTCAGGATGCTCCCAAACTTGTGTAAGCAATGTAGTTATTGCTAGAGCTCCAACATGTGCCAGCCCATGTGCCATTTGAACCATAGGTTGTAAATAGGCCGCAGGCATTTTCCACTTATTCATTTCTTTGTTACGCCAACAACCCTCATCATCTAATATTCCTTCTTTAGACCATTGCTCAAGCTCTTCCACAGAAGCAGATCTCTGTATATCCAATACTTCCTCTCTAGCATCATGCCAACGCTCAGCTTGTGATTTCACTACGTACATGGGTGTAGTGCTTCGCTGCATCGCAGTCTCACGGGCTACGCGGTCTGCAAAGGCATTGCCTTGTCCTATTTTGTCAGTCACTTTCTTGTGTGCGCTACACTTCATAATAGCAACTTTCTTTGGGTATGTAAGTGCAGTCAAGAGATTATGCACTAACTCTCCGTGCATTATCTGCATCCCATGGGATGTAAGAAAGCCTCTTTCCTTCCACAGTAGGCCAAAATCATGAACCACTCCAAAAGCATAGTGGCTATCCGTGTAAATGTTCACACACAAGTCAGTGCTAAGCTCACATGCTCGTGTCAAAGCTATTAGTTCAGCTGCTTGAGCCGACTTCTGAGGTATGCGAGCTGTTTCCACTACTGTCTCAAGCGTGGTAATTGCATAAGCAGCTGAAGTCGTGCCATCTGGTAACTTCAAACAGGACCCATCAACCCACAGTTCCCCATCTACATCTGGAAGGGGCGTATCTTGCAAATTGATGCGACCCTTTGTCTGTTCCTCAGTAAGGAATATACAATCGTGAGGCTCCTTTGACTGAGACTGAGTCGCAGGATATGGCAACAAAGTGGCGGGGTTCAGTGTCGCACATCTCTTCAAGGTAATATGAGGTGCTAGCAGTGTCAATTCGTATCCTGTCAAACGAGCACTAGTTAAGTGCTGAGTCTTAGTCTGATTCAAAAGGGCATCTACTGCATGGGGTACTAGCACCAACAGTTTGTGTGACAAAACTATCCCTTCACTCTGACGTATGGACACAGCCGTCGCTGCAACTGAACGGAAGCACCCAGGTAATGCACGAGCAACAGGGTCAAGAACTGCAGAAAGGTATGCGCAAGGACGCTGTTTGTCCCCGTGTGTCTGTACTAAAACTGACAATGCACATCCTTCTTTCTTATGTACATAGAGTGTAAAAGCCTTCGTGTAATCTGGTGTGCCTAACACTGGTGCAGAGCAAAGAGCTTGTCTCAACTGACAAAAAGCATTTTGACATTCATCTGTCCATGGAAGGGGGATCGGAGTGTTTTTAGTCAAAAGTGCTAGCAAGGGCTTAACAATGTGTGAAAAACCCAATATCCATTGCCTGCAAAACGAAGTCAGACCAATGAATGCACGGACATCTTTCTGCGTGGAAGGTACTGGGGTGTCTAAAATTGCTTGAATGCGATCTGGTGTCAGTGCACGGCCCTCCTTAGACAGAAGGTGTCCTAAATAGGTCACCTTCGGTCTACAATATTGCAATTTCTTTCGTGATACTTTATGGTGGTGTGTAGCAAGAAAAGAAAGCAAAGACAAAGTGCATTTCTCACACTGCTCAGGTGTATCGGCTGCCAACAAGATGTCATCGACATATTGTATGAGAGCCACTCCTTTAGACAAGGTAAAGGAATCAAGCTGTCTCTTCAATGCTTGACTGTAAATACTAGGACTCTCAGTATAGCCTTGAGGAACTCTACAAAATCTGTATGATCTATTATTCAAAGTGAAACCGAACAAATATCGGCTATCAGGATGAATAGGAATCGAGAAGAAAGCGTTCTTCAGATCAATTACAGAAAATGTAGTTGCTGTTGGAGGGACCAGGGTAAGCAATGTCGTTATGTCAGAGACTACAGGGTACTGTGGTACTACAATCTTGTTGACTTCTCTCAAATCGATAATAAATCTATAAATCCTAGTGTCAGTATCTTTTTTCAAAATGGGAAGAATCGGACTATTGCAAATATTGTAAGGAACTTCTTCCACAACCCCCACCTTAATTAAATCATGTACAATACGTGTGAGTGCTTCTTCTCCTTCTCGAGAAATTTTATACTGAGGCAGTCTTGGCAATAAAGCGCCCTCCTTGACACTAATATGTACTGGTGGAATAACCATTTGCCCTACATCAGTGTCCGAAGTAGCCCACAAAGTACTAGGGAGTGAGGCTAGTGCAATGTCCTCTTTAACAATACAAGATCTCTCAATCATAGGGTAGTTGTCATTCAAAATAACCCGTACTCCTTCCGGAGAACACCGTATCGTAGCCCTAAAATATTTAAGCATATCAAGACCCACAATATTGTCTGGTGTGTTTGGAGAAAGCAAAAACGGACATGGAGCAGTAAACTTATCAATATCAAATGCAAGTGGTTGTGACAATGGGCTGAGGGAAGGTGTTCCATCGAAACCTATCGATGTAATGGTTAAGCCAGACAGGGGAGCCCTTGGAACCAATTGTTTAGACAAGGCGCTACGAGTAGCTCCTGTATCAACCAGAAACTGATCAGTAGAACCCAAAACATGTGCTGTAACATAGGGACCCCTCTGATCTACTGGAACTTCAACTGATTCCTTACCCCATCCTAGGCAATCCTATGCATAAGCAGAATCTTGAAAATCAGAGGGCACATAGTCAGACATTTGATATTGGTTCCTTCTATCAAAAGTGTTAAACCCATTCTGCCCACGTGTATTAGCATCAAACCGAGCACGATCATTCGCGCTTCCTCTAGGCCCTTGATATCCTGAACGATTTCTCATTTGTCCCCGACCACGTAGATTCTGCTGAGCACGCAGCACTGGACAATCAGAAAGCCAATGTCCAAATTTTTTGCAGTACGCACACTGATCAACAGACAAATTCAAACGGGCAGAGGAAGGAAAGGACGAACCATAAGATCCACGTCCACCTCTATCATTATCTCTAGAAGGCGGACCATAAGCTTGAGCCAACATAACCTTTGTTTTCAACTCTTTAGACTTTTTGTCCTCATTACCTTTGGCTTCTAATTCTTGCCGCTCATAATACTGGGCCATAGTTAAAAGAGAAACCGGAGAAGATGTAGTCCATGAACTCTCACTGGCCTTTAAGCGACTAGCTATTCCTGGCAAAAGGTTTGCGACATATTTATCGACAAACAGATGCCTACCTGTGTCATCTGTCAATGACTGGCCACTAAAATCGTGAAATGCTTCTTCAAAACGTGTGAAGAAGTCGGAAACTGATTCATCTACCTTTTGCTTGCAAGACGCTAGCACTGTCCAATCTATCTTCTTAGGGGAATGATGGTCTTTAACTTAACTAATATAGCTGCCGGAAGATTTAAAATTAACTGACACGGTTTCTGTGCAGGTTCTCTATCTTCATCTAACCGCTCTAAATCTTTCCACAATGCTCCAAATGTCGCATTATCATCTATTCTACGCACAGTTCTCCACATATCAGGCGGTAATATTAATCCAAAAACAAATCAATATCAGACAGAGTCATAGTACAAGAGCTGATTGCACCCTCAACTTCCTCATAAAAGGCTGCTGGATTCTTTCGCGGGTCAGGCAATGCATTTTTAAGGGCCATAACATCTGCTCTATTCCAAGGAGTGTAAACCCAATTATAAATAAAGTACCCTTTCGCATTAAGAGAAGTCTTATCATCCTCTGTACCCGTTCCTTTAGGAGGAACATATAAAGGCGCGGCTTCCCGCATGGGTTTCACATGAATTACAACATTCTTATCTGTTTCAGGAGTAGGAGTTCGTGCCATGCTGATCTGAGATGCTAGTGCAGCTGTTTCTGCTGCCTTTTTCTCCTCTCGCAAACGGGCTGCTTCAACACGCAGTTTAACCAAGCGTCTGATCGTGTCAGCCACCTGGGAGAAGACAAAAAGACCATCACGTAATTGTTTACAATCAGTTGCTACATCATCGGGCTCCATTTCTACCGAATACTTCCTAAATTGTTCAATAACCTCTGCAGCAAATGTATCGGTAAAATATATTTGCTCCCTTTCCTGCCATCCTTTTATACTATCTAAAAGTTCAGAGGCAGTGGTAGTACTACGAACGGCTTTACGCGCAGTAGATCTAATGTCAGATGCACGCTCAGCAGATAGCATGGAGCGAGTTTCTCGAGCTTTGTCCTGGTCTGAAAAAGAGTCCTCATCTGACTCATGAGGAGCGGAAGAAAAAATATACGGAGGTGGAGAACGATCTAATAACAAGAAATCATCTTGTGGTTTATTAAGGATAGGATAAAGGGGCTGCCTAACAGCGTATTGGCCAGTTACCTGTAAATGGCGTTCCCTATCTTCCCTCTCTTTAATTTCTTTCATCTCCTTGTTTTTTAACTCTAATGCTTTCGCATAAATGGTCTTTCGCTGTTCTTTGTCAATCAAGGCTTGCTCACACTTCATTCGCTCACGCACTTCTTTCTCCCACATTCGCACACAATCAAACATATCTTGCCTAGTCTTGTGTTTAAACATACATTGTTCCACATACTGAATCTTTCGCAAATCAAATGACCCATATATAGGCCAACGCAACTCAGGGTCTTTACTAGTATATTTATTCCATAACGTGCAGTACATTATAGAAGAAATACCATACTTAATATACATATCCCTATTAGGCGTCCCCTCCGGGGGCTGGTTGTAGCTTCGTCAAGTCTCAAATTGGTACCACTACAAAAGCAACACATCCTACGAAGTGTGCTGAAAACAGGCATGCCAAAAAATAGTGCAAAATATGCAGTATTATAATCAAAGTAGCGCTTAAGGTACTCTTCGTACGTTGCGCTGTTCAAACAATTTTAAATAGAGAAAATTCTCCTCATTACCTGCCTATATGTATTGCAATACATATATAATTACAAAACAGATTCCAAAATTGGCCAATCATACAAACAAAGCCACAGTAAGTGTTACTAAAACTACCTTACCAATCAAAGGCATCAAACCAACAGCAAGTGCCGCAAAACGGCTCTTACCAATCAAATGGTGTCCAGGTTCCAACTGCCAAGTTCTCAAATCGACCAAATGGTCACTGCACGGCGAATCAACAGAAGAGATCTCAGTCAAGGACCGGCGCCGCCGGGATGGTCAGATCAGAAAGAAAGGAAAAACGCCGTGGGTGCCAAGACTCAGGTCTCCTCAGGCAGCGATCGCGTCCAAAAGCGAGATTCCAATCCTTCGTCGCGACCAGTCCTTCGGGCATCCGAGTCGCTGATGAGTCCCACGTTGGAAGCGCCAATTTGTTGTAGTGAGCCTCAGCAAGGCCTACCAGTGCTTAGGGTTCTCCCTTCTCTGCACAGAGTCCTCAGACACTTAGGAAGAAGTTGGCACAGAAACTGGAAATAGAAAAGACAGAGTTTATTAAACCTCATGAGGTGGAGCTACATTCACACACATCACCCTTCAGTAATGCATGAAGTAGCACACTGAATGGAAGGATCCTGGTCCTTTTATACCCACACAGGGGCTCAAATGAAGGCGGTACTAACACAAATGCTGGTTTTAGGTACATATAAGGTCATACAGAGAATGCACAGTCGACAAGTGGGTGGAGCTAACAGTTTCTACTTTTAGTAGACACATCCTGACATTTATAAACTCGGAACAGCTGCAAGCTAAACTGAGCATGTGCAAAGCAAGAGGAACTAAATATAACTTGTCTCTAGGCAGATTTCAAGAGCAGTTGACAGGAAGGTAGGACAGAGCACATGGCGAGCACATGGTAGCACATGGCAGCCAAAATGGCTGACAGAAATACAAAATGGATTCCACAAAGCGGACAATTTAGCCTCTAAATACAGGCTGTCTTCAGCTAATGCTTAACTTAAATGCTGCCAAATTACAACAAGTTGACCCGAAGTCCCGGATGGGAGGCGAGCCGTCAAGTGCTCCTCTAAGCTCTTGGGCACCTTGTTGGATATAAAAAAAAATATATATATATATATATTATCTACTGGCAGTCGCCAGTAGATAGTTATAGTTAGGACCTATTTTCCATAGGAAATCCGCGACATTCTATTTGAAATAACTCTCTTGCCGGTTGACGAATCTTCGCGAAATTTTCAAACTTTATGGCCCGCTCCGGTCCGCTCCTACCCTGAAAGTTTCGGGGTGATTCGTCAAGCGGGGGCCGAGAAAAAAGGGGGGTCCCAAAACGTGTTTTCCCCATTCATTTTCCCATAGGAAACTTTAGCCACGGCTATTGCCCGAACTGCTGAACGGAATTACACCAAATTTGGCAAAGAGGTAGTTCTTGGTTCAGAAAGAATCCTTTTTGTTAAATGGTGTAAATCCGTTCAGTAGTTCCAGAGAAAATCAAAAGGAAAGTCACATATATATCTATGGCTGCGTCGGATTCGCGCACCCTGAGTGCACCCTGCGCGCACCCTCCCCATCACGAGCTGCATGTTAATTGGCTTCAAGTGGCTGTCAACACTCCAAATCAGGAAGTGTTGGCAGCCATTTTGTCCCTCGGTAGAACCGAGGGACAGAAACAAGTGCGCAAAGCGCAAAAGGGGCAGGGTAGAAACACCCTGACCTCTAGGCCTGCTCAGGGGTCCCACAAGGACCCCTGGGCAGAAAAAAGCATTTAAAAAAAAAAATCGGCAGGATGCGCTCAGGGTGCGCGGATCCTGCCGATTAGAAAAAACCCAGAAGAAACAAGTGCGCAAAACGCACAAAGGGGGCAGGGTAGAAACACCCTGACCCCTAGGTCTGCTCAGGGGTCCGACAAGGACCCCCTGGGCAGGAAAAAGCATTTAAAAAAAAAAATCCGCGGGATGCGCTCAGGGTGCGCCAAGTCCCAGGGGCATGCAGGGGTTTCTTTTTAATATATGGGGGGCCTCTAAGGCCCCCCCAAGCCCCGGGGACCGTCACCCCCGGGGCTTAAAAAAAATAATGGTGCAGGAGGGCTCTTTGCCCTCCCACTGCCCCGGGGACCGCCACCTCCCCGGGGCTTCTTTTTTAAATTTTTACCTGTGTGGGGGCTCCAGCCCCCCACACGCCCCGGGACCGCCACCTCCCCGGGCTGTGCACTGGATGGGAGGGGGCCGCGCGGCCCCCTCCTGGAGCCCTTGATGGCCCTGGGGACCGCCAGCCCCCAGGGCCGGCTTCCTGCAGTGTCCCGGGGTGCCTACCCCGGGACACTGTAGTTTGCTATGACAGGACGGGAGCCTCGCGGCTCCCGTCCTGTCATAGTAGACTTGTTTGCATTTTGAAAGAGAGAGCAGGAAACCTGCTCTCTCTTTCAAAATGCAAACCCAATTGCTTTTCCACACGGGGAGCAGCATGTTAGCTGCTCCCCATGTGGAAAAGCAATGCCGGCTCCCGTAGGACATGGGGAGCCGGCGGGACTGTGGGGGGATTGGGGACCCCCCACAGTCGCCAACCAGAGGCCAGGCTCCGGGGGATGGGGTCCCCGGGGCCATAAGTGGCCAGGGAGGGGGGCCACGCAGCCCCCATCCCCAAATAAAAAAAATTTAAAAAAAAAAGGGCAAGGCCGGCCCCGTTGGGATGGGGTCCCCGGGGCCTTAAAGGGCCTGAGGAGGGGGGCCACACAGCCCCCCTCCAAATTAAAAATAAATAAATCGAGGACATGCCCTGGGGGATGGGTTCCCCGGGGCCAATACAGACCCAGGAAAGGGGGGCCACGCGGCACCCTTCCCGTTTTTTTTTTTTATTTAAAAAATAAATAAATACTCAGGCCCCGGGGGATGGGGTCCCCGGGGCCAAAAGTGGCCAGGGAAGGGGGCCATGCAGCCCCCTCCCATAAAAAAATTAAAAAAAAAAACGACCGGCATCGTGCCGGAGGCCCCGCCCCTCCCTGCAGTACTTTGCAAACGCGCTCCCTGGCGCGTTTAAGAAGGGGAAGTAATTCCCTTGAATACTGGGGGTCTCTGGGGCCAACTAGCCCACCAGGAACCTCCAGTATGCGCCAGGGGCTGCGTTGCAGAGAGGTGTACAGAGGCCACGCCCTTTTACACCTCTCTGCAACGCAGCTCTGTGGCGCTTTTAGAAGTACATGGTGGGCTAGTTGGACTCCAGGGACCCTCAGGATTGAAGAGGACTTAATCCCCCAACTTAAAACGCGCCACGGGCGCGTTTGCACAGTGGTGAAGGAGAGGGCGGGGCTTCAGGTGACATGTGTGCAAACAGGCCCCGTGGCGCGTTTTAAGATGGGGAATTAAATCCCTTCAATCCTGAGGGTCCCTGAGGGCCAACTAGCCCACCATGTACTTCTAAAAGCGCCACAGAGCTGCGTTGCAGAGAGGTGTAAAAGGGGCATGGCCTCTGAACACCTCTCTGCAACGCAGCTCCCTGGCGCATACTGGAGGTACAGGGTGGCCTAGTTGGACCCCAGGGACCCTCATGATTCAAGGGGCCTTAATCCCCCAACTTAAAACGCGCCACGGGACGCGTTTGCACAGATGTCACCTCAGGCCCCGCCCCCTCCCTTCACCATTGTGCAAATATTCCTCTAAAATCAGCCGAACTACGAATTCCTATTTACTCACCTGTTATCAGGAGAGACCTCAGTGCTGCATCTTTCAGCCCAGTACTGATCCTGAAAAGTAAATGTAACCGTACTTACCAGTAACTTGAATTTCCTTCCATAGGATATCATTGACTGGATTCACTTGGAAATTCTTCTAAGTGTGGAGTTTTGGAACTTTATAATATTCCTCTAAAATCAGCCGAAATACGAATTCCGATTTACTCACCTATTATCAGGAGAGACCTCAGTGCTGCATCTTTCAGCCCAGTACTGATCCTGAAAAGTAATTTTAACCGTACTTACCAGTAACTTGAATTTCCTTCCATAGGATATCATTGTCTGCTTTTTGCTGAAAAAGTTTCTAAGTGTCGATTTTTGAAACATACAAATATTCCTCTAAAATCAGCCGAACTACGAATTCCGATTTACTCACCTGTTATCAGGAGAGACCTCAGTGCTGCATCTTTCAGCCCAGTACTGATCCTGAAAAGTAATTTTAACCGTACTTACCAGTAACTTGAATTTCCTTCCATAGGATATCATTGACTGGTTTCACTTGGAAATTCTTCTAAGTGTCGATTTTTGAAACTTTATAATATTCCTCTAAAATCAGCCGAACTACGAATTACAATTTACTCACCTGTTATCAGGAGAGACCTCAGTGCTGCATCTTTCAGCCCAGTACTGATCCTGAAAAGTAATTCTAACCGTACTTACCAGTAACTTGAATTTCCTTCCATAGGCTAACATTGACTGGTTTCACTTGGAAATTCTTCTAAGTGTGGAGTTTTGGAACTTTATAATATTCCTCTAAAATCAGCCGAAATACGAATTCCGATTTACTCACCTGTTATCAGGAGAGACCTCAGTGCTGCATCTTTCAGCCCAGTACTGATCCTGAAAAGTAATTTTAACCGTACTTCCCAGCAATTTGAATTTCCTTCCATAGGCTAACATTGACTGGTTTCACTTGGAAATTCTTCTAGGTGTGGAGTTTTGGAACTTTATAATATTCCTCTAAAATCAACCAAACTACGAATTCCGATTTACTCACCTGTTATCAGGAGAGAACCCAGTGCTGCATCTTTTAGCCCAGCACTGACCCTGAAAAGTAATTCTAACCGTACTTACCAGTAACTTATATTTCCTTCCATAGGAATCCATTGTCTGGTTTTCAGCAGAAAAGTTTCAAAGTGTCAATTTTCACAAACTACAAATATTCCTTAAAAATCGCATGTATGACTTAAACGCATTCTTTCAACTGTTTACAGGAGATGCACCAGTGCTGGATCCAGGATCCAACACTGAGTAAGAAAAAGTAACGATAACACTACTTACCTGCTAAGTGAATTTCCTCCCATAGGATAACATTGGTGATTCTATGTGAAAAAGTTTCTGTCAACTTTTAAAATACAATAATATTCCTTAAAAATCACTACTGTAACCAAAACGCTTTTACTCAACTGTTTACAGGAGATGTCCCAGGACTGAATCTAGGATTCAGTCCTGTGGTTAGAAAAGTAATCCATAAAGTAACTAATTGCATTTAACTAGAAATTCACATTGAGCTCAATGTTGCATTGTGTTTGAAATTGTGTTGCCCATTGCAACAACTGTAACTACTGTACTTAAAACTCTATTGCCTATTTGCAAAGTATTTAAACTAAAGTAATTCATTCTGAGAAAGTATATTTTGTAATGTAATGTATAATGTAATTACAATGTAATTTAATAAATAAAATATCTAAAAATAAATAGTTTTAAAAAATGTAGTAAATCAGTATCAAAAAAATAAATATAACAATTAATACATTTAAAAATTGTCATTTACAAAACCTTTGAAATTCACTGAAAAACCATAGGTTTTAGGGGCGTTATAGTTAGAAATTAGCATTTAAAAAACCTTTGAAATTCACTGAAAAAACCATAGGTTTCAGGCACGTTATAGTTAGAAATTAGCATTTAAAAACCTTTGAAATTCACTGAAAAAACCATAGGTTTCAGACACGTTATAGTTAGAAATTAGCATTTAAAAAACCTTTGAAATTCACTGAAAAAACCATAGGTTTTAGGGACAGTTATAGTTAGTTGGACATTTCACTCGTACAAAACCCGTGAAATTTCCCGTTATAGTTAGTTCAGCTAACTATAACTCGCGCCCCGCAATGCACTGCTGATGATGTCACATATTACATCACTCATGACATGGTCAGTGACATCACTGATGACATCACTGATGACATCATCCACGTGATAATCTGATGCACCTCCTCACACCCTAATATAACCTTTGATACACCCACTCTAAATTACAGACTGCCATTCGCAAAACCATACACTCCAACACCAATAACTACATACCCACTCACTGATTCTTAGGTCTACACACACACATCCACTCACTCACCCGTACAGTCACTCATACTTATGGTCACTCAGTACAGGACTATCATATGCACTCTTACTCCTATATAGACACTCAAACACCGCCACTCATCCATAGAGGTACTCACACACCTAGTCAGTCATGTAAATAATTAAACACACTGCCATTTACTCACCTGTACAGTTATACACACACCAGCTCACTTAATCATACAAATACTAGCACATTGTTATGCTCTTATACAATCACTGATACAAGCACACACTCATCCATACAGCCACTATCACAATCACTCACTCTCGCTTATAGCTATTTATATACTCCAACACACATATATACTGCCTTTCACATATGTAGTTACTCACACATGTACCACTGGGACATACATTCACTCACTAACACACTCTTACACACACTTACCCACCCATACAGTCTATCACAGATGCACTCTTGAAACCATCCACCCAGTGAATCACCCACTCACACATCTATGCACAGAGTCGCACACACCCCTCCCACACAAACACTCAGGCACCCATACAGATACTCAGACAACCATTCAATAACTCATATAGACACTCATGTAGCTATTCACAAACACATGCAGCCACTTACACAGCAACAGACAGACGGATACAGACATTCACCCAGTTTAGTCACTAACCCATGCATTCAGTAAGATACGTTTAATCACTCACTTATAGAGTCAGTCACGCACCAACTAAATCATCCATACAGACACTTATACACCCACTCATTCTTCAATACGTCTTTTCCTTTATATATTAAAAATATTTAAACTTTACAGAAACACACAGTCACTGCATGATGTCATCAGTGATGTCATTTGAGATGTCATCAGTGATGTCATCAGTGATGTCACTGACCATGTCATGAGTGATGTAATATGTGACGTCATCAGCAGTGCATTGCGGGCGCGAGTTATAGTTAGCTGAACTAACTATAACGGGGGAATTTCACGGGTTTTGTACGAGTGAAATGTCCAACTAACTATAACTGTCCCTAAAACCTATGGTTTTTTCAGTGAATTTCAAAGGTTTTTTAAATGCTAATTTCTAACTGTAACGTGTCTGAAACCTATGGTTTTTTCAGTGAATTTCAAAGGTTTTTTAAATGCTAATTTCTAACTGTAACGTGTCTGAAACCTATGGTTTTTTCAGTGAATTTCAAAGGTTTTTTAAATGCTAATTTCTAACTATAACGTGCCTGAAACCTATGGTTTTTTCAGTGAATATATATATGTATATATATATATTTTTCATCCAAAGTGCCCAAAGCAGCAGAAGCGCACTCGACTTCAAAAGAAACCATGCGGTTTATTAACAAGGAAAACAAGCTGCAGCATTCATGTAAAATTCTTATCCAACGCGTTTCGAGGCTCCTGCCTCTTAATCATGGATCATTAACATGTACTACGCAGATGGCTCTGACAGCCTGCCTCATTTAAATAACCCCAGTGGGCCTCATTGGTTGCGTGAGTCTTTCTATGCAGGCTGGGACTTGTAGTCAAGATCAGAGTACACTTTCACCCTTCAGTGGGCTCCGCTTCGTGCATGATATTCAAATATTTTGTTGCCCTCAGGTGGGCCAATATGCTGAGCAAGTCCATATTTTCCTCTTTTGAAGTGCTGTAACATGAGTTTAGGCACAGTTCCAACTCGCAGCCTCTCACTCTTGGTAATGGAGATGGTGCAGCTCCCCACGACAGGGCTGCCGTGTAAATATTTGTTATCCAAAGTGCCCAAAGCAGCAGAAGCGCACTCGATTTTAAAAGAAACCATGCGGTTTATTAACAAGGAAATCAAGCTGCAGCATTCATGTAAAATTCTTATCCAACGCGTTTCGAGGCTCCTGCCTCTTAATCATGGATCATTAACATGTACTACACAGATGGCTCTGACAGCCTGCCTCATTTAAATACCCCCGGTGGGACTCATTGGTTGGGTGAGTCTTTCTATGCAGGCTGGGACTTGTAGTCAAGATCAGAGTACACTTATATATATATAAATATACACACATATATATATCCAAAATCCTCGCCAGCTTCAATCTCCTCCGTGGAGAATAACGAGTGTGGACCCAAATTCTGTGCAATTGTTTATTGTAAACTCAATTCGCCATAACGTGTTTCAGCCGCGACCGGCCTTGATCACAAGACAATGCGCTGGCTCAATAGATCGCCCTTTTTAAAGTGACAGTGCTCGTAAAACCAATGATGGAAATTGACAACATACTACGTATCTGCACCAATGCATGATTATATAAAAGTATAAATACCTTTTAAAATCACTTTGCATACAATTAAAATCACATACTGTGGTTACATTGTGTGCAGATCGGTACCTTATAATGTACATCAATTATTTAGTGGCTCAAATGCATTTTTACCCTGTCAATTGTTTTCCTCTCACACATTTGGTTTTCATAAAACTTTTCGTGCCCGCAAATCTGATTTCAACCACCCTAATATTTCCTTTCTATTTGTGATTGCTACAACAATGTTAAGATTTCTAAACCATTACTTTGCATAAAGTGACTAGTGCACAAAATTGAATACATAATATACAATATTATATGCATTTTGAGCCTATACAGGGTAAGAGTTGGCAGTACAAATACCTTTATGATATATCTACCTATTCCTGTCTGACCACTTCATTGTACAGTCATCTTAATGTGCAAAATAGCAATTACTAGAAAAAAGTGACTAAGTGCTCTTCCAATCCTTTCCTACCTGGATTGCCAATAGTGCAAGTGAAACAAAAGTGCTAAGTGCTAAATAATGACTGTCACCAGCAGCATCTATTTTAACTTAATGTCATAATGGCCTACCGGCAACAAATCCTAAAGTGCATGAAGTATAAAGCTAAGTGGAGGTCCAAACAGTTAAAGTGCATCTCAGAAAATTCATACATAAATTCAAACACATTGTCAAAAAGCATTCTCAATTGAAAACTGCAGATCTAGGTTTCCCATATTCCAAGGTGCATACATATAGATAGAGATAAAATTAATCCATCTAAAAGTTGTTATAAAATATGTCACTTAAAACTGGAGAATCATAAAAACCTTTTGCATATCGGTATATGTCAATGACCCTCAATAGCCAATCCGAGTTAAATCCTTAAATTAGACTTTAAATGCGCATAAATATGCAAGAATCACACTCCTGCCTGAAACAGATACCATGATGTTAAAGGTATGTGTGCAAATCCTCACTGGTGTTTAGGCCCCCTGGGTACTTGTGTCCAACTCCAGTATGTATCTTGTCTCTAAACGTCTAAGCTTAGCTTCCCGGTTGCCACCTCTTTTTTGTGCTGGTACTGCATCAATAATAAAATACTTCAGATGTTTAAAATTGCTATTATGAAATTCTTTAAAATGTCTCGCAACCGGGTAACTGGAGTCATTATTGACAATGACACTTATGTGCTGAAGGATCCTCTTATGTGCAGCTACCTTGGTGCTACCTATATACTGTAGGTTACAGCTGCATTCCAGCAGGTAGACTACATGATCTGTTTTACAGGTTAAGTGCTTGTCAATCACCTGTATTTTATCGTTGAATGCGGTTTGGTACGAAGTTTTATTTATACCATGTAAACAGGCTTTACAGCTTGAACATTTATAGAAGCCTTTTCTTGCTGTTAACCAGATCCCTGAATCCAGGTCCTCTGGACTACTCTTAACCAACGCATTCCCCATTGATGCAGTCTTCCTATATGTAATGGCTGGCCTTTTTGGTAAGAGGCAGCCTATTTCTGGGTCGTCCAACACATTAGGCCAATTACGTCTGATAATACCCCTAAGTTGTTTCTCTTGCCTTGAGTAAGATAAAATCAATCTGGTAGGTTCATTGGTTAAATCGAGAGCCATGCTACCTGCGTCTTGATGTTTTGTATTATATTGCAGCAGATCTTCCCTGGCTCGCTTCCTAGACTTAGTTATCACGGCATCTATGATCTTAGTTTTGTAACCTCTTGCTAGGAAACGTTCCTTACTTTCCAATTGTTTAACAGATAGGTCTGCCTCGTCACAGCAGATCCGTCTTATCCTTAGCATTTCCCCATACGGAATACTCTGTAAGAGGTGCGGAGGATGCGAACTCGTCGCATGCAACACTGTGTTGCCAGCTGTAGGTTTACGATACAAAGACGTAGTTAGTTTATTGTCAAAGATCTGAACCTGCACATCTAAGAATGTCACCCTGTCTGCTCTGATGGATGAGGTGAAGTTCAGATTAACATCATTGTCATTGATCTGCGAGATAAACTCAATTGCACTTTGCTCAGTGCCATGCCATATAATAAATAAATCATTGATGAACCTTAACCAGGAAACTATCTTTTCATGGTAGATATGCTCAAATTGTTTTCTGAGGACCAGCTCCTCCCACCAGCCCATGAATAAACATGCATAGCTGGGGGAGAAGCTGGCCCGCATTGCCACCCCCTCTATTTGTGGATAGATTTGGGGGCTTATTTATGAGCCCTTGCGTCACTTTTGCGCCACCGGTGCGTCACTTTTTGTGACGCACCAGCGGCGTAAAAAATGCACAATGTTGCGTCATATTTACAAAGTGACGCATCTAGGTAGATGCGTCACTTTGTAAATCCCTGCACCACATTATACCCAAGCCATGTATAATGTATGCAGGGTGGACGTTCTGACGCAAGTAAGCCTCGTAGAAGTGACGCACTGAAATCTATGAGATTTCACTGCGCCACTTCTAAGACGCAAATGCGTCAATATCTTACGCCTGCTTCACAGCAGGCATAAGACTGACGCGGGCACATTTGAAATGTGACTTGCCCATGTGAAATGACCCATTGCTGAAGTTGCGCCACTTTTGTGACACACTCCAGCAATGCGTCATTTTTGCGCCTACAGATACGTCAGAAAAACTGACGTATCTGTAACTCCTTGCGACATGATGCGTCATACTATAAATATGACGCATCCAGCAAGTCGCAAGGAGGGTGCAATGAAAAGTGACGCATCGCTGTTTTCACGCAGCGATGCGTCACTTTTCATAAATGAGGGCCTTGGTTTTTAAAGAGGAACAGGTTGTTTTCCAGACAAAACAGTAACATACTGATTAACATTTTGTTATGCTGTGCATACTTCAATGGTCTTCTGGCTAAAAAATGCTCCACAGCCCTGACGACATTATTATTTCTTATACATGTATAAAGTGATGTCACATCCAGGGCTAATAAAAGATAACCAGACTTCCACTGTATGTTTTTTATTTTGCGCAGGAAGTCGCTTGTGTCCTGTACATAGGATCTCAAATTTTTAACATGCTCTTGCAAAAAATAGTCAATATATCTTGACATATTTTCTAGGGGCCCGTCACATGCTGCAATTATAGGCCTTCCTGGTGGCTTGTGTATGTTCTTATGAGCTTTTGTAATGAAGTAGATCACAGGGATGGTTGGGTGCTCTTTCTTCAAATATTTGTATTCTTCCAGATTAAGTAAGCCCAAGCTCTTCCATGCTAGAAGCTTTGCAAAAAAGTCATCCTGTGTACATTTAAATTTTTGAAGCAAACTTTTCCTGTAGCATTCTGGATTATTGAGTTGTGAAAACGCTTCCTCCATATAGTCATGCAAGGGCCACAACACAATATTCCCTCCCTTGTCAGAGTTTCTGACCACCGCTTGTTTTTCTTTTTTCAATTTATCGATGAGTTGATGATATTTTCTTTCCTGATAAGTGAGTTTCCTCTTTGTTTTATTAATGCCAATGTTCAATTTTTTGACCTGCGCCACCATCTGCTCATTAAACACATCTAAGGAGTCACGAGGCATTATCGGGATAAATTTAGATTTGATTTTAAATGGGGTGTTCGGTTTGGCATTGGTTTCTTGTATTGGTGACTCGGCACCATAGTATCGGACTTGATTTCCTTGCCCAATGTCACTTCTCTCTGAAGCCCCATTGTCGTTCTCCAAATCATAAAGATCCCGAAGCAGATCATAATCTGCGACTATCAGATTGGGAGCACTCGGGGTATTCGTTGTTGATATAAATTTATCCATATGTTTTGACTGGGTTTGGAGCTGGTGATATTTTTTCAATTTGAGTTTTCTTATGAATTTATTTATGTCTGTTCGAGTCTGTGTATAGTTAAAATTGCTGTCCGGGCAATAAGATAGCCCTAAGGAGAGCAGTTATTGTTCGGCTGCATTGAGGTCTATGTGGGCTAGATTGATAATTGTGGTTTCGCCGGTGGGGGGTGTACGCAGCTGTTGTGCAGCCCCTACTTCCGTTTCCATTGCCCGCGCCCGCGTGCTGGCTTTTTCCGGGCCTGCTGTTTCTTGGGCGCAGTGTTTCCCTTCTGCTTCTTCTTAAAAAATCCAGCTCCTCCCCTAAGGTCAATCTAATGGTGCTTTGGTCAGGCCTTATCCCAGTTGCCTCCGACTCAGATTCGCTTTCAAGCGCCGAACTCACATCAGATGCTGATGTAATCTCTGCCTGATGGTGGTCCTTATCTGTTTGATGAGACAATTGCATCCGTTTGCTGGCTGTGGCGTTCCTCAGAGAGTCATATTTACGTGCAAACATAAAAATCTGCCCATTTGCATAGTCCTCCTTATCTCTTTTGAACTTATAAGTTTAACTTATCTTAATTTTGTCTCCTCTTTGTGCAGCCTAATCATCATTTCATCATGCAATTTCTGTTTTTGTTGGGAATCTCCTTGCGCCTTGATTTCCTCATTTGGAGCGTCTATTTTCAATTGAAGGTCGGCTCTGTCACTCTTCGCATACCTGACCAAAATTTGTACCAGCTTGCAAGACGAATCAAGGTTACATTCCGCCCACTCAGCCATCATCCGGGGGTTTGATGTCTCGTAACTTGGGGCTATCATAATCCTAAGGCCCCTAGGGATTCTTCCCACATCCAGGTACTTTTGGAGTGACTTGGACTCCCACCATTTAGACTGCTCTTGTCGCATGAGTTTCTCAAGAGTGCGAAAATTATCTTTGATGCTTTTCGCCCCTCCACTTGCTTCTCCATTTGCACTTCTATTAATCTCCCGCTGCTCCGGGGGGGAGTCCGAGAACATCTCCTCCGCTGCAGTTTCGCGATCTCTCAGCGTGTCAGCGGACATTGTGAGTAAATTATCTATTGATTGTACCACAATGGGTCCTCCTTGCTCATCTAATACTGCCCGGGGTCCCACAGGCACACACCTCCCCACCTGCTTTGAATACACAAGTTCTGCGTACCTTTCTCTCGGGAGACGTTGCGATGAGGTCACTGTTCACCTCTCTGCTGCACCCAACAGCCGCCGCAGGTCCAGCTCCGCTCCGCTCCGCTCTGTCCACCTCATCAAGGCACGCCTTTACGTATCCGCTGGGGGTTTCCGTAGTTTCCGTTGCTGAAATACTCCTTTACGCTTCCGGGTTTCACAGCCGCAACAACAGCAGAGGATGCCAGCGTCCGTGTCTGCCGGGAGTTTGACTTGCAAATCTCGGAGCCAACTTTCAGGGTGGGGGTCTACAGCACCAGAGGAAGTCAATCCGGTAAATATACAAAATCCTCGCCAGCTTCAATCTCCTCCATGGAGAATAACGAGTGTGGACCCAAATTCTGTGCAATTGTTTATTGTAAACTCAATCCGCCATAACGCGTTTCAGCCGTGACCGGCCTTGATCACATGACAACACTGGCTCAATAGAGCGCCCTTTTTAAAGTGACAGTGCTTGTAAAACCAATAATGGAAATTGACAACATACTATGGGGTCGATTCCGCTCTCGGCCGGAAGCGCACCTAGCAGTATTCGTCCGGAAAAAATACAAGCCGAATGCGTGTTTCCCGACCGATTCGAACACTCGTCCGAACGAACAAGTACGATGCACATAACAGCCCAGATTCCGAGCGAGCCGTACTTACCCATTTCAGCTCCTGTTCCACGCCCGAGCCGGATCCGTAAACGCCGATTCGAGTCGCACGGAAGCAAATACACAGCACCTTCCGGCCGGACGAGTACGATGCGCCTTCCGTACGCGCCGAACCCGTCGCTACGTCTGGCACGTTTGAGCATCGGGGAGAGCTGTACATAAGCTCCGATTCGCGCCACAAGACGATCCACGGCGACGAGACGGACAAGCCAGCGACGAGTACGAGTCGAAGCCACGAGAAACCCGAACGAGACGACCCAACCATGAATCCCATCGCGCAGGTCCTACCAATACTCTACATCTATTACCGGGACCGGTTCGGACGCGTACGGCGCAGACGGTAAGTCAAACACCCACAACACAAACAAACGACACGTACCCGAAATATGTCACACACACATAGGGATGCACAAATGACGTACACAAGCAACAGCAGAACCATAGGGGTGGGATGGCTATCACCAATGCCATACACACCCATAGGGGGATGGATGTCTACCACTACCACCACCCCTACTCAGGGGGGCCTGGATGCCTGTCACTACTACCCTCCCCACCCATAGGGGGATGGATGCCTGCCACTACTACCATCCCCACTCATAGGGGGATGGATGCCTACCACTACCACCACCCCTACTCAGGGGGGCCTGGATGCCTGTCACTACTACCCTCCCCACCCATAGGGGGATGGATGCCTGCCACTACTACCATCCCCACTCATAGGGGGATGGATGCCTACCACTACCACCACCCCTACTCATGGGGGCCTGGATGCCTGTCACTACTACCCTCCCCACCCTTAGGGGGATGGATGCCTAGCACTACCACCACCCCTACTCATGGGGGCCTGGATGCCTACCACTGGGAAACGGCCTTAATAACGAAATTGTAACAACGAGTGGGCTTAACAACGAAACCTAAACAACTACCTGTACCTAAACCACGACCTCCTAAACCACTACTGGACCTGAACCACGACCTCCTAAACCAATAATTATAATTATATATTTTTTTTTATGTTTTCGCTTACTGTTTTCAATTTTGTAAAAAGGTTAAAGATAATATTTTTATTAAATTGATTTGTACATTTCCTTAATATATTTTATGTTTTCGTTATAATAGAATTTGTTTTAATTAACCTTGTGAGGCCAGTAGATGGCACTGTAGGTTTGTTTTTCAATGATGCAATGATGACCTGTGTTCGATGCGAATGTTCTATGTGGGTGGTTGGCTGTTTTTTATATGTTTTATTCGTGTGAATTATTATTGAAAATGAAAATATGTTCTGGAATCCGATATTTGTTAAATTTTATTTTCTGTCAGAACTTGTTTTGTTAATAATCGCTTTAAAGAGTGCATTTTAAGTAATTTTAACCTTTGTCATACAGCCATTTTAATAAGCATTCGAGTGTGTCGATACTGTAAAAACAGGTGATGGACCTATATTTCACAGTTTTCTACCGTCCATTACTGTCTCTTTGTAAGTTCATCTGTATTTTTAATAAACGATGATATGATTGCTAATTTCAAGATTATTTACTAAAAATACTTTTCATTAGAAGTGTTTAATTTAATTACATTTTTTTTCGTATTTCAATCGTGCATTGTTTTGAACGAAGTGGTAGATTCCAACAATATGGCAATAGACTAATTTTCGTGGTTCAAGTAAGTCGTGGTTGAATACATAGTGGTTAGGATTTTTTCGTTGTTTAGCCTTCGTGGTTTAGGCACTCGTCATAAAAGTGGTAGTTGTTTAATCATACATTCCTACCACTACCACTAACCCTACTCAGGGGGGCCTGGATGCCTGTCACTACTACCCTCCCCACCCATAGGGGGATGGATGCCTGCCACTACTACCCTCCCCACCCATAGGGGGATGGATGCCTGCCACTACTACCATCCCCACTCATAGGGGGATGGATGCCTACCACTACCACCACCCCTACTCATGTGGGCCTGGATGCCTGTCACTACTACCATCCCCACTCATAGGGGGATGGATGCCTACCACTACCACCACCCCTACTCAGGGGGGCCTGGATGCCTGTCACTACTACCCTCCCCACCCATAGGGGGATGGATGCCTGCCACTACTACCATCCCCACTCATAGGGGGATGGATGGCTACCACTACCACCACCCCTACTCATGTGGGCCTGGATGCCTGTCACTACTACCCTCCCCACCCATAGGGGGATGGATGCCTGCCACTACTACCATCCCCACTCATAGGGGGATGGATGCCTACCACTACCACCACCCCTACTCAGGGGGGCCTGGATGCCTGTCACTACTACCATCCCCACTCATAGGGGGATGGATGCCTACCACTACCACCACCCCTACTCATGGTGGCCTGGATGCCTACCACTACCACCACCCCTACTCATGTGGGCCTGGATGCCTACCACTACCACCACCCCTACTCAGGGGGGCCTGGATGCCTGTCACTACTACCATCCCCACTTATAGGGGGTTGGATGCCTACCACTAACACCACCCCTACTCATGGGGGCCTGGATGCTTACCACTACCACCACCCCTACTCATGTGGTCCTGGATGCCTGTCACTACTACCATCCCCACTCATAGGGGGATGGATGCCTACCACTACCACCACCCCTACTCAGGGGGGCCTAGATGCCTACCACTACCACCACCCCTACTCATGTGGGCCTGGATGCCTGTCACTACTACCCTCCCCACCCATAGGGGGATGGATGCCTGCCACTACTACCATCCCCACTCATAGGGGGATGGATGCCTACCACTACCACCACCCCTACTCATGGGGGCCTGGATGCCTACCACTACCACCACCCCTACTCATGTGGGCCTGGATGCCTACCACTACCACCACCCCTACTCAGGGGGGCCTGGATGCCTGTCACTACTACCATCCCCACTCATAGGGGGTTGGATGCCTACCACTAACACCACCCCTACTCATGGGGGCCTGGATGCCTACCACTACCACCACCCCTACTCATGTGGTCCTGGATGCCTGTCACTACTACCATCCCCACTCATAGGGGCCTGGATGCCTACCACTACCACCACCCCTACTCATGTGGGCCTAGATGCCTACCACTACCACCACCCCTACTCATGTGGTCCTGGATGCCTGTCACTACTACCCTCCCCACCCATGGGGGGATGGATGCCTGCCACTACTACCATCCCCACTCATAGGGGGATGGATGCCTACCACTACCACCACCCCTACTCAGGGGGGGCCTGGATGCCTGTCACTACTACCCTCCCCACCCATAGGGGGATGGATGCCTGCCACTATTACCATCCCCACTCATAGGGGGATGGATGCCTACCACTGCCACCACCCCTACACAGGGGGGCCTGGATGCCTACCACCCACACAACCCCTACTCATAGGACGGGTAATGCATGACACAACCAGCATACTCCAACATAAGGAATGTCTGAAAAATACATCCCCCCCAACACCATGACAAGCGTGTGTAGTCTGTGTCAAATGCCTACAACACTGAACATGACATTGAACATACAATGTGACCCCCTATCACATGTGTCACACATAAATGTGTGAGGCCTTCACAATGCAAGCAGACCATGACCACTATGGCAATGGGGTCTAAAGCCCCGTCACCACAGTGACCAAAAGGTAAGTGTGGGGTCCATAGATGAAGCACGTTTTGAACATTGTGGCAATGGGGTCTAAAGCCCCATCACCACAGTGACCAAAAGGTAAGTGTGGGGTCCATAGCTGAAGCACATTTTGAACATTGTGGAAATGGGGTCTAAAGCCCCATCACCACAGTGACCAAAAGGTAAGTGTGGGGTCCATAGCTGAAGCACATTTTGAACATTGTGGCAATGGGGTCTAAAGCCCCATCACCACAGTGACCAAAAGGTAAGTGTGGGGTCCATAGCTGAAGCACATTTTGAACATTGTGGCAATGGGGTCTAAAGCCCCATCACCACTGTGACCAAAAGGTAAGTGTGGGGTCCATAGCTGAAGCACATTTTGAACATTGTGGCAATGGGGTCTAAAGCCCCATCACCACAGTGACCAAAATGTAAGTGTTGTCATGGGAAAAGCTGCAAATGCCAAACTGCATGGATGATTCCTGGTCACACAACAACAAACACATCAGTGGCATAGTAGTGCCTGTGTCCCATAGCAACATAGATTGGGTGAGGCAAACAGTGCAGTGCCAATGAAACATCGCTTTGGCCATGTGCAGACAAACATCACCCATGGGGGCTCACATTGTCAACATTCACGAATAACACAATGACAGAAGTGACCATCATAATGCAGACCCACACATCTGCACCAATGGACACACAAATGTAGATATCCTGTGGAGACTGTAGATGTCAGGTGAACAAATACCATTCCATGGCAGCAATAGGACATACAAACCATGATCATTGTGCTGACTGATGACCTAGGAGTCCCAGGGACAGCAGGGGAAACCCACCAAACAACATACAGCCAATGGCACACTAAAGAAATGCCAATGCAGTGGTGCAAATGCACAAACACAAACAGGCAGACTCACACTGCATATCAAACACAACAGGCTAGATCTATCTGCCGCGTTCGATACTGTGAACCATGAGGTATTGACACAACGGCTGAAGGCGGCAGGCATTGAGAGGTCGGCTCTAACCCTATTGACATCTTTTCTGACATCTCGCGAACAATTGATAGACTGGAATGGTCTTAAGTCCACAAAATTCGGCCTCCCGTGCGGTGTCCCACAGGGATCCGCGTTGTCCCCCACTTTGTTCAACCTTTACGTTACCCCTCTGGCCAGACTAATAAGAGATCATGGTTTGATGCTTGTATCATATGCAGATGATACACAGATTGTGGTATCAGTAACTCAAGGTGTGGATGAGACGGCGGCTAGGTTTAGGAATGGCCTAAAGAATGTCATGCAATGGATGAGCTCTAATTTTTTAAAGCTCAACACTGAAAAGTCTGAGGTGTTGGAATTCGGGCTGAAGCCTTCAATCTGGAGCCAAGCATGGTGGCCCACTGAGGCGGGGAATTGCCCCAGTCCCGTAACAAAGGCCAGGAATCTTGGCATTATATTTGATAGCAACCTAAAATTTGCCCAACAAACTAATCAGGTGTCATCTGGTTGTTTCTACTTGCTGAAGAACCTACGCAAAATCCTTCGGTTCATTCCCTTTTCTATGAGGAAAACAGTAGTAGGGGCCTTGATTCTTTCTAGAATCGATTACGGCAATGCCCTTTATTTGGGAGCAGATAAGGGCCAGATTGCCAAATTACAGTCCATTCAGAATGCGGCGGCCCGGGTGCTTTATGGTCTTCCCAAATATCACCCTACCTCATCCACCATTAAAATGCTCCACTGGCTTCCGGTTCGGCAGCGAGTGGACTTTAAGGCCCTTTGCCTTGTTCATAAAGCTCTGTATGGTGGAGGAGCTGCTGACCTGCAGCTGCTATTTGAGCGGTATTCTCCGCTACGCTGTCTTAGATCATCAAACACAGGTCTGATTGTGATCCCCAAGATAAAAAAAGTCAGATGGGGAGGCAAGGGTTTTTCATACCAAGCCACCAAGCTATGGAATGCTCTCCCCGCCCAGCTCAGATTACAATATAATAGGACTATTTTTAGGAAGTTAATAAAGACCTGGCTCTTTCCCAAACTGGCAGTTTAATCAGTGCAATCCAGTTGTCTTTCACCCAGCGCCAAGACGCCTCGGCATTCATGCGCTTAACAAATAAGTCAAATCAAATCAAATCAAATCAGGTGATGGGGGGGTGTGCCAGTGTCCCCAGGCAACCACACAACACATGAGGAGGCCTGAATCCCTATTACACAGATGTCAATACAGTGCCACACAAAAGTAACTCATGGATCGGATTCCCCTATGTGGGCAATCAGGCATTGTTAGATGAGAGGGAGCACAAATTACAAATGTCACACAAGCTTGTAGGAACAGCAACTAACACAGCAAGAGACAGACCCACCACAGCACTACCCCCAGGGACCCCACATTGTGGTGACACTGGCCTGCATGATAATCCCACTGTGATGACAAAGGTAGATGTCGTTCACACTGTGAACCACAGTCATGTGTCCTGAGCAACTAACTACCATCACACCTACACAAGCACAAATCAATCAGCACGGCCTGTCAGCCAAGGCCAACATGGAGGTAGGGGTCTAGCCGTGCAACAACTCTCATTTGCACACACTCAACACCACACACCTTGACCTCCACCAATGTGCAGCTGTGAAGCTCACATGGACTGGTGACATTGCACATGCACCCATGACAATCCCAGGGGTGGTGGGGGAACTAAGGTGGAGATACCCATCACACATGGCTAGTCAACAAGACTTGTGAATGTCTGACACACTGCACAGTACGCTGTACATGGGCATGACGTCAAATCCACACCAACCAATGGGATCCCGGCCACAGTCACACACCAATGAAGAAGCCAAGGTCACCCACAAAGAACACACATAGACAACTTCCAACATTGCAGCTCTGACCCTGAGGAGTGGCAGCAGTCACACACACAACATGTCACAATCACTGAAAGCTAACACAAACTGTAAATTACATGACTTGTGTAACCAACAAGTGCCAAGGGGAATCCTGACTGTGTCTCATCTTCGTTTGCCCACAAACTCAGCCCTGACAGCAAACACACCTATGGATGACACCCTGATCACCAGTAATGTGCCATGCACCCACATCACAGAGAACCCAGGGCGAAGATTTGGGGGGTACATTGCTCAACTCAGCAAGCATCACAAACAGGAACATCACTAGGGACCCCAGCCGGCGTAGCAAAATGGAAGTGAACACACACAGACATGCTCACACAACACACACCTTGGGCTCAGGCAATATCACGGAATTACACACTGCCATGAGGGGACTCCACTCCTGTGTACGGAAAGCTGTGCCATACGTTGTCTCTGCAGGGCTCAATCATGTCAGCAGAACACTTGGTCACTCAGTCAACAATTAGCACAAAATGAAGGCTCTCGTCACATCAGCCTGGTCATGGCAGTGTCACCAAAATCATCTGCACCGATCAAATACACATGTATAGCAAGTTGCACTGATACCACAGATGAGTCCTTCCACATTGATGCCCAAACTTGCATGTCCAGTGGAGATGGTCACACGGTCAGGGAAATAGACAAATTGAACAATGGCAAGCACATCTGATGTGCAGGGGTGTAAGCCACAGATGTGATATTGCAAAAACATGTAGGGAATCCCATTGGCAAACATGAAAAACATGACACCCTCATATTGCTGCAAAGGATGACATGGCTACACCCCAGGATAGGACACATTCACCCTGGACCACATGGGGTCCTGCACAGTAACACTTCATTTGCCTGATAGCAAAAATCACCATCACTGCAGCAAGGGCATGTTTAGCATCCTCAACATCATGTACATCTGAAGCAAAACCACTGGAGAACTGAAAGGAGCTTTATTCAGCATATGTTATATTAAAAAAGAAAGTCCAGACAAAACCCAAAGGCCAATGGCCAGTCCATGACTGAAGTCCAAACAGGGTGACAGTGGCAGATGTCACCCTTTGCTTTCCTGCACTGCTAATAACCAGGGACACTCCCCTCGGAGGGGCATACGGGGGGTCAGGCCAGGCACCACAGGGACAGGATCAGGGCTCACCAGAAGGAGGCAGGGAAGGGGTGTCTGGTGGTGGAGAGTCACTGACAACTGCAGTGGAGGTGTCTGACATGGTGTGTGCCGGCACAACTGGGGGGCATGAGTCAGATGGTGTGGGTGCCGGCACAACTCCAGTGGGCTGGCCAGATGGAGTGGACAGGTTCCCCACTGCAGTGCCCAAGTCAGACGGGGTGGTAGTGGACTCCACTGCAGTGCCCATCTCCGGGGGAGTTGAATGGGGTTCAGGTAAGGTGGGCAGGACAGAGGGGGAGGACACGGTCTCCACACCAGTGGCACAAACATGTGCAGCGGGGGGGGCTGGAAGAGCAAGTGGTAGGTGGAGAAGGCCGCATCATTTTGGGGATGGTGTATCTGTGGGTGGGGGAACCTGGGACAGGATGTGGTGGGGGAACCTGTGTTGTGGGTGACTGAGGGATGGAGGAAGGAGACTGTCTGGTTGACCTGCAGGGCGATGGCGGGGTCTTGCTCTTTCGGGACCGGAGGGACTGGCGGGTGGGGGCCTCAGTCTGTCTGCGCCTGGGGAGGGGTGTCCGCTTAGGCAATTTCTCTGTGTGGTGGACGCAGCAATACGGTAAACTGAACTAAGCACA